>CP139509.1:90914155-91514155 GCA_021014915.2 Artemisia tridentata subsp. tridentata
TGATGTTGAAGGTTTTTTTCCCTCAATTTTTAATTGGCTCATTCGGTATGTTGTATATAATATTTGTCCATTCATTATACTGAGTATTTTTCTCTCCAAAACCCTACTATCACTCACTCATCTCATTATCAAACTCACTTTTTCATTATCAAACTCACTTTTTTATTTTATGGTTTATTGTGCAGATTGTTCGACTTATTTGTTGGTAATATGTATCCAGGTATGTTGTTTATCTATCACAAAAAAGTATTATTGAATTGTGTTTTTCTTTTTTCTTTTTTTTTTCCAGCTACTGATGATGATTTTTCCAGCTACTGATGAGCACGGTTCATATATTAATGATTCTTATTTTATATAATGATACTTTGGCGTGGTTTAATTATTTGTGTTGTGGGTTTCTGTATTATAGCTAACTGAAGATCTAAAATTACTCAAGGAGATGCTTGGCTCGATAATTAATCTTATTGAAACAAAAGTATGTAATTACTGATTGAGTGGTTAATTGATTATACATTGATTGTGTGAGATGTATGACCCATGGTACCTTTATTTTCGTTTTTCTATAGAATCACGACCTTGAGACAGCCAAGGGTGATCGATTATCAGCAATTTTTGGATATGTTTGAAGCAAAGTTCTTTCTGTCGGCAGCTAAGAGAAAAAAATATCTTGAGGCTAAGCTCAAGCTCAGTCAACTTGAGGTGCCTTGCTCTTCTTTCTTCTTATTTGTCTTTTGGCCTAAGGATTAACCATAATTATGAATTTACACAAATAGACATCATTCATATTGTTAATACTTTGGATTATTGTTATTTATTTGTTTCATTAATACTGCTGGCTCAAGAAAGTTAATACTGTTAGCTTTATCGGATATATTGTTAGTACTGCCAGCTTTGTCAGATATCAGACAAAGTGCAGATTTGGTACTCGGTTGGTTTAGAGATCTCGGACGACACACATGTAATGGGGTATGTTTTTCTTTTTAATTTTTATAATCGTTTAAAACACGATTTATGGTTCTTCTCTTATTTGATTTTCCACGACTTCATCATCTTTATATAAATACAATGTATTATAATATATGATGTCAATGTTTTTATAAGTTGTTTATGGAAGATGTATGTAGGAGAGCCTGATGAATATTTCGATAATGGTAATAAAAGGACAATGGAACAAATTTTGGAAGGTGAAGTAACACACAAATATTTGACAATAAAAAATAGACATAACATGTACTTTCTATGTTTTTTGATCCATTTTTATGTCAATGTAAGGATCCTGATTGAGCAGGGGGTGCTGATTTCAGTTTAGCGAATACCCTTTGGGTAAACAAAAGTGAGTTAACAGAAGGTTAGTTTGGGAGTGATTGTAAGCTAGGGTTAGAGTTTCATTGGATTAAGTGAGGTGAAGATTATCAGTACCAATTTTTAGCGTTATCAGTAATTTTTTTGTTACTAACAAACCTAATTTTACTTTTTCATATGTATTTTTTAAAATAATTATTGGGGTCTAAATCGAAATTATTTAGGCTTAATTTTTATTTTAGTCTGTTAGTAGAATACTAATTAAAGTTAAAAAAGAAATTATGTGGTGTTTAGTTAAATTAAGCTAAATTTTTGATAATTCTGCGATATTTTAGTTTCTTATGTGTACCTTTAATTTTGGATTATTTAGTGATTGATCGGGTCTGTTTAACGTTTAAAGGATTTTAGTTTTTAGTTTTTACTTTGTTTGGTTTAATTTGGGCAAAAAATATTGATGTAATGTGCTATCTTTTGCAGGTTAAGTATGGTGAAACACGTAGGCACTTTACTTCATCTGTTAATAAAAACAAACTTGCTCTTGACATTGCTATGTTACGGGCCAAAATCCGCAATCTTTTTTCCTTTGATTCGAATGTTGACTTTACTATGACTTATGTCGATGAAGACGGTGATTCTGTTACCCTTGCTGATGATGATTGTGTGTGTGATGTTATTCGTCAGTCTCTGAATCCGTTGAGGATTACTGTTACCTTAAACGGTAGCAATGGCAATGTCAATGTTGGTGGGTCAAGCAGGGCTGTTGAGCCGATTAATCAGGTGTTGAACGCTGGGGTTTCTGAGCTTTTGAAGTATGTGAATGTACCACTTCGTAAAGCTCTTGAGAGTGTGCCGGTTGAATTGGCGAATAAGGCGCCGTCTTCTGCTCCGGCGGTTTACTTGAGCCAGATGTCTGCTTCTATGGTGAGTCCAAATGTTAATATTGAGTCGTTGACTATTAAGGAGAGTAAGGCTCAGGTGAGCAACCTGGAATCTGATAGTTCAAGCTTGAAAAAGAAAGATAAGCATCGAAGGGAGACTGAAGGTGTGAAGTTTAGAATGATATTGTTAATTTAAAATTTCAATAAAAGCATATGATGTACAATATATATAGTTTGTAATGTTTGTTTGTTTTTCTAACCTGTAAACACAAGTCTGATAGTGAAGATGGTAGCTCAGACGAGAGTTCATCGGATGATGAAGAGGAAAAGCCGAAGGTTATTGTCGTGTTTGGCTCTTTTGACTTATTTTGTTTTTAGTACTTATAAAACAAAGAGAGCATCCAATTTATGGAGCATGTGATTCAAAATCAATCAGTATATAGTTAGTATGTATAGTTTGTAATGTTTGTTTGTTCTTCTAACCTGTGAACAGAAGTCTGATAGTGAAGAGGATAGCTCAGAAGAGAGTTCATCTTCCGACGAAGAGGAAAAGCCTCAGAAGAAAAAGCTGAAGGTTATTGTTGTGTTTGGATCTTTTGACTTATTTTGATTTTAGTATTTATAAAACAATGAGAGCTTATAAGATTGTGTCAACTTATCCTTGGTTTATGTCAACATATTATTATATTATGTTACACCTTTCCAATTATTACAGAAAATTAGGAATAAGCAACGTTGATGTTTTATGGCTGTGAGTGCCCTTATTTATTCATTAGACTCTTTGTGTTGTAGATGGTAAGTTGGAAAATAATGAAATATCATGGAGGGGGGACTCAGCTCTTACAGACGAAAGGATGTTAAGTTGGATCTGAAGAAGGGAATGTATGATGCTGGAGATCGTATGAAGTTTGGATTCCCAATGGCTTATACGGCCACTGTTCTTTCGTGGAGCCAGGTTGGGCGATTAATAACTATATTAACGTTATAAATATCCTTATTAGGTTGGTGATCCAAAACTTGACCACAAATGTTGGGATAGACCTAAAGCTATGACTGAGAAAAGACCTACTATACAGATAAACATGTCTACCCCTGGAATAGAAGCCTGGAGTTTGTGACGGAGGTTCATCCAATGAAAAGGTATTGAGGTTTGATTTGCTTGATTTTGTTGACCATTTGACTGTGCTTGTGCCTGACCCAATTGGTTAACATGTAGTCGTGACTGTGCAACCTACTCCTTTGGTGACAAGGGCGGCCCAGGTTATAGTGAAGTAGAATTTGTTGTAGCAGGTCTGCGAAGCGCTAAATGGAACCATTTAGTTCATGCAAAGCTAAAAAAATGTCACATGGATATGTTATATTTGTATGCTGGTGCTGATAAGCCATTAAAGCTAATAGATATTAGAATCACTGTTGGTCTAGATGGAGTGCTGGTAATCAAGTATAATGGTGGTTATGGAACACCAATCGTCGGTGGGATCTGTATCAAGGAAGCACCAAATGTATCAGGTACATAAGTATTTGCGTTTTGGTTTATAGGTAGCAAAATGGGTGGGGTGGGTAAAGTGTCAAAAGGGGTTGAAATTCAGTTTTACATTCTTGCGACTTTCGACCCAATCCCTTTTCACCTTTCCAATTATTTTTTTACCCATTTGACCCATTAAAATTAAAATACAATCAATTGATCTTTTCATAATTAATGTGTGAGATTGCCACTTCATTTGAAGTCTGTTTGTAATTTAGGACTATGGTACATATCAGTTCAACATGATCAAAGTAGTAGAGCTAGCACTGAAGGTATAGTCCTTAGGTAACCATTTATTTTCATAAGAGATGAGAATGTGAATCTGGTTGAATTTTGCAAAAGGCACAGGTTAGATCATTATGGTGATCCCAAACACGCATCTGATCTTGCGTTTTGAGACGTTGCCCAATAGCAAGCATAACATTAATGCATGACAGGGTTGTACCAAACAATTCTATACCAAGAGACCACATTACGTTTAGTTTGAAATTTTGATTATCCTTACAAACAGCAGCAACTGAGAATGGCAACAGAGTTAAACTTTACGCTCTCATGTCCATTTATATTTTTTGGTCTGTCATCTTCACTTAGTGATGTCAGCTGAGTTGGACTGACTACTTCACTTTCAAACTCGATCTTTAGTCTTATTACTTTTGCAACTACTTTGAGCAATTCATTCCATGGCCTGCTACAATTAGCGAATATCCTTTTATCCTTTCGTGTCAGATGAAATAGACAATAGCTGCCGATTATAGTCCTTATATCACGTACCTTAGCATGGCAGAGACACCATGTGTGCTATGTATGATATCATTACAATCATCATTCAAAAGTCAAAACTGTTAATTGCATCCTCTGGCCCAAACTTTCGAAGCATATTGACGCTTGAAAAACAAGTGCTCATGTGATCCAGGACATGACTTAAAGACAACACTCTTCTCAGGATACGGCTGCAATGATCTATCCTGTTGATAATGTGCCATGTATAGCTATCCGTAGTATAAAAGTATGCCTAAGAATGCAATGTGAAAACCACGACTTTAGGGTCATTTTATCTTAAACAGGGAAAACCTCATCCTTTTACCCGTTTTTTATCTTGATTTTGAGGATCTAACTGCGATTTTGGGATTGTCTGAAGTAGTGGACAGGTATCACGCTGGTGCATAGGCCGATTCCATTCACCCTGTATAACCAAATCTGCAACCTTAAGATCAGTAGGTGATGCGTGGTTTTGTGACCTTACAACAGGTTTTACCTCTCGAGGGATCTCAAGAGGCTTGCAATCCCCACCAGGCAGTGTACCTGACCGATGTAGTATAGTGTAGTGGCAAGTACCGGGGGATTGATCGTTCTCTAGGGGAATAGTGTCGTTAGGATTGAAAAACTACTCTAATAGGTCTAAGGGTGAGGGAAGATTCTTTTTGTATTTTTTTTATATTTTATGGAAAGCAAGTAAAATCTCGGGTTTGAAGGAGTGGGCGGAATTAGTTGCTAGTCAACTAACCCAAATAACTACAATTGCAAATAAAATAAAATAACTAAAAATGAAAAGGTTGTGGAACTTATATGGGGAGAAATGTGTTTACTTAGATTTCCTTACTCCCTAACTATCTTTTACCGGTTGATTAGTGTGTATTAATTGCGTGGATGACGGGTGTATTCCTTAATACCAATCGTGGGGTGGCGTACGTACTTCCCCAACTCTACAAACTCCTACTTCACTCCTATGTCGAGCCGGCTAAGAAGCTCCTAACATGGGATCACTAGAATTCGCTCATGCATTAAATACAACCATAAAAACCTTAGTACGCATTGGTTCATGTTTCTTAAGACGTTCAAGCAAGTTACCGTATAGGAGGTTAGCCAGTTTTCTTAAGCCTAACATCGATAAACAATCATTCAATACAATTAATAACACACCAACAACCAATAATCAATAGTTAGGTTTCATTAGATCTAAGCAAACACAAGATAAATCTAGCCTAGCATGTTAATTAAAAGACAAGAACAAGATATAATCAAACAACACATAGACATATTGAATGATTAATTGATTACTTATCTTCAATTAAACATGGGAGATCCAAGGGTATAAAACCCTTAAAAATGGCAGAAAATTCGTCTTAGGGTTTCTCCTCACAAAGTTGCACCTCAATGACTAAAAATTATGAAAGTATATATAGGAAAACAGATCTGACGGCGTCACGTTATAGAGTGTGACGCCGTCACCTCGCCGCGTTTAGGGTTTCTTGGTGGCCTTCTTGACGCCGTCCCCTTTTAATCCTCCAAAATCCTCTCTGGCCCGTCAAGTGTTGACGCCGTCACAATTGTGCTTGACGCCGTCTCTCTTTAACTTAAACCGTGATGGCCTTGATCACCTTAAAGGGTGACGCCGTCAGACTTCCTTTGTAAAACTTTCTGGCGCGTCATGTGTATTTTGTCATATCCACCTCTTTTGCCAAGCCGAGACGCCGTCTGGAGCAATCCTTGACGCCGTCACGTGTACTTTTCCAGCAGCTTTGGAGACTTTGTCGTTTTCTTCACTTTTATGCTCAAAAAACGTCCAAAATGCTTCCTTTTCCAGATTTCTTCTCCAAAGTACCTAAAATGACAAAAGGAACGATTTAGGGCAATATTTGATCAAATAAATACGATTTAGGGCTTAAATGACCCCCTAAAAGCGGTACACTTTTCGCTTCATCAAATACCCTTACACTTGAGATTTGCTTGTCCTCAAGCAAATGCGCTTTTATTCTAATCAAAATACAAGTTAGGGGTCATTTAATGCAAATATAAAAGTAATTACAACAAATAGTCGTTC
Organism: Artemisia tridentata subsp. tridentata; assembly: GCA_021014915.2. Taxonomy (NCBI): domain Eukaryota; kingdom Viridiplantae; phylum Streptophyta; class Magnoliopsida; order Asterales; family Asteraceae; genus Artemisia; species Artemisia tridentata. The sequence continues at coordinate 90,920,682 of CP139509.1, forward strand.
CACTTTAATCATAATAAGCACGGAGATTACAAACTAGCACCTCACAAGTAGTGTTTAGATACTCACATCTCTCAGGTGTCATAAAAGTATATCTCATAAATGAAAATGGATAATATCTCTCACAACCTGTCATAGCAAATAGATTACCATAGGCTTGGGAAAGGATCAAAAACCTCCTCCACTAGGCGTAAGCACCTAAGATAAACTATCAAAGAGGGCTTTTAAACGGGTTATAACGTTAGGTGTAGGGATATGATAAACACGGTTTTGTTGGATAAGAGATATTTTACTGGTGGCGAGTTAAAGATCTTGATTAATTACATGTACAATATGGCGTTGCTAAGCCAAGACTAGACTCGACTTAAGCTAAAAACAAAATAACAAAAACATAAAATAAACATAAAATGAAACGGGATGGTAGTCCGTATGTTTTTTTTTTTCTACTTTTCTTTTTCTCATTTTTTTTGTATTTTTCTTGATTTTATTTATTTATTTATTTTCATTATTTTTTTTTCATACACTCTTGCCCTACCATCCAAAATAATACATCATAGGGGCGTCGCATTCCCCTTACACTTGAACTTTTACATAACTTCACAAATAACTATTCTAACGACTCGAATTAAGATAATCGAAACACTTGGAGTACTTTTAAAATATTTAGCACATATGGGGGTAATAATGTTGTTCTTCCCCATTACTCCATTACACTAGTACTTTACCCATGAGTCCCAATCGTCCCAAAACAATATGTACAAGGATATGACTCGACTTAGCAACCATGTAATCAATTAGATAATTAACTTGGGGTTTAAACAAATGTTGTCACAATAATGCACTAAAAATGTGTGCATACAAGGTAGGCTAAGGCGATTTGGGTGTACATTTAAGTGGGGTGTAACAAATTCTTACTTTAAGTAAAATGCTTAAAGTTAGAAACGAAAAGATAGGCTCTGAGGGGTGTACTAGGGGTATCGTGTACTAAAAATGAGTACAACGCAAAGGGTGTGGGAGAATTACTTGACCAATGTAGCCAAAGTAATTATAACAAAAATACAGGTGTAAAACAATGGGTTAATCCTAATGCCTCTTATCATGTAGTAAATCTAACTACACGAATGTAGTCTCACTTGTGGCCTCGGAATGGTCCTAACGCAAGTTCTAGAATCTAAGTGCTACCGGTACACACATCATAGCATAAATGCTTTTCCTACCAATTCTAGGGGTGAACCTCACATATTTGGGGTGGAAAATTTTTTAGTGGTACGGTTTTTGTGCTAGTCATATAACTCCTATCCATGAGACGCTCATTAAGATCAAAGTTTCACTCCTATATGTTGTAAAAAATTTTAAATTTGGCACTAAAATTGCCTTAACAGGTATTTCTCTCAGTTTTATTACACATTTACTATCAAACAAACAAAAATCAAGTGCAATTGTATTCTCTAAAGTATCGTACTTTACCCCCCCCCCTTACACTTAAGATGAACATTGTCCCCAATGTTCAAATAACAAGATTTAAAAGTAAATAAGGTAAAAGAATGAAATCAAATACTCCCCTGATTCGTTTGGTGGATAAAGAGGTAACATGGTTAGATCTTCTTCCAAGGTAAAGTAGAAGCTCCAAGACTAATGCATCGCCAAAAGCTAGATTCCACATACATCTCCTTGTCCAAAATAACCTGTTAAACTTGAGAAAACAAACACGAAAACCTGCATAACATCGGCGGGATAAATCTATATAAGGATATAATGCTTGTGGAATGATTATTTTGCAGATTCCTAGAGTTTATAAGTTAGAGATTTAATAAAAACTTTTATGATTCCGATAGAAAAAACAAAACTTTCAAAAATTTCAGAAAATTAAAACCTGACGCCGTCAGGTTGTAAGGCCTGACGCCGTCAGAAATGATCTGACAGAATTCTCATGTTAAGTTTCCGGAAAATTTCTGGAAAAACCTATACCTTACTTCCTGGAATTCCTGCAAAACATCATTGTGACTCGATACAAGCATTTGACTCAAACAATTACTAATATGTATGTTAATTTAATATTGTTATGATTCATGTTCATTTGATCTAATAAACCGATTTGGATTTCCCTTACACTTATCTTTTGCAAAATACCTTTATATGTAGTTAAGACGATGTTAAAAACAAGATAAAGCATTTTCACAATTTAGTTTCGAACATGAATCAATAATAATAAAAATTAAACATACATACGGAAGCAAATAAAATCAAACAAACAAATAAATAAACACACAAAGCAAATAAAGCTTGGGTTGCCTCCCAAGAAGCGCTTGTTTTTGTTCGAGTCACGAGCCTGACTCTACCCTTATTTAACGGAAATAGGGGAGGTTTTCCCTACACTTAGGATTAAGTGTGGGTGAAAGTAGCGATACACACCCTTAGGGTGGAAATATGCCACGTGAGGAAAGAGTGACGGGTGAATTATATGCTCAAAGGTGCGGGATCCTATCATCATAACCTTACCTAATTCAATTGGGTTAGTGGGCGGATTAAGATTTTCTCCTAGAAAGGGATCATCTTCTATCAACTTCGAGAGACTCCAAGTTAAGAATCCACTTTGACCTAATAAACCCGGTTTAAACCCATAATGTTTCTTGTGATCAATCATGAATGGGTGATGTAGACATGTAAGGTCATTTTTCACTCCTATATTGTCTTCCTCACTACAAGGCTTAATGTCTACTACCTTAAACTTAAGACTACCCGGACTATATGTTTTGATGGGTGGATCGGGACCTAATTCAATTCCTAAATTTTCATCCAAGGATGGAAGATTAGGTAACGGTTTTGGTTGAGGCTCCGGTTCATCAAAACTAGGAACTTCCATAGAACTAAAAGAAAGGTTATGACTACAAGTATTCAAACCTATTTCTTCTAGTTTTGTTTGGTCCAAGGGCTCTACCTCTATTGGGGTTCCTATAGTCTCTTCTACTTCTTTCGGGTAAGTCATGGGTGGTGTGTATGCCTCAAATGATGGTAGGACTTGTGGGGTACTTGGTGGGCTTATGTTACTTACCTCATCATTCCTTGTGTCAAGATCACCTATATCCTCATCATGTGTTTTAGTAGAATCTAACCCTAACATTTTCCCTAGTATCTCAAGTGCTTCTCTAGGCATCTCAACTTCTATATCCGAATCATAAGGATCATCCTCAATATTCTGACTGCTATATTCAAATTGCCCAAAAGATTCATCATGTGTTTCTTGAGATTCATCGTCATCGATCATAAAACCTAGGTCTTTTTTATCAATGTGATCATGCTCGGCTAGATCCTCCATCACATCAAGATCACCCATGTTCTTAGAAACTAGGTCTCTTTCCTCATATGAATCCACCAATTCGTTCCACTTATGGGTCATGGTTAGGAAGCTTTCCTCAAAATTCATCCAAAGGGCCTGACTAAAAGGAATTGATCCAGATAATGCTCGTCTAATAGAAATCTCACATGCATAGAATTCATTAAACCCATCTAACCTTACCCCTAACTCCTTTTGGAAATCACAAAGATCACACAAAAATTCATAGGAATGATAGGAAACAAATCTATTGGTGAAATATAATTGTTCCTCTATTGTCAATGATCTAAATGGAATTTCATCCATCATAGTGACAAATGAAAATGGCTTTACAAACAAAGGGCACAAAGAAAAAGATAGACTAAAGAAATCTAATAAAAAGAAAAATAAAAATCTCACTAGAAAGGAATCTAGTGAGTAGACTTAATAAAATAAAAATTCAACCTAAACAATAACTATTCCCCGGCAGCGGCGCCAAAAACTTGATGCGTGGTTTTGCGACCTTACAACAGGTTTTACCTCTCGAGGGATCTCAAGAGGCTTGCAATCCCTACCAGGCAGTGTACCTGACCGATGTAGTATAGTGTAGTGGCAAGTACCGGGGGATTGATCGTTCTCTAGGGGAATAGTGTCGTTAGGATTGAAAAACTACTCTAATAGGTCTAAGGGTGAGGGAGGATTCTTTTTGTATTTTTTTTTATATTTTATGGAAAGCAAGTAAAATCTCGGGTTTGAAGGAGTGGGCGGAATTAGTTGCTAGTCAACTAACCCAAATAACTACAATTGCAAATAAAATAAAATAACTGAAAATGAAAAGGTTGTGGAACTTATATGGGGAGAAATGTGTTTACTTAGATTTCCTTACTCCCTAACTATCTTTTACCGGTTGATTAGTGTGTATTAATTGCGTGGATGACGGGTGTATTCCTTAATACCAATCGTGGGGTGGCGTACGTACTTCCCCAACTCTACAAACTCCTACTTCACTCCTATGTCGAGCCGGCTAAGAAGCTCCTAACATGGGATCACTAGAATTCGCTCATGCATTAAATACAACCATAAAAACCTTAGTACGCATTGGTTCATGTTTCTTAAGACGTTCAAGCAAGTTACCGTATAGGAGGTTAGCCAGTTTTCTTAAGCCTAACATCGATAAACAATCATCCAATACAATTAATAACACACCAACAACCAATAATCAATAGTTAGGTTTCTTTAGATCTAAGCAAACACAAGATAAATCTAGCCTAGCATGTTAATTAAAAGACAAGAACAAGATATAATCAAACAACACATAGACATATTGAATGATTAATTGATTACTTATCTTCAATTAAACATGGGAGATCCAAGGGTATAAAACCCTTAAAAATGGCAGAAAATTCGTCTTAGGGTTTCTCCTCACAAAGTTGCACCTCAATGACTAAAAATTATGAAAGTATATATAGGAAAACAGATCTGACGGCGTCACGTTATAGAGTGTGACGCCGTCACCTCGCCGCGTTTAGGGTTTCTTGATGGCCTTCTTGACGCCGTCCCCTTTTAATCCTCCAAAATCCTCTCTGGCCCGTCAAGTGTTGACGCCGTCACAATTGTGCTTGACGCCATCTCTCTTTAACTTAAACCGTGATGGCCTTGATCACCTTAAAGGGTGACGCCGTCAGACTTCCTTTGTAAAACTTTCTGGCGCGTCATGTGTATTTTGTCATATACACCTCTTTTGCCAAGCCGTGACGCTGTCTGGAGCAATCCCTGACGCCGTCACGTGTACTTTTCCAGCAGCTTTGGAGACTTTGTCGTTTTCTTCACTTTTATGCTCCAAAAACGTCCAAAATGCTTCCTTTTCCAGATTTCTTCTCCAAAGTACCTAAAATGACAAAAGGAACGATTTAGGGCAATATTTGATCAAATAAATACAATTTAGGGCTTAAATGACCCCCTAAAAGCGGTACACTTTTCGCTTCATCAGTAGGCAGATTAGCAGTTCTTTTAATAGTGTTTGGGATTGCTAATCTGCTTTATAACAATACAATAAGCACATAAGGTGTAATTGGTCTTTTATGTTTCCGTATAGTTTATCAAACTAAATACGGAAAAGTTTGTGTAAATATATGACGTTCAACAACAATATGGAAAACCAACTTAAATAGTCAGTTTTGTACGCAGCTACTAATTTTTTATTGCAATGCAGGATTTGGTGTGACATTGGCATGGAGAATTTTTCGTATGGACAAACATGTTTTTTATAAGCTGTGTGACATATTTCAAACCAGAGGTCTACTGAAACACACTAGCCGAATTAAAATTGAGGAGCAATTAGCCATATTTATGTTTATTGTGGGTCATAACTTACGTACTCGAGCAGTACATGAGCTGTTTAAGTACTCAGGGGAGACCATTAGTCGACATTTTAACAATGTTCTGAATGCAATTATTACTATTTTGTTAGAGTTTTTTAAGCCTCTTGCTTCCGAAATTCCTCCAGAAATCCGAGAAGATCCAAGATTTTACCCTTATTTCAAGGTAATATGATAAGTTTATTGCATACCATATGTAAACTTTTACCAGCCAGCTTTCATCATTTAGTTGATCAAGTTTCTTAACCTTATGTCATAGCAACAAATTAACTATATGTACATTGCAGTGGTGTTGACGTGTACATATCTCTTGCTGGAGCAGTTGGGACACTGTGCGGTCTACTCCCCGGGGAAGCAAATGAGGTATAATATCGTTTCATGGGTTAAAACGGGATTTATTTGTATATTAGAGAGTAAACGAATAGGACTAAGTTTTTATTTTTTTTGTAGTATCTTAGGCAAAACTTTTAAGTTACGTACACACAACCAAGTATTTTATTTTAAATGGTCTCAAAGTCGCTAATTTTGTTCTCATTTTTTTCTGAACATGTTTGTACAAATTTTGTAAAGAACTCAATGCAGATGACAAAAGTGGCAAAAGATTGACAAGTGATAATGAATATCAAAGAATTTGGTGAAACTACTCTAGATGAGTGGAATGCTAATATTGGAGATAAGTAATGCTTGCTGGACATATAAGATAGTATTGAATGAGCAACTCATAAAGCTAGGAATAGTGAATCAAGCCATGAGTTGCTACAGAGGGGAATTGTTAGAAGGGTGTTAGTTTATGGTGAATATAGATGGAGTTTGATAGTGTTAAAGGAAATGTAGTCATAGGTGTGACTGTTTTCATAAATGGTGCATAGTAGTAAAACCTGTGTTGACTGTGAGGAATGAAACTGCAAGTTGAGTCCTCATATGGAATTACTAAGTGGGAAATTGTAGGGATATTGGCTGTTTTATTATATGTTATTTTTGGGAACTAATTCTTGCGTATCAGTTTGTAGGTTTTTTTTTTTTTTTTTTTTTTTTTTTTTTTTTTTTTTTTTTTTTTTAATAATTATATTCAATAAACATTTTTTTTTCATTCTTAATGCATTCAATAAATACTTTGGTATGTTTATAACTTATTTTCATTAACTTAATTGTTCCAACGATATTCATAAGGCTCGCCCACCCATCGGACGGGCTATGCTACTACAAATGTTGCTTATAAAGAAGCGTTATTCTGCATTTGAGTTTAAATCGTATACTATGGCGTTGCAAAGAACATTGTAACAAACACAAACAATTTGACAAACAGTGGTACTATTCTTTTAAAAATATTTGTATAATAAACAAAATTTTAACACCAATATTAAGCTAAACAAAAAAATGTAAACGATAATTATAAGTCATTCCCGCCCATTGGGCGGGCTTTGAAGTCTAGTATATATATATATATATATATATATATATATATATATATTTTTTTTTTTTGCATGTTTTGAGTTGATATATCTAGTTTGAGTTCTTGACTTCTTATATATCAAAGAAACTTAAACTTGATCATTTGATATATATATATATATATATATATTTTTGCATGTTTTGAGTTGATATATCTAGTTTGAGTTCTTGACTTCTTATATATCAAAGAAACTTAAACTTGATCATTTGAATTTGGTTACATGTTTATGACGTTTTCACTCACTCCAATTGCAGGATCAAGGCGACCCCGCCGAGGAGGTAGGGCCAGGGGGGGAGGTAGGGGTAGTGGAGGTCGGAATGGCGGCAGGCCGCGTCGACGCCAATCTACGAAGAACGTGGCGCTCAAGAAAGCCGTGGCAAATAGCAGCCCATAGTCGATTGAGTTTGAGATTATTGATCAGGGGACGTATTGTCATGTGGGCAAGCACCAAGGGTGGTTCCGCAATTACGTCGGCGAGCTCATTAGGAAGCTGCCGTTACACTATGACTCCTGGTACAGTATAGCACCGGAGAAGACGGCTCACTTCCTTCCACAGCTCGGGGTCAGTTATTTCATTTTCCTTTTATATTGTTATATTATCGTGTTTATTTATTTAAATGTGCATATTTATTTAAATTTGTTTATTTATTTATATCTCTATATTTAATTATTTGAATGTGTACATGTAAAACCCGCAAATTAAAACAATATGAAAAGACTAAAATGCCCCGAATTTAAAATCGTGAGAACTTATGAATACGAATTTATCAAAATTAACCTAAGTCTAAGTTAAATATAAACTATACATTATATAAGTTTTGTTAAAAAAAAAAAAAAAAAAAACAATGTTACATAGTGTGCCGCCCCCCCTTGGACCACAAAAAGGTCTAGGTTCTTGATTTGTGCAACCATGGTAAGTCCCTAAATTAGTGTACATCATTCCTAATTTAACCCTAATCAAAATCTCGGTCCTTGTTTATCTCCCTACACCGATTCACATTCAAAAAAAAAAAAAAAAAAACCTACACCAAAGAAAACTAGCGGCTGTCCTTTTTGTGCTTGCTGCCACGCCCAAATCCCAGCCAAAAAGGAGCTTCTGGATCATCTTTAATCCGTGTTTCATCGTCACAAGGTATGCCTATAATCCTAACAATGTTCCTTATGATTTTCGTCATCAAAATCAAACCCTAAATCATGTCTTTTGGCCCTTGTTTCTGCTGCTGTGCGCCGATCAGCAAAGGGGAGAAAAGGAGGTCTTCGTGTGGTATTTTGACTTCGTATGATTCGTCTCTTCGTTGTCTACAAGGGTATGATGTCTTTTGTTCAATCCTTGTTCAAGTTCTTGTGTTTAAACGATTGATAGATCACCTTATAAGTCACATAAAATCATGAATGATCAAAACCTAAAACTATGTACATGAATTGGATACCACTTTTGGGTGTGAAATAAATTATGAGAATCATGTCAAATATGTTTTTGAATGACCAAAATATGTTATGGACTCAATCAAAGTCGTTTGGGATGAAAAACATGTGATTTGGATATGAAAAACCCTATTTTGGATAACTTGCTGTGTGGACTGTTTCTGAGTCCGAATTTTGTTCAACTTTGAAGGGCTATAACTTTATGATGGAATCGTGTTTTTGAGTGTTTCAAAATCCCTAAACTAAGTTCATTGAAATAGCTATCTGGGGAAATTTATTTTGTAATTTTTAGAGGCCTGGAAGTATACTTTTTGATTTTTACAAAATTTCATGTCTGGTCGGATTTGTGAGTCTGGAAAATCCGTCCGGGTTTTTGATTTTTAATTTTCAAACCGTGTTGAGTTAGGAAGAGTCCTTTGAACTGGGTAATCTATAAGATGTGTGATACTTCCTGGAATTTTTATAGATTTTTGTGAATTTTTCTTAAAGGGTTTATAACTGGTAACTTTTCATATGGTAAAATTTCTCAGAAATCTGGACGAGTTGTGAAAATGGATTTTTAATACATACCTATACTACATAATAAAATCTGAAAAAATTTGGTAAAATACTTTAGACATATGAGCACCTCTGGGAATTTTTGTGGATTTTAATACTGAGTTCTTATATGATTTATAATTTATGGAAAACCTGAAAAATTTGTACTTAAAACTGTGTGATGTTATAAAGGTGTAAAATTGTGAACTAAAAGGGTGTGATGTGTTTATTGTGTAACCTTAAGGGTATAAATGGATATTTTGCTAAAATCAAAGGTCATAACTTATAAAATCTGTAACTTGATGATATTTTCATATTATACCCTAAACTTATGATAATTACATATTGAACCCCTAAAGTTATGATAACTACTATATGACACTAAAACTTGTGAATGACATTATGAATCATAAGCTAAGAATATGATCATCTCTAATCTTTTAAATTGAAATACGAGAACGTTAATGATCAAAGCTCCTTAATATGAAATGGGAACAAACATGAAACCATATGATTATACGAACTTAAGAGAACTTATGTTTATTTGTAGATCGGGTGAAGAGGGAGTGATCTCCTACTTGATTTGATTTTCATTTCTTGCTTGCGTATTTCGTTAAGGTACAGATATTCTGCTTCTTTATTAAGAGGCCTTCGTTCTCTTATTATGATTCATATTATTGTTTCTATGTTTCCTTCATTCATGAACTCCGATCTTTTGAACCATCATGATATTGGACCTTTTATGATTATGAACCTTTCATGCATGAACCTTTGCTTATGAACCCTTGACCATGAACCTATGCTTATGAACCATGCTTATGAACCATGCTTATGAACCATGATTATGAACCATGATTTTGAACTTATGAAACAAGATAATGACCTATGCAAGTAAACTTAAAACATGATTCATGATACTTGACCTTGACCCACAGTTTGATACTACGAGCCACTCACTAGGCATGAGGGTTTCATGTCCATGTCAGTCGATGCACCGATGGCATGACTCTAGGGCAGGAGAGTGATGACCTGTCCCGTCCCTGCATGTTATGTTTACGTAGAGGCAGATTATGGCCACCTGGGGCGTATGGATGCATCCTAGATTTGTTCATGTTCATGTTATGTTATGTTATTCATGGTGACTGATGGTGTGTGCGATACACGTCTTTCACACTCTGGGAGCTAGCTACTCCAACCCATGATTGAGGACACCCCTCATATTTACAGGATACCCATGATTGAGGACACCCCTCATATTTACAGGATACCCATGATTGAGGACACCCCTCATATTCACAGGATACTAAGAGGTCTCCCCTCTGCATGTGTACGATTATGATTATGATTATGATTCATGTTATGTTATGGGCTCGTAGTGGATTACTGACCTTCCCTTACCATGCACCTTTGTCCTTTCCCTTATGATACCATGTATTCTTACCATGTATTCTTACCATGTATTCTTACCATGTATTCTTACCATGTATTCTTACCATGTATTCTTACCTTGTATTCTCATCATGTACTCATGCTTCCATTCTCATTTACTCATGTATTATTCATTATGCTACTGCTTTGTTTCCGTTATATCTGTTCACTGGGCTTTTTAAGCTCAGCCGCACGTTTTCTTTTCGTGTGCGGCAGGTTATAAGCAGGACGACGGGTTTGGGTATGAGTGAAGAGACTTTTGGATTTAGAAGACTTTGAGTAGAAGCCATTAGAAGAGATGTACTTATGGATTTAATAGGCAACTTTTATTTTCCTTTGTAACCCTTGTATTGCAAGATTACATTTGTAACCTTTGAGAACCATTGTATTACTATTGATTGTATGCTATGTTTATCTGATATGAAACCATTAGTGTGATACTTCTACCCTTGCCGGGTTGGGGTGTTACAGTACATTTATTTAAATTTGTTTAAATTGTATATTTATTTAAATTTGTTTATTTATTTATATCTTTATATTAATTTTAACTATATTTGATTGCAGAATATGTTTAATTTGGAACGCCACAGGCGCTCATCGGAGTGGGAGAACATTCGGACCGCCATCACCGCGTATCTGGCTAAGCGATACGCGGACAACAAATATGAAATGAAACGCGATTACTTTACCAACAAGGGTGGGGCTCCGAATGTGGAAGTGATCAGAAGAAATCCTCCCCCGAACATGGAGCAGGCTGTGTGGGAGAAGCATGTGGAGTTGTACATGTCGGAGAAGGCACAAAAACGAGCGGCTGTGAACAAAGAGAACCGAAAGAAGAACAAGGTTCACAGCCGCCACGGTTCGAGATCATTGGCCGCTACTCGACACGAATATGTAAGACACATTTTATTTTTATAAGATTATTTAATTTTAATTATATATTAATTAAAAGTATTTATACTAAATAAAATATATATGGTGTTTGATTTGTCATTTTAATTTGTTTCATCCTATATGCATGTGTATATATATACAGTTCGAGAACAGCGAGGACCATCAGTACCCGTCCCTCATCCAGACCTTTTATGACACCCACTGCAAGGATGGTGTTTGGTTGCAGGATGAGGCTCGTGTTGAGTATGTAAGTATCGTTTTTTTTTCAAACACGCACTTTAATGATTTATTGAAACATAATCTAGTAATTAACCCGACTAATATATTAATTTTCTCATTTTTTTTCAACTACATAGGAAGAGATGGTCAGCCTAAGGGAGCCGAGATCGGATACGCCGACAGAGGTGCCGTACCTCACGGAGGAGGAGATACTTGCCCGGGTAATACAGGGCAAGCAGCATGGTCACATAGCCGGCAGGGGCAGGGTGGTACCCGGCTTGAAGAGGCCACGGTTACCACACACCCCACCTCCCCCGCCTCCACCTCCAGGTATGTACAGTTGGATAATATTAAATGACTCATCTTATGTATTGAAATGGCCATTTTTAAATTTTGATTATTTCGTTTATAGTTATGGCCGAGTTCGACGAGAAGCTTGCTGAAGGTCAGAAGAAGCTTGATGAAGCTCAAAAGAAGATCGATGAAGCTGAGAAGAAGAACAAAAAAGCTAAGAAGATTTGCAGAAAAGCTAAGAAGGAGAGGAGAAGAGCTGAGAAGAAAGCATTGGCAAATCAGAGGCAGCTCGAGTTGTTGATGTGTTTTATCTCGACCAACCCGCGATAGCAGGAGTTTCTTGACCAGGTTGGTTCTCAGGGTGCCGTAGGAGGCGGCAGCGGGAGTGGCGCGGGAGGGAGTGGCGCAGGCGGGAGCGCGAGTGGCTCAGGCAGGAGCACGAGTGGCTCTGGAAGCGAGAGTAGCTCAGGCGTCGAGAGTGATGATGATGAGGATTGTCATAGTGATGATATGGATGACGACGAGGGGCCGTAGAGGTATATATTATGTGTTATTTTGTGTTGTTTTTATCTTTCAAACTATATTTTGACGACCCGAATCTTATTATCTTTGAACATTGCGGATATTGCAACATTTGTAGATATAGCAGCTAGGTTTAGCGATTATAACACCCGTTATGTAAACTTTATAATGTATTTTGAGGGTGTTATAAAGTTTATGGCCGTTTTGTAAAGTTTATTTAGTGTTTAGTGGTTATATATAACCGTTTTAGCCGTTATAAAGTTTATAGCCATTTTAGCCGTTAGATGTATTGGAATGTAATGGAATGTGCAGGTTAGAAAGCAGGTTATTGTAGATTTTTGCTGCAAATTTTTGCGGCAAAAATCTGGGAATTGCAGCTGCGCAGGCTGCTGTGCAGCTGCAATACAACGTAAATACCGACGCCATGTCCTCGGTATCATATACAATGCCATTGACTTTTTATATATTACCGACGTCATGTCGTCGGTAATATATAGAAATTGTTGACTATTCTAAATAATACCGACGTCATGACGTCGGTATTATTTACAATTTTGTTGACTTTTTGTTGACTATTGTAAATAATACCGACGTCATGACGTCGGTATTATTTACAATTTTGTTGACTTTTTGTTGACTATTTTAAATAATACCAACGTCATGTCGTCGGTATTATTTACAAATTTGTTGACTTTGTTAAATAATACCGACGTCATGACTTTAATTAGCTTTGCTAATTAAATCGTTAATTATTTAGTATTACACCGACGACTTGGCGTTGGTAAATTATTGTCGAACCACAAGAACGTTTGACCGGAAAATCATGTGGGTCCCACTTTGTCGTCGGAGTTGTTTGTCGGGAACTTAAGTCCCGACGGAGCATTCTCGACAAGTTGTTGCCGACGACATGACGTCAACACCTCATTATGCCGACGTCATGACATCGGCAATATTCAAAAAAATTTAACGACAAACATCCTAAATGTACTAGTGCGAGTATAGCACCCCAATGTTGTAAGTTCAGATATATGATATATTTCAAGCCATGAATTTTTGTATTTTATTCATAATGAAGAACATAAGGCTATTCACAGTGGTGACCTGGGTCACCAGCTGCCACATCAGCTTTCTCTCTCCGGTGACTAGACATGACCAGGTTGCCACAGTGGTGACCGACTTTTTTTTTTTTTTTTTTTTTTTTTTTTTAATTCAAATATTTTAAACAACAAATTTAAAATTCATTAAAAATAAAAATATTACAATACTAAATTAAAAAACTTAAACATTACAATACTTATTAAAAATTTAACTAGTAATCTAAGTTGTAGCGTGCCTTGATTGCTGCCTTAAGCTGCAAAAGTTCATTTCGTTGTCGTTCGGGCAAATTTGGGTCGATTGCTGAATTTTAGAAAATCAAGTCTTGCTCCAGTTTTGTGATGTCCATGATTTCCACTTGCTTTCGTTGGAGTTCAATTTTCTCTCTTTTCATTGCTAGCTCTTGTTCCTTGAACCTAACATACGACTCTTCAATGTCCTTATTTTTTTTCGGTTTTGACGGCTTGAACTTGAAAAAGGTCTTGGCTAGCGAATTTGTCCATGATGATGATGGATCACGAGAGGAGGAGGATGATTTCTCCTTGGCTGCGTCACGACCTTGTGGTCGTGATTCTCTAGTCTCTTCCTCATCATCAGAATCATCTACGTCTTAGAAATTCAAGGGACCTTGTGTTGACCCCGAGGTAGTTGTAGAACCCTTTGTTTTCTTCCGACTATTCGATCTGAAAGCAAGCACCTCCTTCTTCCAAGCATCATGATGCCTTAAAATTTACCAACAATCCTCCAAATTAAAATCATGACCGTAAATCACACGGTATACTCTAAGAGCTTTTTCTTTATCGTCTGCATCATTCTCACCACTTCCATGATTATCCTTGATATTATCCATAATAGCACAAAACTTCCCAACCCTACTACGATTCCTATTCTTCCATTTGGTCGTGATCGAGTCGTACGTTCTTTGTGAACCAGTTTCATTTTCAAAGTACGCTATCACCTCCTCCCAAAAGCGGTGCATGTTTATAGCGTTTCCTCTCTAGGAATTTTCCGAAATATAAACCCAAGCTCTACAAAGCGCGATCTCTTCCGCCTTTGTCCATGGTTCGTTCTTTTTGGTCGGTTCGGGCTTTTTGCCTTTGTCCTTCGCCTTTGTAGCACGTCGCGAAAGCTTCTTTGGTTTGATGGGTGACGTCTCTTCGACATCGTCATCGTCTTCAACAGGCATGGAACCGTGGTACGAACCGTGACCCGAACCTTGCCCCATCGAAGCAACTTGACTCGGATAGTTTTGGGTCGAGTATTGTTGAGTCAGATAGTCTGCCATATAATCCTCCAAATCCATTTCAAGATTAGCACTACGAAGCGGGGAATAATCTTGATACGGTTGGGAAGAATGCAAGAAATCCATGTTAGGACGATACAACGACCCACTCGGTTTTTGGTGATAATCCATATTAGGACGAGATGGATTGACATATGGACGATTAACGTAAAACGGGTTTTGATTTTGATTCGGTTGTGGTAGTCGTGAAGTATATACAAAAGCGGGTGCACGAAAGCGAATACCCCGATTTTGTGGTGGTGTTATGCCGTTTAATTCGATGTTGTTTTCTGGCGAGAAATTCAAATTCGGGGCATTTTGGGGTAGTCGGGATCGTCGGTCTTTTGATGTGGGAGTATTTTTTTTGACATGGTGAATATGGATGAGAATTGTTTGAATTGTGTTTGAAATTGTGTGTTTAGAAGTGTGTTTGAGGTTGGTATTTATAAGGTCGTATAGTGGTAAAGTTTTTTGAAAAAAAAGTTTTTTTTTTTTTTTTATTTTTTTTTTTTTTAATAGCAAACGGTTAGATTTTTTGAATGTATATGTATGTATAGAATCGGTCTTAAATTAGACCGATTGTTTTTTTTTGGAACCTCGGCCAATATGTGACACAATGGCCTCGACCGATATTGAAATCGGTCACCCATATCCCTCGACCGATATTTTTCGGTCCACTGTGACTAGCCTAAGGGTAAATGCATGCAAAATAGTTAATTTGCCTGATACCTAGTTGCAGATTAAGCATGAGATAGTAGCTCTTAATGCCGTCAAATATTTCCGAAGGTGACTTCTTTTTAACTTTAACCTTGATCGTATGATATTTGCGTTGTTGTTCCCTTTTGTTTGATAATCCCACATCATTGCTAGTACTTTCTTTAATCAAAACTCCTTGTATGTATTCTCTTTCACATATTACAATTTTTTCATCATCTACTTCCCTTTCTCCTTCTTGATCGGATGTATGTGATAATATGTCCGTATCGTCCAATAATGTAGAATCATGAATGTTCCGATCTTCATCCTTTACTACTACTCTCTTACTAGATTTTTGACGCAAGTCTCTATGAAATACACTATTGTAAATCTTCTGAGATAGTCTACGAGTCATAGTTCATTTCATGTCCTTAATAACTTTATTTTTTTCTGATCTCTGTAAAGATCGACACCTACTTCCTGCTGGATAGAACATCCATTATCCATCCTTGAGGCCATTTGTCCATATCCCAAAATAGTAGCTACCATCAGCAAACCTATAAACGCCTGGCCCATGCCGATAACTATTTGACCTACTGCATCATACTGATCACCATTCACCCATTTCATCACCCCTCTACCACACATTAATCCACCTTTCCAGTTTCCAATATACATGTCACCATTAGACCAAGCATATTTACCACTACCTTCATGCACTCCCTCTTTCTATGAACCATCATAGATGTCGGAATTACTATATTCCTTTCTTCCAAACCCATCTTGAATATTCAAAATCCAAGATCCTACATATAGATGTCATAGATGTCACCATTAGACCAAGCATATTATCCCATCTCAATTTCGCCACCATTAACAAATTATCCAAAGACAACATCGTCAACGGACTTCCTAAGTTCAAATACACCAAAGATCACTTATGTCCATCATGCAAACAAGGAAAAAGCAAAAGGGCATCATATAAACCTAAAACCGTACCCAGTTCAGAAGCAACGTTACATATGTTGCACATGGACTTATGTGGCCCAATGAGAGTTGAAAGCATAAATGGGAAGAAGTATATTCTTGTTATCGTCGATGACTATTCAAGATATACATGGGTAAAGTTTCTGAGATCAAAAGACGAAGCACCAGGCATCATCATCACCTTTCTGAAGCGTATTCAAGTCCTACTTCAAGCTCCAGTAAGGATTGTAAGAACAGACAACGGCACAAAATTCACAAATCAGGAGTTAAGTACTTATTATGAAGATGTTGGAATCACACATCAGACATCTGCTGTTAGAACTCCACAGCAGAATGGGGTAGTTGAAAGAAGAAATAGAACTCTTGTGGAAGTTGCTCGCACAATGCTGATTTATTCTGGTGCACCGTTATTCTTATGGGCTGATGTTGTTGCCACTGCTTGTTTCACTTAGAACCGTTCCATAATCCACCCAAGATTCAATAAAACACCATATGAACTAGTGAACAACATAAAACCCGATATCTCTTACCTTCACGTGTTTGGCGCTTTGTGCTATCCAACGAACGACAGAGAAGATCTAGCGAAGCTGAAAGCTAATGGTGATACTGAAATCTTCATTGGATACTCAGAAAACTTGAGGGCATTCAGGGTGTATAATAGAAGGACAAAAAGGATAATGGAGACGATGAATGTGAAGTTTGACGAGATTTCACAGGTGGCTTCTAAGAGACTCGCTCTAGAACCCGCGCTTAACCCGATGGCTTTTAATCAAAACAGATTAGGACCCGCACCAAACCAACAGACTTTTGGACACATTAGTTCCGGACTCGTACCTCAAGGAGCTCAATCAACAAACACTGAAAAACCTTCAGAACAAGAACTGGAAAATTTCTTCGAGTTAATGTTTGATGAATACTATGGTGGAACTTCGACAAATGCATCACAACAACATTCCGCTGCACCCGCTCAAAACCATCAACCACCACCACTACCACAAGATGCATCTACTACAATCGAAGCTGACACACCAACTCCCTCAACCTCATCTACATCTACTCCAGAAACTTCAATTCTTGAAATTGGACTACCAAGAGCTGATGAGCTACATCAATACACACCATTTCAAGAAGAACAATCACAGAATCAAAACGATGCAGTGTTAGAAGAAGAAGTATTTGAAAACCCGTTTGCAACAGACTCTGCTGAATCTTCATCAAGGTTACAAGAACCATCTAACACACATACGTTAAACCCAAAGTACCCTTCTACACTCCAATGGACAAAAGACCATCCAATTGAACAAGTTATTGGTGAACCTTCAAGGCCAGTTCAGACGAGAAGATAACTAGCCACCGACCCCGAAATATGCATCTACATTTGCTCAATAAGCCTAAAAGAACCAAAGAACATTCGGGAGGCGATGGCAGAAAATGCATGGATAGAAGCGATGCAGGAATAATTTCTTCAATACCAGTTACATGATAGTTGGGAATTAGTTCCAAGACCACTTGACAAACTTGTTATTGATCTCAAATGGTTATGGAAGAACAAAAAGGGTGAAGAAATGACTGTAATTCGCAACAAAGCTCGTCTTGTGGCTAAAGGATTCAAACATGAAGAAGGGATAGATTACGAAGAATCATTCACGCCAGTAGCAAGACTTGAAGCAGTCATGATTTTCTTAGCCTATGCAGCTCATAAGAACATCACAGTATATCAGATGGACATCAAGACTGTCTTCTTGAATGGAACTCTGAAAGAAGAAGTGTATGTGAGTCAGCCAGAAGGATTCATTGACAAGGAACATCCAGACTACGTCTACAAGCTTAAGAAAGCTACTTATGGTTTAAAATAAGCTCCAAGAGCATGGTATGACGAACTATCATCTTTCCTGATCAAAAACAATTTCACCAAAGGAACTACTGATCCTACCTTGTTTACAAGAAAATACAAAGATGACATTTTGATTGTTCAGATTTATGTGGACGACATTATTTTTGGGTCCACTAATCCGAATCATTCAAAACATTTAGAAAATCTCATGAAAAGAAAATTTGAAATGTCCATGATGGGGGAACTAAAAATTTTCTTGGTTTACAAATACACCAATCCCCTCGTGGTATTTTTATTAATCAAGCTAAATACACAATTGAGATTTTGAAAAAACATGGTATGGAAAACTGTGATTCTGTTGGTACACCAATGGTCACCTCACCAAAAAATCGGTGCTGATTCATTTGGGAAACCCATCGATCCGAAGAAATATCGGAGCATGATTGGTTCTCTCATGTACCTTACTGCTAGTCGACCCGATATTCATTTTGTTGTTTGCTTATTAGCACGGTTTCAGGCAAGGCCTACCGAACTTCACCTCCAAGAGGTCAAACGGATCTTTCGGTACCTACGAAGAACCATTAACATGGGACTTTGGTATTCGAAGGATTCCGAATTTAAACTAACAGCATTTTCAGATGCCGACCATGCAGGTTGTCAAGTTACAGCAAAAAGTACATCAGGTGGAGCACAATTTTTGGGTGAAAAGCTAGTAGGCTGGTCGTCACGAAAGCAAGATTGTACTGCATTATCAACTGCAGAAGCCGAGTATGTGTCTCTATCTGCGTGTTGTGCCCAAGTTCTATGGATGATGACACAACTCACAGATTATGACTTTACTTTCGACAGAATACCTTTGTATTGCAACTCAAAAAGTGTCATTGCCATCTCGTGCAATCCTGTACAACACTCAAAGACAAACATATTAGAGTCCGCTATCACTTAATAAAAGAGCACGTAAAAGAGGGTACTGTTGAATTATTTTTCGTGAAGACGGATTACCAACTCGCCGATCTATTTACTAAAGCCCTTCCAAAAGAAAGGTTTGACGATTTAGTTCGACGAATTGGCATGCGAAGCCTAACTCCTGAGGAGCTAGAACGTCTTCTTGAATCTTCTTGAAAATATTTTCAAAATAGCTTCGCTGTAAATATTTTTGAAAAACCAAATACAAATTTTGAAAAACCATCAAAAACAATATACAAAAATAGAAATTTCAAAAATCCAAAAACATTAAAAAATTTCAAAAATACAAAAACAATATAAAATCAAAAAACCAAAAATATTCTTCTCACGACATGTCTCTCGTATAATAGATATTCTGTACGTTTCTAGAAATGTCATTCAACAATGACACGGATATGTATAGATGCTTGAGCGAGAGTTCTCTAAAATGTTTTCTAAAACATGTCGTTTCTCAAAATTTCTTCACTATGGCTTTCGTATACTTCAGTACGAAACCCGGACATAAATGATGACTTTTGATTATTTCAGATCAAGACTCGTAATTTCAAAGATGAAATCATTTTCAAAAAGTTCGAGTCTAAACAAACGAAAATATTTCACACAAAAACTTGTTTTTACAAAAAGACTTGTGTACATCTAAGTACATAACTCATTGTTCAAAAGAATCCTTGAGCACATGATCAAGATTTTTCAAAAGACATTTCAAAATCTTTCAAATTATTTTGTGCTCAAGATAACTCCCTTCAAACCCTTAATTGAGTGTAAAATTTCTGTTCGAAATACGCTTTCATTAATGGGGAGTATAAAAAAATGAAAATCAAAATGTTTCAATTTCATGCAAATCAAATCCGTCTATCTCTCCAAAAGCTTTTCTATTAATCAGTCGATATAAAAAATATCAAGAATATGATATTTTTGAGGGGGAGAAGATGTGATTAAAATGTGATCAAAATGTTTAAAGATCGTAGTTGAATCTCAAAAGAGCTCGACTCAGATATAACCAACGAATTGACGAAGCTTAATTGTCAGTAGTTGAAACGACTTGTCCTGGACGGGTAACAACTTCAAGCTGGTCTAACCAGTGATGTAAGCGTGTCTCGAAAATTACTTGTCTAAGTAGAATGTACCGTCTCGAGAGATTTTCTTTGAACTTGACCAGGACGGGTAATAATTTCAAGCTAGTCTAATTAGTGATATAAGCGTATCTCGAATCGGTCATGATCACTAAAAATCGATCAATTCAAAATTGCAAACTCTACCCAACATGTGCAAAATTATCTTATAAACACATAAGCACATGTGAAGGGGGGAGTATTTCAGAAAATTCAAAACTCTCGAAGTGTTAACAAAATGTGTTTATAATCATAAACACATTGAGAGATTTTCACAAAAGGTTTTATGGCATGTGATCAATGAACCTAGGATAATCATGGAGTAATAAGGTGATTATGGTTAGGTTTATGTCCTATGATCCGCCAGAGCCGGAGGGATCTACCCAAGGACAATTCCAATAGATTAGAATTAGAAGTCCTTAGGTATGATTGAAAAAAAAAAGTAAATGAGAAAGGAGAAAGAAGGGGTTGAAGAATTAAAAAGAAAAGTTTATGAAAGGGTGAAAAGAAATAGCCCTCCATGAAAATTTAGGGAAGAAACCGTGTCAATACATCTGCTATCAGTTATCAAAAAGATGATACCGGTATTGAAGACAAGACGATATGGACCCAGTGACGCGCTGCACAACTCTCCTAGCCACTCAGGTATCTCTTAAAAGATATTTGTTTCATTTCTCACGGAGAACCTTGCATAATCTATCGGCCTCTCACTCCGAGATGTGTTGATATTGAAAAGTGGCATTCTGCTCCATGCCTCCGACGACTAAAACCAAAACGCACATAATCGAATCTAGAGCCATGAGATTCATTAAAAGAGCTCTTAGGATACACTTCGAATAGCATACACTTGTGTTCGCCAAAAAGGACACAAGTTGTAAGAGTCCTTTATGAGATCTTCGAATCTTGCCACATACATCATGATGGTTATATGCTTCAAACTGTCTACAGTCGTGGAGTGATACTCTGGTATACTTCAGCGGCTCACCTGAATATACTTCGGTATATCGGTTGTAAACCTTCTTGAGGGTATCCAATTCAGGAACAACCTTTGTAAGGATTAGAGAGGATTTTAACACTATGCTGTTAATTATCTCGAAGTCTAAATATGTAAGTGCTGGAAACTTTATTACTAACAATATTCATGCAGGTACTGATAAAAGTCCCCTTGGAGAAAGACCGTACACCATAATTTCATATATCAAACATTTTCACCTCCACATACTCATACTTATGAAGTTCATCCTCAACAAGCTCAAGTGAAGAACGTTCTAGACAAAGAGATCAAGTTAAAGACAAAGATTTATGTCAAAGTCAAAGAGCTAATCAAGAATGTCAAGAACAAGTTCATGTATCAAGTGAGAAAGATATAAGTATGAAGTTCAAAGCCTTTCCAAGAGGTATGAGTATGCTGGAAATGACAACACTGCAAACCTGTGAAGATGTTGATCAAAGGCAAGAAAGATCAAAAGACGTTACTTCGAAGATCACAAAGCATAAAGGAACAAAGAATCAAGACTATTTTAAGACGCACAGAGAGTTCAAGACCCAGAAGACTAAATACCTAATCACGTGGAGCATCATTTGAATGACCACCCCTTAGGGGAGATTGTTAGCATTAAAGAAAAGTGGCGGTCATTCTATTCATAAGAACTTTGTAAACGTGTTATAGAAAATATAGTAGAATAGTCAAAGGGCTTGTGGATTGGATTAATTTAATAGGTTAGAATTTATATATAAGTTAGTCTCTTATGTAAAGTCCAATCCAACTCAATCCAAGCCCATAACCAAGCCCTTTAGGGCGTCACTTTCCATGTATACAAGCACCTCAAATGTGTCATTTGAGGTGAGTGCTTGAGTGTGTATTGTGTGTGTTTCTTAATAAAAGTTCTCTTCTTTATCTCTCTCTTTAACGCCATACATATCAAGTCACCACCACCATTCCTGCATCATATTGTGTGATAAAGTTATTAGATCTAAGGTCTTTGTTGATATAAATAATGCCTAAACATGTTATTAATATTTTTCGATATCTCTACGTTTTGATAATCACAAAATGTAAAATCATTAAACGAAAGATTATGACGTAAACAAGTATTTAGTTGTAAATATCTATTTTAACAACTCAATCACTTAAGGTATGAATAAACAAATGCTTAATGCATTATATGATCAAAGGAACATTTTCTTAATCACTAGATTTTTTATAAAATGTCACAAACATTTTATATCTTTTAGAAAAACATTTTTGGTATTAAATAAATATGTTTAATCTAGTATAAATTTATGAATTCAAATTTTCAAACAAAAATGGCAAAAATGTTCCAGAAAAACCTTCCCCACAAAAAGACAAATCTGAGCAACGTTCAGGAAGTGCGGCCCCCTTAATTATACTAGGCGGTCCCCTTAATTTTAAGGGGGCCGGCCACCTATTTAAGGGGACCGCCCCGCTCCTCTAGGTCCTCAGATTTGCCTATAAATACTGGTTCATCTCTGGACTTTTTCCTTACCTTTTGCACCTCAAACTTTCTGTTCTAAATCTCTTCTTCTATCTTTCTAAATCCTTTGATCATATATTCTTAAGCTTTTGTTTCAAGTGATCCAAAGCTTCAATCTCTCAAGTGCAAAAGAAGAATACTTCTATCCTTCAAGACAAGAAGTATTACAACTTGGTGTATCTCTTCCATCCAAGTTGTTGGTGTATCATAATTGTAAATCATTTATTTATTTGTATAAGTTGTTAATACTTGTTAGATAGGTGTGAGCATAGTTGGTTAGGCTAGATTAGTGTGTAAGTAGTGAAGGTGTGAAGAAGTTAAGGTGTGTAAGTAGTGAAGGTGTGAAGAAGTAGAAGAGTATATAAGTAGTGTAGAAGTTGTGAAGCCGTCGTGAAGAAGTCGTGAAGTAACCGTGAAGAAGTTGTGAAGCCGGTGTGAAGAAGTTGTGAATAAGTTGTGTGAAGTTGTGAGATTGGTTCTAGCTACGATTAGAACTCGACATTTAGCTTTGTGTCGTTAAACCAGTGTAAGCGAAAGTTGTTTAAGGTTTTCTCCGCCATAAGGGAGCTTGTTGATATAGTGAAGAAAACTCTCGAGTTAGGTGCTCGGGGAGTGGAGTAGGGCAAGGAAGGTGTCCTTGTAGCCGAACCACTATAAATCCTTTGTCTCGCGGTTAGATCTTTCCATCTCTATCTTTAATTTCACTTCATTACTTTACTTGCATTGTTAATTTAGATCTACTTATATTTGTTCATATTGTTCAAGAGTTGAGTTCACATAAATTCGAATCTAAGTCTTTAAAAGTAAACAAAGTTTTCATAGTAAAAATTAAAAAGATGTAAAACTATTCAACCCCCTCTTCCAGTTTTCCATAATTGGTATCAGAGCCAGGTTAAACAAGATTTTTAAAATAAATTGTATTTTAAAACTTGAAACGATCTATGGAATCCGAAAAATATTTAGAAGGGCAATCTATGCAAAGACCACCACTATTTGAAAGTGATGGTTTTCTTTATTGGAAAAATAGATTCGAAACTTATGTGAAATCAAAAGATCTTGATCTTTGGCATGTTATTACCCATGGTGATTTTCCCCCTATTCAAAATAATCCTATAACTAAAATAGATGAAATTGTACCTTTTGAAAAACAAAATGATGATTTGAAAAAGAAACTAGCAAAAAATAATGAGGCTAAAATGGTTATTTATAATGCATTACCACGTAAGGAATATGAACGAATTTTTATGTGTCAACCCATGCTCCACGGAAGTCCAAACCATCTCATTGGCGAATGTCCGAAGCCACCGGGTTATGATTACCAAAGCGCCTTTGTTAGTGGAGCATGGAGTGATAGCGACAAAGACGAAGCGGACAAAGCAAACGACGAAAAATGTCTTGTAGCTCAAGCTACCGATGAAATATGCCTAGGAATAAATTTGGAGCCTGACGAATGGATTAAGGATAGTGGATGCTCGAAGCACATGACGGGGAATCGCAAGCTATTCTCATCTTACAAGCCTTACGACGGAGGTAACGTTATTTTCGGTAGTGACTTTCGTGGTAAAATCATTGGCAAAGGTACGATTTCTCAAGACTCTCTAACTATTGAAAATGTTGAGCATGTAGATAATTTAACATACAACTTACTTAGTATAGGACAAATATGTGATAATAAGTGTAGAGTTACCTTTACCGATATAGATAGCGAAATAGTTAAAGACGGAAAGGTCATAGGTAGAGGAATTAGGAAAGGTGGCGTATATGTCATGAAACTAGGAAATAAACCGGAAGATAAAATATGTCTAGCAACCTTAGATGAAAACTCTACATTGTGGCATAGGAGATTAGGTCACGCTAATATGCAACAAATACAATCCCTAGCCTCTAAGGAATTAGTTAGAAATTTGCCAAACCTAAGATATGATCAACATTTTTGTGATGCCTGTAAAATAGGAAAACAAGCACATGCTAGTCATAAAGCTAAGAACATAGTCTCCACTACTAGATGCCTAGAATTATTACACATGAACCTTTTTGGTCCATCCGCTGTGCGGAGTTATAGAGGTAACCGTTATACCTTGGTAATTGTAGACGACTATTCACGATACACGTGGACTAGATTTTTAAGTGATAAAACCAAAACCTTTAATAAGTTTGAAATATTTAGTAAAATGATTCAAAACAAACTAGGATGTTCTATAGTATCTATTAGGACGGACCATGGTCGGGAATTTGATAATGAAGTACAGTTCGGAAAATATTGTGATTTAAATGGAATATCTCACAATTTCTCCGCTCCTCGCACTCCACAATCAAATGGGGTAGTAGAAAGAAAGAATCGTTCCTTGCAAGAAATTAGTAGAACAATGCTAAATGAACAATCTATCCCACAAAAATTTTGGTGTCACGCCGTAGATACATCAACATATATAATAAATAGAGTTTCAATTAGGCGAATATTAGGAAAAACCCCATATGAGCTATTAAGAGGTAGAAAACCTAATCTAAATTACTTTAGGGTATTCGGGAGCAAATGTTTTGTTCTAAATACAAAAGATTACCTTACTAAATTTGATCCTAAGTCATACGAAGGAATTTTTCTAGGATATTCACTGAATAGTAAAGCTTATATAATACTTAATAAACACACTATGAAAGTAGAAGAATCATTGAACGTAACATTTGATGAAACTCCACCACCACCTAAAACATTGCCTCTAGAAGATGATGACCTAGTTGAAGAAGAAGCTATTGAGGTTAGTAAAACTAAACCCTTAGGTGATGATGATGAAAATATAACGCTAGGAGAAAACGAAATAGTAAATATTAAGGAATCAAAATCAAACCCATTAGATAATGTAATAGGAAACCTAAATCAAAGAACACTTAGATCACAAGCTCAAGATAAAAATAACTTCTTTTGTTTTCTCTCAACAATAGAACCAAAGAATATAAATGAGGCTTTAAAAGATGAAAGTTGGGTAATCGCTATGCAAAAGGAACTAAATCAATTAAAGGTAAATAATGTTTGGGAACTAGTCCCAAATCCCATGAACATGACCATCATAGGAACCAAGTGGGTATATAGAAATAAGTTAGATGAAAATGGAATTGTTACTAGGAACAAAGCTAGGTTAGTTGCCCAAGGTTATAATCAACAAGAAGGAATTGATTATGACAAAACTTATGCCCCCGTAGCTAGATTAGAATCTATAAGAATACTCCTTGCCTATGCATGCTCCCTAGACTATAAGTTATTTCAAATGGACGTGAAAAGTGCATTCCTTAACGGTTTTATCAATGAGGAGGTATACGTGGCACAACCTCCAGGATTCATTGACTTCGCAAAACCTGATTATGTTTATAAACTCAAGAAAGCTTTATATGGACTCAAACAAGCTCCTGAGGCTTGGTATGATCGATTAAAATCTTTTCTTATTAAACATGATTTTTCCATGGGAATGGTAGATAACACTCTTTTCACGAAAAAGAAAAGCCCAAATCTCATCATTGTCCAAATATATGTCGACGACATTATATTTGGATCGACTTGTCAGGATATGTGTGATGAATTCGCGAAAATCATGCATGATGAGTTTGAGATGAGTATGATGGGTGAACTTAATTTCTTCCTAGGATTACAAATAAAACAATTAGAAGATGGAATATTTTTTAATCAATCTAAGTACATTAAGGAGATGCTTAAGAAACTTGGATTAGAAGACTCTAAGCCTATGAAAACACCAATGTCTATGGAAGTAAAACTCACAAGAGATGAAGAAAGTGAGTCCGTAGAAAACACTAAGTATAGAGGGATGATAGGTAGTTTACTATACCTAATGGCAAGTAGACCGGATATCATGTTTAGTGTCTGCCTTTGTGCTCGCTTTCAAGAGGATCCCAAAACCTCTCACCTAGAAGCGGTTAAGCATATCTTCTGATACATTAAAGGCACTATACACTTAGGATTATGGTATCCTAAGGGATCCGGCATAGAAACCATCGTCTATGCGGATTCGGATCATGCGGGAGACTACGTGGATAGAAAGAGCACTAGCGGTATATGCACGTTCATGGGATGTTGCCTAACATCTTGGTTTTCGAAGAAGCAAACCGCTCTTGCTATTTCTACTATAGAGGCCGAATACGTAAGCGCTGAAAAGGCATGTCAACAAGCACTATTGATGAAACAAGCTTTCGTAGATTATGGCATTAGGTTAGATAATGTCCCTATTATGTGCGATAACAAAGGTGCTATAGATTTAAGTAAAAATCCCGTTCAACACTCTAGGACTAAACATATAGAAATACGTCACCACTTCCTTCGCGATAACGTTCAAAAAGGAAACATATCTATAGAAAAAGTTGCTTCGAAAGATAACATAGCGGACATATTCACTAAACCCCTTAAGCGCGAACTCTTCAACCACTTACGTTTAGGCTTAGGAATGATGGAACAAATTGACTGAATTTTCTGCATTTTTGGTCCATCAGATGGGCGGCCCCCTTAATGTTATAAAGGCGGCCCCCTTAATTATTAAAGGGACCGGCCTCTCATTAAGGGGACCGGCCATCTGATGACATTTATTTTTTTTCTTCCTTTCTGCCTTCCTCTCATCTGTGTCTAGGAATCTGTTTTGCACAAACCTAAAGATTGGGAAACATTTTTTTTCATAAACATATTTATATACAAAACCCAATTTATTTTATTCAATTCATTCTCACATCTAGGAAAACACATGAAAACTATTTTCTTTGCATTGTTGAATAATGCTAAAAACAATTTTTTTTTTTCATGCATAAAATCTCACATGAATTGTCAAAATATATAACCTAATATATATCTTTGATATTCATATATTGAGCAAAATCAAATCAAGGAGACTTTGGATTGTTTCTTAGGAAATTTTTGCATTTAGGAGTCGAAACAATCACATCTCCACATTTGTTGCATATAGGCACACACTAGAACAAAATTGCATATCACATCTCCACTTTTGTTCCATCATCTTCTTGTTAGTTTCTAGTGCCTTTAGTCTGTTACCCCCTTGCCTTATGTGATTAATAGTTTCAATATTCTTGATTGCTAGATATAATTGCTTGCTTATTTGCTTAATTGATATGTTACATACTTTCTTGCCTCAAAGAGTGGGACTTGCCTAAAACCAAAAGCTCAAAACATAGCCCTCCTTACCTATTTCTGCAGAAAAACTCATTTCTGGAACTCAGAATGACACCAGATGGGCGGCCCCCTTAATTCATAAGGCGGCCCCCTTAATTATTAAGGGGACCGGCCCTAATTAAGGGGACCGGCCATCTGCAGGACGAGTTCACAAAATTTTTTTCTGCTTTTTAGCCAATTTCATCCTACACTTCCCTAAATTCACAAACATATTCTGTCATGATCACCCCAACAAGTTTATCCATCCTTAATCACATCAATCCTCCACTATAAATAACCCCATTCCTCACCATATTCACTCATCCCATCATGTCTTCTCCCATCAACCCAAAACCAAAAACCTCAAAGCTAGCAAGGATGACCATGAAACCCGGGTGGAAAAGAAAACCTCACCCTCACAACAAGTTCATCACAAATGGTGTGACTAGACAACCAACACCTCCATCCACTTTCATTCCCAACTACTCTCCAAGATCTCAACATCATTCCATTGAACCATTTCACAAACCCTATCATGTTGGCCAAACATCCACATTCATTCCAAACTACACCTTTAAACCTCAAACCAACTTCAATGAAACCTTTGAAAACCCTCATCATTTTGGTCAAACATCAAACTTTACCTCAAACCACACACCCCAATTTCATCCATTCCCACCAAATGATCAAATCCACATTCCCACGGAAAGGCAAAAGTTTCATGAAGAGATTAACCAAATCCATGATCTTAGTGATCTCCTTGCTATGCATCTTGCACAACGCAACAAGGGACAACCTCCATCCTCACCCTAGTCAAATTGCTTACCCCACTCCCTTAACTTGGATCAAGTTACAAACCACACCCACTATTGCCCTTGTTGCATCTTCCTTCAAAAATAAATTCTCCACTTGAGTGAAGATATTTCTGGGATCGAATATCTACTCACCCGTCCTCATCCTATTCCTCCCCTAAAATGATATAATATTGTTAGATCCACTTCATCCGCTCCATTTCATTCACCATCAAATATCTAAGCCCCACTCACAAGCCTTCCACCCCAAAATAAAATCTCTCACCCTTTTGTGTCGCAAGCAAGTCCAATCGCTCTCTTTGGCAATATTAGGACCATTAGTATTTTTTTTTCTCTTATGTTGTAACCTTTATGTTTTAAGCATATTGTGTGATGTAATGATGATCATCTTGAATGAATGAATAAGATTAGTTGTTTGTTCTAAATATTTTTGCTATGCATATATATGTCTTGTGTTCTTAACTTGTTTTTGCAGCCAAGATTTCCATAGCTCGTCTCCTTGGTGCCCTCAAACGAGGGGGAGTACACATCAAGGGGGAGTTCTCGTCCCGACAAATTTCATTTCTAAAAATGTCGGCATAACCTTTTTGATTCTACAAAAAGGGGGAGAAGTAGATATAAACTCACTAAATACTTGTCCGAAAATAAATTTTTGGGTTTAATGAGTTTAAGTTTTGTTGATATAAATAATGCCTAAACACGTTATTAATATTTTTCGATATCTCTACGTTTTGATAATCACAAAATGTAAAATCATTAATCGGAAAATTATGACGTAAACAAGTATTTAGTTGTAAATATCTATTTCTACAACTCAAATCACTTAAGGTATGAATGAACTAATGCTTAATGCATTATATGATCAAAGGAACATTTTCTTAATAACTAGATTTTTTATAAAACATCAAAAACATTTTATATATTTTTGAAAAACATTTTTGGCATTAAATAAAAATGTTTAATCTTTTATAAAAATATGAATTCAAATTTTTAACCAAAATCAGTTAAAATGTTCCAGAAAAACCTTCCCCACAAAAGGACAAAATTGGCCAACGGACAGAAGGGGCGGCCCCCTTAATTTTACTAGGCGGCCCCCTTAATTATTAAGGGGACCGCCCCCTATTTAAGGGGACCACCCCCGCTCCAGTAGACTTCCAGCTGTCCAATTTTTCTCCTATAAATACCAGTCTTCTCCTGGACTTTTACTCACCTTTTGCACCCCAAACTTTCTGATCTAAATCTTGTAAATACTTACTAATAATCCTTTGATCATATAATCTTAGGCTTTGGTTTCCAAGTGATCCAAGCTTCCCTCATTCAAGTGCAAAAGAAGAATACTTCTATCAATCAAGATTAGAAGTATTACAACTTAGTATCATCTTGTTACTTAAGTTGTTAGTTTAACAAAGTTTGTAAATCATTCATTCATTTGTGTAAGGTGTGTATAGTAGATTTGTGTTGTATGTAAGTAGTGAAGAAATTGTATAAGTAGTTGTGGTATAGAGGTAGTGAAGACATAGTGTAGAAGTTGTGAAGCCGCGGAGTAGAAGTCGTGAAGCCGTAGCTTTGAAGTCGTGAAGTCCTAGTGTTGAAGTTGTGAAGCCTTAGCCTTGAAGTCGTGAAGTCCTAGTGTTGAAGTTGTGAAGCCTTAGCGTTGAAGTCGTGAAGTCCTAGTGTTGAAGTTGTGAAGCCGTAGCATAGAGGTTGTGTAGCGGTCGTGTTGAAGTCGTGAAGTCTTAGTCGTGAAGACATAGTGTTGAAGTCGTGAAGCCGTAGCATATAGGTTGTGTAGCGGTCGTGTTGAAGTCGTGAAGCAGTCGTGAAGCCGTTGTGAAGTAGTCGTGAACGAGTCGTGAAGAAGTTGTGTTGTGAAGTCGTGAGATTGGTTCTAGCTACGATTAGAACTCGACATTTAGCTTTGTGTCGTTAAGCCGGTGTAAGCCAAAGTCGTGTAAGGTTTTCTCCGCCATAAGGGAGCTTATTGAAGTTGTGAAGAAAACTCTCGAGCTCGGTGCTCGGGGAGTGGAGTAGGGCAAGGAAGGTGTCCTTGTAGCCGAACCACTATAAATCTCTCGTGTCTCGGTTAGATCTTTCCATACCTTATTTACTTCTTTATTCATATCGTCATTACATTCATACACATAGGATTATATAACTGCTAGTATTTATTAGAGATCGACTTCACATAAAGATCAATTTGAAAATCCATTCAAGAAACCAAAACATTTACAATCAATTTAAAAGAATACGTATATAACTAATAATAAGATTTAAGTTTTAACAAACTTAAATCTAAGTTTTTAAAAGTAAACAAAGTTTTTATAATAAATTAAAAAGACGTAAAACTATTCAACCCCCCTTCTAGTTTTCCACAATTGGTATCAGAGCCAGGTTAATCAAGATTTTTAAAATATACTGTATTTTAAAACTTGAAACGATCTATGGAATCCGAAAAATATTTAGAAGGGGAATTTTTACAAACACCACCACTATTTGAAAACTATACTTTTCTTGAATGGAAAAATAAATTTAAAAATTATGTGAAATCAATTGATCTGGATCTTTGGCATGTCATTTCGATTGGTGATTTTCAACCAGCAAAAACAAATTTTGAAAGTCAAACAAAACCAGATTTTGAAACTCAAAATGATTATAACAAGAATAATGAAGCTAAAATAATTATTTACAAAACCTTGCTGAAAGTTGAAAATGAAAAATTATCTTTCTGTAAAACGGCAAATGATATTTGGAAAAATCTCTTAAACATTCATCAAGAAAAATGTCAAGCCAAAGATGAGGATTTTGATCTTGTACATGAATTATTTATTTTAGAAAAATTAATAGATAAACACTTAGATAAAATAGATACATGTGCTACTAGTTCAAATGTTGTTAATGAAGGTATTAACGACGAAGGCTACATGGATCAACTCCAAAGTGAACTTAATCCAATGTCATGGAGTGACACAGACGAAGGAGAAGATCATCATCCGATATGTGACATATGCAAACTAGATAAAGCTCCAAATAAGGTACAATCCAAAACCGAACATTTTTGCTATGATCCATTCATTTTAGAATTTTCAAAACTAGAAAATGAGTTTAAACATCTTTGCAACATAGATCTAAAAACTATGTCTAAACATAAATCATCAAAAACTTTTGAAAATAATCTTGAAAAAGAAATAATTTTAGAAGATAAAATGTCTAGATTAGAAAGTAATATTGAAATTGATCTAGAATGCAAAATATGTCAAGATTATAAACTTGAAATTAAAAGATTAAATGAAAGAGCAAAAATATTAGCTAAATTTGAAGAAAGTTCCAAAACTCTTAAATTCTTACTAAGTTGTCAAAAGCCATTTAATGATAAAACCGGTTTAGGATTTAATTCGGATAACTCTTCAACAAGTAAATCAAAACAAATTATAATTAAAAAACCTAGTAGAGAAATTTAGATATAAGGCTATTTACTATGATTATAATCTATGAATCAAGAAGTCCATTGTTTGTTCATCAAAACAAACTATCAAGGAATTCTTGTACTTCTTGGTGACATCTTCTCCACGTGCATATAAATGCAATGGATGTCCCCAACTAACCATCTCGGACCCATGAGAATCTGGGTACCAAGTTGTTTTATTTGATTAGGTGATGAACGCAAAATGAAATGTTACTCAATCTTGCGTTAACCTACTCACATTCAAAACACGCGCATGAGGACTTTTTAATCTACAAAAATGAGGATGGAACGAAGTGGTACTCTTCTATTATTCACTACCTCATATCATGAAGAAATACTGGACCTGAGATAAGTCTTCTTTTTAAACTCTCCTGAGTAGTTACTCCTTGCATATAGTTATGATATTCTTTGCCTTAAGATATGCTTAGTTTGATAGGTTGCTATGCCCTCACACTAGTTGTTATATTACTTGTTAATTAGCTAGAAAACCTTAAGTTAATCCTCCTAAGCATTAAATAAAGTGTTCTCTGTTGAACATATAAAATTTAGTCATTACTATCATTTAAATCGCATAATTTGTTGAAAGAGATAGCATGAGACAATAGTCTTGATCAATCAAGCATGAAATTCTTTCAAATCTTTTTATACATGCAAATCTTCATATTTTGGAAAATGATCTTTCGAAAAGATTTTGTCACTTCTCTACTAAACATGTTTTTATCAAAGCCAAAAAGTGTAACAATCTATTTTTATATCCTTATAAAAACCTTTGAAACAAATTCAAATCTACATTGTTGAAACAATTTTCACAAAACCTTTTTCTCAAACATTGTTGAATAATGCCCAAAAACACTTACTCAAATCATGCTTGATCCAAGTCTAGAAATCCATGCTATCACTAATTTCCCATCACATAGACACTTGTTGGGATTAATTAACTAGCTAGTTAATCGTCATAATAATGATAGCATAAATTACTTGGTAATTATATGTTGTTCTTCTTGTTCATATATACATATATGCTTCTTGGTAAATGAGTAGGTTGCATGATAATTAAAATTGCTTAATTGAATGTGCTTAGCATACATGAGTCATTAAATTTTAAATTGCCTCAAAAAGAAGTTGGACTTGCTTGAAACTGAACTCAAAAACACAACCTTTTTCTACAAATTTCTGCCAAAAACCCATTTTCAGGAATCTGGAAGTCAGCAGATGGGCGGCCCCCTTAAATAACTAGGCGGCCCCCTTAATCATTAAGGGGACCGGCCCCTATTTAAGGGGACCGGCCATCTGGAGATCCGGATTACTGTTTCCTTTTTAAATTTCCAACCCATTTTATTCCATACTTCCCAAAATTCACAAACACATTTTGTCATAAACCACCCACCAAAATTTACCTTCCTAAACCACATCATTCCTTCACTATAAATGCACCTTCCCATCATAAATGCCCATTCACATCATCCACTCAAACATGTCATCCTCCAACTACCCAAAATCAAAACCTTCAAGAGTTGCCAAAATCTCGGTGAGACCAATTTGGAGAAGGAAGCTTGAAACTTGCCATACCCCAACTAATGATGTTGTTCAAACACATAACCAATCATCCACTCCTAACCCTTCACCTCCCTATGATCATTCTCAAAACCTCAATCCAAACCTCATCCACACTCAACCCACCTATTCATCAAAAACACTCACCACTCTTGGAACATCCACTTCATCCACATCACCATCTTCGTCCACTCATGATTACCCAAGTTTACAAACATCTCCACCACCAAGAGTGTCACCACCACCTCCTACCAATTCACATGCTACTCCTATGTTGCATGTGCAAACATCCATTCCTCATAACAACAACATTTTACCACCAACACCTTCATCCGAACACTTGAAGTTCATTGAAGAACTCAAGGAAGCTCATGAGCTTAGTGCTCTTCTTGCTCTACACCTAGCCCAAAGAAACCTTGATCAACCTCCATCTAGCTCTCCCACATCACCCCACAACCAAAACCAAGTTGAGAAACATGTCAACAATTGTCCTTGTTGCATCTTTCTTCAACAACAAACCATTGCTCTTAATGAGCACTTTACTTGGATTGAGTATCTTCTCACTAGAACAAATCCAATATCCCCAATTGAACAACATCAAAACCTTCATCCATCATGGTCCACTCCAAGCTCTCCACCTCAAATGTCTCCACCATCACCATCCACAACCTCCACACACCCAAACATATACCTTCATTGATTCCATTCACTCACCCTTTCATTTGTCCCTCATTTCAAAAACCACCTTCATTTTCAAGCAAGTCAAATGGATTTCTTAGGCAAATTAGAATTCTCTAACAAATGTATGCTTTAAGCACTATGTATGTTGTAACAATGATTATGTTTGTCACATAATCATTTTTAATTAATGAATGTTTGTTTCTTTCTTTCCTATATATGTTTGCTATGAATGTGTTGTTTCTTTTCTTGTTTAATTAAGATATATGCTTATGACATGCTTATAATATGATTTTAGTAGTTTACATATAACCATTTTTCTTTTTAAATAAGTCTTTGTTATTACTTAATCATTCTTAATATACATAATCCAAATGGAACTTGCTGCAAAAACACCCTAAAAATGACCTTTTTCTGAAATTTTTCAAATTTGGTCGCCTGGGAAATCACCAGATGGGCGGCCCCCTTAATTCCTTAGGCGGTCCCCTTAATTTTAAGGGGGCCGCCCAACAATTAAGGGGACCAGCCATCTGGACAGTAAATTTTACTGTTTCCTTTTGCATCTTGTGACCACTTTTGCCTAGCCCCAGCTACCATTACCCTTAATGCACGAGCTGGACTTGGAATATTACCACAAAACCTCCACAATTTGCCTAAATCAATCACATTTTCACAATATAAATACCCTACTTACAATTACCTTTCACCTCATCAACCATCACCTTCATCAAACACCCATTTTCATCCACCATGTTGTCACCAAAATCATCCATCTCTAAGACTCCAAGAAAGCAAAGACTTGTCATCACACCACCAAAACAACTCTTCATTGACCTCACCCAAGATGACATCAAAACTCCATCACCACCACCTCAAAATTCATCCCCAAGTGCACCTAATGCACCATCAAAAACACCCTCTACACATGGAGCTTCATCTTCCTCCATTCCATCCACTTCATCCATCAATGACTACATCCATACTCACCTAACATCATCACCAAAAATATCATCACCACCATCCACTCAAGAACCTCCATCCACTCAACTTGCCATTTCCTTATCACCCATTACACCACTTGATTCTCACTTTTCATCTCCACCAAACCCACAACCATTTTTTCCCATACCTTGGCCTCTACTTGAAACCCATGGTGACACTTGTCTTTGTTGCATCCATAACCGGACCATAATCTTTAGTCTTAGAGATGAGATATTCTATAGGTTTTCATCACTTGAAAACATACTTACCAACCAACCTCAACCACCAACACCATCATCCTCACCCACTACACAACCACCACCTCCATTGTCACCCAAGTAAGCACATGCAATGCTTACTCAATAATAAATTTTCCATCCATTTTGTAAGCAAGCTCCATGGAAGATTATGTTGTCTAGGATGATTATGTAGTTGGACTTATTAGCTAGTATAGGAATGCTTGTACTCATGTATGGTTGTGTAGTTATACACAACATTTATTTTTATGAATGTCTTTATTTTTTTTCTTCATGCATGCTCATTATTTGTGCTATATATATGCTTGTGCTTCCAATTTTTTTCTCGCAAGCGTTCCATAGCTCGTTTCCTTGGTGCCCCCAAACGAGGGGGAGTACACATCAAGGGGGAGTTTTCGTCCCGACAAATTTAGTTACTAACACTTGTCGGCTTAACCTTTTTGATTCTACAAAAAGGGGGAGAAATAGATGTAAACTCACTAAATACTTGTCTAAAAACTAATTTTTAGATTTAATGAGTTTAGATTTTGTAATCATCAAAAAGGGGGAGATTGTTGATATAAATAATGCCTAAACACGTTATTAATATTTTTCGATATCTCTACGTTTTGATAATCACAAAATGTAAAATCATTAATCGGAAAATTATGACGTAAACAAGTATTTAGTTGTAAATATCTATTTCTACAACTCAAATCACTTAAGGTATGAATGAACTAATGCTTAATGCATTATATGATCAAAGGAACATTTTCTTAATAACTAGATTTTTTATAAAACATCAAAAACATTTTATATATTTTTGAAAAACATTTTTGGCATTAAATAAAAATGTTTAATCTTTTATAAAAATATGAATTCAAATTTTTAACCAAAATCAGTTAAAATGTTCCAGAAAAACCTTCCCCACAAAAGGACAAAATTGGCCAACGGACAGAAGGGGCGGCCCCCTTAATTTTACTAGGCGGCCCCCTTAATTATTAAGGGGACCGCCCCCTATTTAAGGGGACCGCCCCCGCTCCAGTAGACTTCCAGCTGTCCAATTTTTCTCCTATAAATACCAGTCTTCTCCTGGACTTTTACTCACCTTTTGCACCCCAAACTTTCTGATCTAAATCTTGTAAATACTTTCTAATAATCCTTTGATCATATAATCTTAGGCTTTGGTTTCCAAGTGATCCAAGCTTCCCTCATTCAAGTGCAAAAGAAGAATACTTCTATCAATCAAGATTAGAAGTATTACAACTTAGTATCATCTTGTTACTTAAGTTGTTAGTTTAACAAAGTTTGTAAATCATTCATTCATTTGTGTAAGGTGTGTATAGTAGATTTGTGTTGTATGTAAGTAGTGAAGAAATTGTATAAGTAGTTGTGGTATAGAGGTAGTGAAGACATAGTGTAGAAGTTGTGAAGCCGCGGAGTAGAAGTCGTGAAGCCGTAGCTTTGAAGTCGTGAAGTCCTAGTGTTGAAGTTGTGAAGCCGTAGCTTTGAAGTCGTGAAGTCCTAGTGTTGAAGTTGTGAAGCCGTAGCGTTGAAGTCGTGAAGTCCTAGTGTTGAAGTCGTGAAGCCGTAGCATAGAGGTTGTGTAGCGGTCGTGTTGAAGTCGTGAAGTCTTAGTCGTGAAGACATAGTGTTGAAGTCGTGAAGCCGTAGCATATAGGTTGTGTAGCGGTCGTGTTGAAGTCGTGAAGCAGTCGTGAAGCCGTTGTGAAGTAGTCGTGAATGAGTCGTGAAGAAGTTGTGTTGTGAAGTCGTGAGATTGGTTCTAGCTACGATTAGAACTCGACATTTAGCTTTGTGTCGTTAAGCCGGTGTAAGCCAAAGTCGTGTAAGGTTTTCTCCGCCATAAGGGAGCTTATTGAAGTTGTGAAGAAAACTCTCGAGCTCGGTGCTCGGGGAGTGGAGTAGGGCAAGGAAGGTGTCCTTGTAGCCGAACCACTATAAATCTCTCGTGTCTCGGTTAGATCTTTCCATACCTTATTTACTTCTTTATTTATATCGTCATTACATTCATACACATAGGATTATATAACTGCTAGTATTTATTAGAGATCGACTTCACATAAAGATCAATTTGAAAATCCATTCAAGAAACCAAAACATTTACAATCAATTTAAAAGAATACATATATAACTAATAATAAGATTTAAGTTTTAACAAACTTAAATCTAAGTTTTTAAAAGTAAACAAAGTTTTTATAATAAATTAAAAAGACGTAAAACTATTCAACCCCCCTTCTAGTTTTCCACAAGTTTTCTAATCATCAAAAAGGGGGAGATTGTTGATATAAATAATGCCTAAACACGTTATTAATATTTTTCGATATCTCTACGTTTTGATAATCACAAAATGTAAAATCATTAAACGAAAGATTATGACGTAAACAAGTATTTAGTTGTAAATATCTATTTTAACAACTCAATCACTTAAGGTATGAATAAACAAATGCGTAATGCATTATATGATCAAAGGAACATTTTCTTAATCACTAGATTTTTTATAAAATGTCACAAACATTTTATATCTTTTAGAAAAATATTTTTGGTATTAAATAAATATGTTTAATCTAGTATAAATTTATGAATTCAAATTTTCAAACAAAAATGGCAAAAATGTTTCAGAAAAACCTTCCCCACAAAAAGACAAATCTGAGCAACGTTCAGGAAGGGCGGCCCCCTTAATTATACTAGGCGGTCCCCTTAATTTTAAGGGGGTCAGCCACCTATTTAAGGGGACCGCCCCGCTCCTCTAGGTCCTCAGATTTGCCTATAAATAGTGGTTCATCTCTGGACTTTTTGCTCACCTTTTGCACCTCAAACTTTCTGTTCTAAATCTCTTCTTCTATCTTTCTAAATCCTTTGATCATATATTCTTAAGCTTTTGTTTCAAGTGATCCAAAGCTTCAATCTCTCAAGTGCAAAAGAAGAATACTTCTATCCTTCAAGACAAGAAGTATTACAACTTGGTGTATCTCTTCCATCCCAGTTGTTGGTGTATCATAATTGTAAATCATTCATTTATTTGTATTAGTTGTAAATACTTGTTAGATAGGTGTGAGCATAGTTGGTTAGGCTAGATTAGTGTGTAAGTAGTGAAGGTGTGAAGAAGTTAAGGTGTGTAAGTAGTGAAGGTGTGAAGAAGTAGAAGAGTATATAAGTAGTGTAGAAGTTGTGAAGCCGTCGTGAAGAAGTCGTGAAGTAACCGTGAAGAAGTTGTGAAGCCGGTGTGAAGAAGTTGTGAATAAGTTGTGTGAAGTTGTGAGATTGGTTCTAGCTACGATTAGAACTCGACATTTAGCTTTGTGTCGTTAAACCAGTGTAAGCGAAAGTTGTGTAAGGTTTTCTCCGCCATAAGGGAGCTTGTTGATATAGTGAAGAAAACTCTCGAGTTAGGTGCTCGGGGAGTGGAGTAGGGCAAGGAAGGTGTCCTTGTAGCCAAACCACTATAAATCCTTTGTCTCGCGGTTAGATCTTTCCATCTCTATCTTTCATTTCAATTCATTACTTTACTTGCATTGTTAATTTAGATGTACTTATATTTGTTCATATTGTTCAAGAGTTGAGTTCACAAAAATTCGAATCTAAGTCTTTAAATGTAAACAAAGTTTTCATTGTAAAAATTAAAAAGACGTAAAACTATTCAACCCCCACTACTAGTTTAAGTTATTAGATCTAAAGTCCTACATAGACCCATCTCGATTTGGCATTGTGCCAACACCATGAAGGTAGCCTCCTGAAAAATCACCCTCATAACTCGATCCGGATGACCAAGTGATTCGTCCACTCCCAGTCATTTTTCCGTTTTCCCAATAACCCTCATAAAATGTACCATTTGGCCATGTGTATGTCCCAGTGCCATGGGGAATCATTCCCTTCACATCGCCAGTGTACACACCTCCATTATGGTCAATCTCCATAAGCATCCGACCTGAAACCGTTGTAAGATGTTAGTGGTTTTCTTGTAAGTGTTTACGGTTTTTTTTTAGATTCTTCGGATGTGGTCGTCGTGTATTAACGTGGCCTTAGGTTTAACTGGTTTAGGTGGTCCCTTTGTGGGGAAGTCTTTCACGTGTGGGTTTGATGTTTTGTACCCTCTGTCTAACAAATAATTTCAACAATATGATATTTGCCGTAAATATGATGTTAATGTTTGCAAGGTCTAGTTGTTTCTTGTGAAACAGAAAAAGTAATGAAGATTTGGCATAGTACATTTAAATTCACTTCACAAGTGAGTACTAAAGCGGTATGTCAATCCTTAGAATTGAATGATAACTAAATAGGTACGATCAGTGAAAAAGCTTTTATCAATGCTCAATAATGTAAAGTATTAAAAAAACTTTACTAAAGATATGAATCATTTTTTTGCATGCTGTAAAGGTGTAACAGATTATGTTTGCATTAAAATCCTTAAATCCATAATTGATGAAACTTGTGATACTGTTGGACAAGAATTGTAGATTAAATTTGACTTGCAAATGAAAATAAACCCATATTTGTTTTTTTATTCATCTACTAGCATTTTCATCTCCAACAATATACTGTATTGACTTTTGACTTTTGCACATATGATGACAATAGCTGAATGTACTAGCTAATTACCTAATCCAGCTTTAAGTAGTTTTTCTATTCTTGAGACTAGACGAGTACTCGTGCATAGCAATGAGATTTTATCGCAACATATAATTATAATTATGATATTTTGGTTAGGTGTTTTGTGTAATATTTATTCATAAAACGTAAAAAAAATCAAAATGTAACTGTAAATTATTGTAACATATAATGATTTTAAGTAAAATAAAAAATTTAATAGCTAATTTCAATATTTAAGAAATAGGATACATTAGTTTTAAGTTTCCTAAATTAGTTTCCCGCCTTTCATTTAATTAAACGAATAAATTAGTTTCCTAAATTAGTTTTAAGTTTTTACTTTTCGTTTTTCACTTTTTAGTTTTTCCTTTATATATAGTATATATAGTTTAATGTTTAAAACACTATTGTTAATGAAAAAATTCCAACAAAAATTAAAGCGAATGTTTTGATCAAACACAAGATGTTAAAAAAAAAAAAAAAAAATAAATAAATAAATAATCATTTAACTCATTTTTCAAACTAAACATAGGGTCCGGTTCTAGAGAAAAGTATAATTAGATAGAAAAGTGAGAAAAAAGTTATAGGGTAGATTATGAAAGCACTTGAAAGTTTAGGGTAAGAAATGAAAAAAAACACAAAAAAATAAGGAACCGTCATTTGATACAAACACACATTCTGTATTTAAACACACAGACACAGCGATTCAAACACACACTCACTGTCCCAACCACCACCGTCGCCGACGTCACCGTCACACCACAACCGGTCAAAAAACACATACTCCGATCAAGAAACCCTAAAAAGATATCAAAATCAAATAAAAATCAGATAAAAAAATCATGGATGCACTAATTTAATTGCGATCTTCAGAAAAATTACAAAATTAAGTTTAGGAATTGTAATTGAACCAAATCCAATCATCAGAAAGAAAAGAAAAAAACAGTAAGTGTTTACAGGTTTTTTTAATTTTTATATTATTTTAGTGCATCTTTGTGTAAATTATAAAATAATTGTTGTTATTGTTGAATGAAATGACATATTAAGATATCTGTATGTATAAAGTTACAATTTAGTGCATCTCTCTTAATAATATGTTACAACATTTGTTTGTCTGCATAAGTTCATCACGATGCATGTTATTGCATCTGTTAGTATGATTAGAGAATCACGTTATAAGTTAGGGAATCTATTTGTTTCATTAGCGCATCTAAAAGAAGCGTTAGCGCATCTGTTATTATGATTAGAGAATCATGTTATAAGTTAGGAAATCTATTTGTTTGATTAGCGCATCTAAAATAAGCATTAGCGCATCTGTTAGTATGATTAGGCATCACGCGACTTGTTACAACATTTGTTTGTATAATTAGTGATTAAAAAATGAGTTATGACATCTCTTTTTATGATAAGAGCATAATGTTAAGTTAGGGCATCTTATTTTTTTCTTAGTGGATCAAAAAAATGTATTACGACATCTGTTAGTATGATAAGTGCATCAAGAAGAGTTGTTACAACATCTGTTAGTAAGATTAGGGCATCAAATGACTTGTTACGGCATCTGTTTGTGTGATTATTGCATCAAAAATATGTTTAGTGCATCATTGAACATATTAGAGCATCAGTGAGTATGTTTAGGGCATCAGTGATTATGATTAGTGTATTGTTAAACATATTAAGGCATCGGTGTGTGTGTTTAGTATATCTGGTTGTATGTTTAGTGCATCGATGAACATATTTTGGAGCATCAATGAGTATGATTGGTCTAGTGCATCGTCAGAAATATTAAGGCATCTATGTTTATGTTTAGTGCATCATTGGAACTACTTAGCATCTGTTGGTAATGTTTAGTGCATCAATGGAACTACTTGTGTATTTGTTTGTATAATTAGCGCATCGATGAACATATTAGGGCATCTATGAGTATGATTAGTGCATCGAAAAGGTCGATATTGGGGCATCTATGAGTATGATTAGTGCATCAAAATATTTTACCATGGTCCGTATGTGGTGAACTATTGTTAAAATGCCAATTCTGTGTGTTTTATGTGTGTTAGCATTTATAAAAAGTGACGATCATTTGTTATTATTATATTTTTGTAATGTGTCATTGTGTAAGTAATTAGAATAGTCAATGGGCTTTTAAGTTAATCTAATAGGCTAAGTGTAAGTCCATTGCATGCCCACAAGCCCATCTCATGTAAACTATAAATACCCTTCACCCTCCTCACTTGGAAGGGGTTGCTTCTAGGGTTTTCTCTCTTGTATCTCTCATTTTCTCTTAATCTAATATCTCTCTTTCTCTCTCTAGAAGTTACCATCTCTCTCTATCTTTTCCTCTTCTTTAATCTTATGTGTATGTGATAAGGATTGATATAAGGTGTCCTACAAGTGGTATTAAAAGCCAAACAAAGATTTAGGATTGATTTTTTTTGGGCGACGTCACTGTTCATCAGATTCATTAACCGAGTTTCTGTCATTAGCTTTCGAGTTAGAAAGTTGGTGGCTAGAATCTAGTCGAGTTTCTTCAGTCTAATCGAGTTTCTGGACTGATACTCGAGTTTCTTCAGTATAATCGAGTTTCTCAGAAAGATACTCGAGTTTCTTCAGGCTAATCGAGTTTCTCAGAAAGATACTCGAGTTTCTTCAGGCTAATCGAGTTTCTCAGAAAGATACTCGAGTTTCTTCAGGCTAATCAAGTTTCTCAGAAAGGTTCTACTCGAATTTCTATCAGCTCAGTCGAGTTTCTCAAACTTCCTCGAGTTTCTGGACAAGTTCATCGAGTTTATGGAATTCATCGAGTTTATGGACTTCATCGAGTTTCTGGACTTCATCGAGTTTCTGGACTTCATCGAGTTTCTCAAGTCTAGTCGACTTTCTTAATCGAGTTTCTGAACAAATTTCCTCGAGTTCCTGGACACTTAGTCGAGTTTCTTGGCAAGATTAGTCGAGTTTCTCAAGTATAGTCGAGTTTCTCTAGTCGAGTTTCTTAAGTCTAGTCGAGTTTCTCTTGTCGAGTTTCTCTAGTCGAGTTTCTCAAGTCTAGTCGAGTTCTTGTAGTCGAGTTTCTCAAGTCTAGTCGAGTTTCTCTAGTCGAGTTTCTCAAGTCCAGTCGAGTTTCTCAAGTCTAGTCGAGTTTCTCATACCCGAGTTTCTTTGTAACCGAGTTTGTCAAGATAACTGAGTTTGTGAGATAACCTACTTTCTAAGTTATCAACTTTGTGAGTTCTCGACTTTGTGACCACACTTCGACTTTCTTAGACCTCTTCGACTTTCTAAGTAAGGATTTCAAAAAAAAAAAAAAAAAAAAGTTTTTTGGCGGGAAAAGTTGAGTAAAATTTAATTTTTACCAGTGACTAAACGTTCAATTTTTACGCGAAATTCAAATTTTGGTATAACAGTGAAAATTTTGGCCCAAAATTCGAATTTTTCAGTGAAATTTGGCGTCTCAAAATTTTCCAGTAACCTTAGAATAGCATTTTACGGTGTATTTCAAATTCTAGGTGAATTTTTTTTCAGATTCGATTTTTAGAGGGAAATAAGAAATCACCAATATCCTTACCGTAACCAACACCAATCACAACTCATATTTCTTTGAACCGATCCAACATCATCTTTATCATACAACTTCATCAATGGCAACTCAACAAGACAATCTCGCAACAGATTTGGCAAATGCTTTTGCTTTATTCACCAAGGCATTAAACTTCAAACCACATAACAACAACCAATGGATTTCACCGTACACTGACAATACACAGTTATATATGGGTCAAGAAGGACAAATGGTTGAGGTTATTGGGAATCAGCAAGGAAATGCTATGGGTAAACAGATGGGGAATCAGATGCAATATGCAGGGCAGTATGCTGGAAACCAAATAGATCAGACTGTGAATCAGTATGGGGTTAATCACAATGAGAATTATTGTTTTACGACTACGATTCAGGAACCTACATCTGACATTCACAGTGGTGATATTCGTAGAGATTGCAATGTCAATGCAATGACAAAGCTTGAAAAGCTCCAGTACATGTTGATGCTAGCCAAAAAGGAAGATTCAGGAACACCGTTAACTGCTGAGGAATATGACTTCATGGTTACAACAAGAGTTAATGATA
Source organism: Artemisia tridentata subsp. tridentata (assembly GCA_021014915.2). Lineage (NCBI taxonomy): Eukaryota > Viridiplantae > Streptophyta > Magnoliopsida > Asterales > Asteraceae > Artemisia > Artemisia tridentata. The sequence continues at coordinate 90,965,218 of CP139509.1, forward strand.
ATACTGCAGAACACACTGGAATCTCCAACTTTATGGCTAATCAGCAAGAAACAACATCGCGCAATGATTCTGACATTCCTCCTACTTATGACACCGAACCACTCCATGAGGTACCAAATCCTGGTAATGATGTTAATCCGTTTGCTCATGAAAAGCCACATTCGGTGCCTCGCGAACCTACTTATGATACATATATGGACACGCCAAGTTGTAGCAATATTAATTTGGCAAATCCAGATATGAATCCTAATGAAGTTCAATTTGTACAAAATGATGTTAATGATGAGGAAACCCGTGCTCTCTTTGAATCATTACTGAATAATTTTCGTATTGAGATTGAAAAAGTGAAAAAGGTCAATAGCGAACTTAAAACCACGAAAGAAAAATTGACCGCTGAGCTTGAGAGATTTAAGGTTAATGAAAGAGATTTTGAATTTAATAACAAACGACAGTCAGAACTAGAAGCAGGTTATAGAGATTCTGTTTTAAGAGAAAAACATTTGCAAATCAAATATGACACACTCGATGTTAATTTGAACATGAAAATTAAATCCTTAAAAACAGAAATTTCAGAATTAACCAACCAACTTTCTAAACAAAAATCAACTTGTTCTGATCTTGAAAAAGAAAAGAAAGAGTTGCATGCAAGGTTTTCAAAACGCGAAAATGATCTTCTTGATGAAATCATTGACAAACAAGAAACCATTAAAAAGTTGGAAGAGTTGCTTGTAAAAACGGGTCATTCTGCTCAAACTCAAAATATGCTAATCAAAGATCCAAATCCGATTTTACATACAATGAAGAAAATGGCTATCGGTTGTGAAAACCCTTATCATCTCAAGAAAGCTCAGAAAGAACAGAATGTGTTATATAATGGTAATGTGCTAAATGATAATCATGATCCTCCCAAAGTTCGGGATTCTTATGAAACGATTGAGCTCGCTGAAGAGAGTAGAATTAAGATGAGACAAATGAACCCAGAAATTAAACCAATTGATTATAATAAGCTTAACACAATTTCTGGCGTACATCTTGTTCAAAAAGAGTCACCAATGTTTTTCAAAAAACCAGTTGCTGTCTCAAAACGAAAAGCAGTTTCAAAACATCTTTCTAACATTGAACAAATATCCTCTAGTAACACTTTTAACACAAGTAACGCTAGACTATACTTGGATGATCTTAAAAAGAGATTTGAAATGCTTCAAATGATTGTGGCATCCAAAACAAATACTAAATTCAACGACTGGTATTCAAGTTTTCATACAGAACAGAAAAAGATGTTTGAAACAGAAATCAATCCTACACTAACTGCTATTCATGCGGTAGTTCTTAATGTTGAAAATGCTCTTCTGAAAGAAACAGTCAACTTTGTCAAGGACCACAAATCCCTGGTGAAGGAAGCTAATGAAAACATTGAACACATCAAAGTTTTGGATAAACACAATGACACTCTCTTCGAAATAGCTCTGTCAACTGATATTATGTCTATAATTTACCAAACATATTCTGTGGAAGACGATGAAAGACTGAGAGCTGAGACTTCAAAAATTGTGTTAAAATATGAAAATGCGCTTGCTAAGCTTGAAAAGGAAAATGTAACATATTTTAAACAACTTGATCGGAAAAAGAAAGAATGCAAGTATGACAAATTATCGTATGAGCGTGCTTACAAAAACATGAAAGAACAAAATGATCTTTTGAAGTCTCAGCTTAAAATTCAGATTAGGAAGGGTGAGGAAATCAAGATTGCAATACCAAAAATATCAATTTCTCAAAGTGTTCCAACACCCTTGGCTAAGCACTGTGAAAAATCAACATGTGTTGATAAAGGGAAAGCTGTTGTCGAAACATCAAATGTGATAGCACCTGATCTTTATAGGATTAGTCCCACTACTGCGTCTGCCTCTACATCTCAAACATATAGGGTGATAGACAAAAGTGCAAAAGCTAATCCAAAAGAGTCTAGGAATGCTACAACAAATTCAAAGGACAACAAGATATATCCTAATGTGTGTGCCCCTAGGAATTGCTCACCGAATGTGACCACAAAAACAGTAAAGGAATATGTTGGTTCAAACGACATGGTCCACAATCACTATCTAGAAAAAGCTAGGCAAAAGGCACATATACGAAAAGACGGAATTTTAGGTACAAAACCTAGGGTGATGAATTCTACAACATTACAAGGCACTGCTAGTAGTAGTCAACCATTACCTAGGAACACTCAACATATGACTAGGGATTGGCTTGCATCTAAGAGTAGTTGCGCAAAAGAAAATGTTATGAACGTAGAATGCAACACTAAGAATTCAAATTCCTCATCGAACAAGAAACACTCTTCAAATGACAGTAGTGACAAAGTTAAGGTTGCGGTGTTAAACAAGAATGTTGAATTGGTCTGTCCTACATGTCAAAAATGTGTCTTCTCAGCTAATCATGATGCATGTGTTGCACTGTATATCAAGAAATCAAATTTACATGCTAAGGCACAATCCACTAAGACAACAAATAGAAACAAACCCGTTGATAAGAAGCAAGAGGCTAAGAAACCTAAGATTTGGATATCTACAGGACGTAGGTTTTCTCAAAATGAGACTTCCGCTGCATCTGAAAAGAAAACAACTCCTAGATCTTGCCATAGGTGGATTCCCACGGGAAAAGTTTTTAAAACAGTTGGTCTTAGATGGATTCCCACAGTGAAGATTCTTGATAGCTGCACCAAGCCAAATAATAGTGAAATTCTTCAGGATAAGGAAGTAGACACCACTACAACTGTTGATGGTAAACATCCTCAATGTGAGGACACATGTACTTCTAACACTGTTATTTGTGCAAATTCTTCTTGTATGGATTCTGTGGATGCAGGTACTTGTGAAACTGTTGAGGTTTCATACACTCGATGTGGAAAAGAAGAACTTTATGCCAACATTGCATGTGAATATCCTTGTCTTGTTCCACTCTTAACTCCAATTTTACTTGTTCAAACCTAATTCCTCTTTGTGATTTTTTTTTTTTTTGAAAAATGTTGGGTCCTTCAGTACCCAAGAGTCGTTAAAACAGGATTTGAATACAAATTAAGCTAAGTGTAAATTAAACCGAAAACATTCTAAGTCACTGAGTGAACAGTCACTCAGTGAGTTACCTTCAAAATGCTCAGGACGAGTCTAAGAAGAAAGACTCACCAATTCAGGATGGCGGTTCTCCCTGAAGTGTTACTTGAGACGAAGAAGAAGGTAATGGGATCAGTGAGCATTAGACAAGAGCTCACTGAACCCCAAGTTTCCTCAACAACAATAACTGAAGACTGAAGACAAATGACTGAAGAACCTGAAGCCTGAATAAAAGATGGGATAAAGCGGGAAGGTTCTGAGAAGATAAGAACAAGTCTTATCGAGGTCAGACAAACCATCCCTCAAGTGGCTAAAGGTCGAAGAAGTGTCAGGACTGACACTCGAAGACTTTTTGGCGCAATCCTATTGGTTCTTGAAAATGACAACTACTGTTGTAGTTGTCAGACACGCTTCCTATTTGTTTATGTAGTTTTAATCTTTAGTACTCTTAACATGTTTGCCTATAAATAGCAAACAGATGGAGAAAAGTGGGTTAGGTATTTTGTGCAATTAAAGCTTAGACTTTCACAATACCCCTTTTCTCCTACAAAGTGTAACGTATCCCTGAGATAGCTCAGTGGGTTGAATTGTTACCACTTAAAGCATTGCTTAAGTTTAGATAGGAGACATCATACCTTGTCTATTCAATCCCAAGTGTTTGTTCCGCAAAACACTTGGGTAATAGATTCTTTGATTCATTTCTAATAAGAATTTAAACGTTGAAAATACTCTGTGTTTTTATATTTACGTTTCATTAACTGTTAGAATTAATCAATACATTGTATTAGTCATAAACACAAATAGATTAACTTTATAGTTAACTCTAAGCGTGTTAAGGGAACAACAAGTGGTATCAGAGCCTCTTGTTTATAAAATCTTTAAAATTAACCAAGAGTGCTCAAGGTTTTTAAAACCAAGATCCTACTATGAATGATATAAATGTGCCCCAGCTAGTCGACAAAAAGGGTGGAAGCTTTTCAGCTGTTGCCCCACGACTTGAAGCTGGTAAATTTAGCAAGTGAAAAAAAGCGAATGCTTTGCTACTTGACTGGTATGGAACCATACTACATCTCTTGTGTCAAAGATGGTCCCTATGTACCAAAGACTGCTGAAGGGCTAAACAAGCCTGAGGCTCAATGGACCATTGATGAGAGGAGGGTGGTCAATCAAGACCAACGCCTGAAAAGCATCATTATATCTTGTCTTCTTGACGATATAATGGAATCAGTCATCAACTGTTCAACAGCCAAGCAAACTTGGGATGACTTGGTCAATAGCTTTGAGGGTCCCTCAGATACCAAGGAAAACAGGGTCATGGACCTAAAACTTGAGTATAATACTTTCAGGGCAAAAGACTCTTAAAGTCTCTCTCAGACTTATACCAGATACAAGACTTTGATAAACGAACTATCAAATGATGGTGCAGTGTTGTCTAAGCATGAGACAAATGTTGGCTTTGTCAACAGTCTCCCTGAGAAGTGGCTAAACTTCTCACAAGGCCTGAGGAATGCTAATCACATTCAGACTCTTGAGCTCCCTGAGATCTATGGGAAGTTTGTCTATGAAGACAACTTAATCTCAAGGAGATACCCCGACTCAAAAGCTCTTGAGTCCAAAAAGGCCTTGACCTCCACACCCATATCAACTGCTTTTTATACTAATGGAGTTGTGCAGGACTTTCAAGAGGATTCTGAGGATGAAATTGATGAAAGGACTAGTGATGAATACCGAAAAGATTTAAACTTGGAATTCCAAGAGAGGGCACTCCTTGCTAGTTCAAAACGTTTCATCAAAAGAAACCAGTCCAACTTTTCAAAAGGAAAAGCAAATGAAACCACTGAATGTTTTAATTGTGGTAAAAAGGGTCATTTTGCTAGGGACTGTTATTGTAAAACCATCTCAGAACCCTCTTACAAATTTTCAGGAAACAGTTCCTCAGGAACTAGCAAGTTTCAACCTAGAATGTTTCAGTCGACCCAACAATTTCAAAACAAGGGTCAAAAAGACTTTGAAGCAAAATATAGGAAAACTAAGGCTAAACTTGCACTTCTTGAAACTAATCCCTCTATGTCTCAGGCTGCTCAAACATCCAAACCTATTCAAACAAAGAACAAGGTTTTAGTAGCTGAAGCATATGACTAGGATGAAGAAGAGGTCTCCTCAGATGAGGAAATTAGAGTGAGTGCACTGATGGCACTCTCTGAAGGTGATCAGGTGGCTGTTGGGAAAAGCCATGCAAGGAATGGAGAGTGGGTAACCATCACCATGAAGAAGGTAAACACTTTACTTTCTATGGATGATGATTCTGATTGGCAGTCTTACATGAATTATATTTGTGTAGATCTTAAATTTGTTGAGGAACAAAGGCTTAACCTGTTTTCAAAATATAACAACATAGTGTCAGAATTGAATAAATGTAGAGCTGAATTGCTTGTACTGAAGCAAGCCAAATTAGAAACAATTACTCTACAAATTCAGAACACTGAAATTTTAAAAAAAAAACCAAGCCCTACAAACTGAACTTAACAAAGAAAAGTCTGTCATCCAAGGCTGGACCAAAAAGAACCCCAAGGTCTTTGATACTGTGGGTTTAATCCCTAGGAAAATAATAGGAATTGACCATCACATGGTTAACCCCTATGTAAGTCCCAGTGAATTGACCTTTGTTCCAGCTGGCATATCATTTGAGCAAGAAATGATTCCCAAGTCAAATGACTGGATTGTCAGGGACAACCCAGTCAGTAAGTCACCAAACTTTGAGACTGGAAAGATCTTGCTTCCTGAAAGTCAGGCCTTGAAAAATATGCTTGGACTCTCTGACCAACTCAGTAGTACTGAGTTAGTAAGTGATCCTGAATCAGATTCATATCCACCACTCCCTCCACTGAATACCCTTCAGGGTGCTGCACCAAACTCAGGCCTCCCACCAATGGTCTACTCCCAACACTCTCCAAAGGAGAGGTCAGGAATGGGAAAAACAATCCTGAAAAGACCAACCCTTGAAGTCTCAGTAAATACTGATGACTCATCAACTTCAGTCCCTTCTGAAGTAATAACCCAAAGCCCTGACTCAAAATTTGATCAGTTGGCTGAAATGGTCAGGAAGCTTGGTGAGAAGATTGCATCTTCTGAGAAACCTTCTCAATCCAAGAAGAAGGAACAAAAACCAGCTTCCTCAAGCATCAAACCCAAACCTTCAAAATCCCTGAAAAGATGTGAGCTGTGTAACTATACCAATCATTTCACAGATGATTGCTATAGAATCCTTTACTGCATGATTTGCAAAAAGGATGATCACAGGACCTCTGATCACAAAACACACTCAGTCACATCAAAGATGGCAAGCCTTAAAGCTCAGTCTTTAAACTACCCTTCTGATTCTAAACAAAAACAGAAATAAAAGGCCAAGCCTTTTGCACCTTGCCCCTACTGTGGGTTCAATGACCACCATCCTAAGGATTATCAAATTGACAATTGTTGTGAATATAGTGGAAGTCCTACTCATGACACCTCAGGACGTGATAAGGTCATTCAGGCCAGAAGAGGTATGACAAAGTCAGCCTCTCAGTCTACTGAGTCTACATCTGCAATCAAATGCATAATTTGTGGTAGCTCAGTCCACTCCACCACTGACCATAAATCAATTATAAATATTAAAAAGACCCCCAAAGCTAAGCCCTCCAAGAAGTGGAGTCCTAGAAAGAACTAACCCAGTTTACTATTTGTGCAGAAACATGCCAGGGATCCTGTTTGGCATCTAGATAGTGGATGTTCAAGGAGCATGACTGGTGTGAAGGAGTATCTGCACAAGTATGTTGATGAATCAGGACCCAAAGTGATATTTGCTGATAACTCATCATGTCTCACTGAAGGTTATGGTTCAGTAAACTGCAATGGTATAGTCTTTACCAGGATAGCTTATGTAAATGGTCTTAAATACAATTTGATCAGTGTCAGTCAACTATGTGATGCTAAATACATAGTTCAGTTTGATGATAAACAAGGAATCATCTTAAATGATAATAAGGAAGTTGTCCTTGTTCCACCAAGAAGACATGATGTTTATGTGTTGGACATGTCCAGTCTGAGTCAGAATGTAACTTGTCTCTTTACCAAGGCCACTGATACTCTCAACTGGCTTTGGCATAAGAGACTCTCCCACCTGAACTACAAAAACATAAACAACCTTGTGAAACAAAACAAGGTCCTTGGCTTACCATCTCTTGTGTTTTCAAAGGATAAACCATGCTCAGCTTGTGAAAAAGGTAAACATCACAGAGCATCCTTTAAAACCAAAACCAACTTTTCCATCAAGAACTGCCTACATCTTCTCCATATGGATCTATTTGGACCAATCAGTCCTAGATCTATTAACCATGAGAAGTATACTCTGGTTATTGTGGATGAGTACTCAAGATACACTTGGGTATACTTCCTGATCAAAAAGAGTCAGGCAGCTGAAACAATTATGTCCTTTTTCAGGAATATTGAAAATCAAAATGACATCAAAGTCAAACAGATTAGAACTGACAATGGAACAGAGTTCAAAAATTATGAACTTGAATGTTTCTGTGATGAGAAAGGAATTTCCCAAAAATTTTCCTCACCTTACACACCTGAACAAAATGGTATGGCTGAAAGGAAGAATAGAACCCTCATTGAAGCAGCCAGGACAATGCTAAATGGATCAGTCCTTTCCAAACACTTCTGGACTGAAGCAGTAAAGACTGCCTGTTACACACAAAACAGATCCATTATTGTTAAGAGATGTAGCAAAACTCCTTATGAGTTATTCAAGGGAAGGATCCCTGACATCAGCTACTTTTATGTCTTTGGGTGTCCTGTGTTTATTCATAATCACAAGGATCACTTAGGAAAATTTGATGCCAAAGCTGATTATGGATACTTCCTTGGATACTCCCTTGTCTCAAAGGCCTTCAGGGTGTTCAACACTAGGAGATAGCATACTGAGGAAACATTTCATGTTACCTTTGATGAGAGCACTGATGCAATCAGTGTCTCTAACAACTCAGTGGAAGAGATAGGTATTGATGAATCATCAAGATACCCTCCTGATGAACATCATCCTGAAAATGGTCCTTCCACTCAGTACCAAGCAAATGCTGACATCTCCTATTACATCATTCCCCACAACCTTCCTTACCCAACCATCACTGAGTTTGTTGAAGCTCAAAGAAGTACTGATGAAATCATTCAGTCTGAACAAAGTTCTCAGGAACCAAACAATCACAGTGATGAGTCAACCCACTCAGACACTCAAGATGCTGAAGATCATCTTGTGTCTGATCCTGATCCTACCCATCAGGCCTCAAGTTCTAATCAGTATCCTAGACCTCAGGACAGTTGGACTAGGTCTCAGGATATAGAACTTGTCAATATAATTGGCGAGCCTACTGAAGGCATGCTCACAAGAAGCATGGCTGCACAACTGAGAGCAGCCTCAGCCAATGAATGCCTATTTGTGGACTTCATCTCCACAATTGAACCCAAAAGTGTCAAGGAAGCACTTAATCACCCAAGTTGGGTTCAGGCCATGCATGATGAACTGGAACAATTTGACAGAAACAAGGTAATTACCTTGGTCAAGTGTCCTAAAGATGTTTCAGTTATTGGCATGAAATGGGTAATTCAAAAACAAATCAGATGAAAATGGCATAGTCATTAAGAACAAAGCCAGACTTGTAGCCAAAGGCTATAATCAATAAGAAGGCATTGACTATGAAGAAACATTTGCACCAGTAGCAAGGATGGAAGCCATCAGGATCTTCCTTTCTTTTGCTACATTCATGAACTTCAGGGTGTACCAAATGGATGTTAAAAGTGCATTCTTAAATGGTTCACTGAAAGAAGAAGTTTATGTTCAGCAACCTCCTGGATTTGAAAGCCATGAGTTTCCTGACTTTGTCTGCAAGCTTAACAAAGCCCTTTATGGACTGAAACAAGCTCCCAGGGCATGGTATGAAACTCTTTCAGCCTTCCTGATCCAAAATAAATTTGTCAGAGGCAAGATAGACAACACACTGTTTATCTACAAGACAAATAATGATGTCATACTTGTACAAGTGTATGTTGATGAAATCATCTTTGGCTCAACAAGTTATAAACTTTGCAAACAGTTTGAAAAACTTATGGCAAAGAAATTTGAAATGAGCATGATGGGAGAACTGACTTACTTCCTTGGTCTGCAAATCAAGCAGACTGATAAAGGAACCTCTATCAGTCAAGAGAAGTATGTCAGAAGCCTACTGAAGAAGTATGAGCTCAGTGACTGTGCCTCAGTCAAGACTCCCATGGTCCCCCCAAACAACCTTGGTCCTGATCTTACTGGAAAACCAGTGAATCAAACTCTTTTTAAAGGAATGATAGGATCACTGATGTATCTACTTGCATCAAGGCCTGATATCCAATTCTCAGTCTGTTTGTGTGCCAAATATCAATCTGACCCAAGAGAATCTCATATCACTACTGTGATGTAAAACCCGCAAATTAACATAAGATGAAATGACGAAAATGCCCTCAAATTTAAAATTTTGAGAACTGATGAGAATTATATAGTAACATTATTTGAATTCATCCCAAGTAATTAAGACCTTATGTTATCTAATAAATTAAATAAAAACCCTACATTATACGTAATAAGAAGTGGTCACAATATGTGTACCTAGACAAAATATCACACGGTGGTTATGTTATATGGGCCAATTGGAATAATTGCACACATCAAGATTTTTATGGTAACTTATTGACTAATTCTAATCCTCCCTAGAATTCGGCTACACCACCGCATATAATTTGGAATTCCATTTAACAAATCACGCCAATTGATTGAATCATAATTAATGTTGAAAAGCCCTTCCCTAGCTAACTCGTTTTAATAGCAAAGTCAACAATTCAATGCACATTACTACCTTCCAAAGAAAGTGAGGGACGCTCCTCCAAATCCGTCTGCATATAAAGCCTATATTTCCTTTCTCCTTCTCTCATTCATGCGAAACACAAGAAATTAAACACACAAAGTTGCTGCTACGTTACTCTCTTCAACTGAATACCTCATCACTTTGCAAAAGCTAGAAACTAAAAAAAAAAAAAAAAAACAAAGAACACTCATTTTCTTGCCTTGCTCTCATGCGTACGTATCAAAGAACACAACAAAACAACACTCATTTTTTTTTTCTTTTCTTTCCTCCCATGCGTACGTTGAGGATTCAAGAACTCAAACAACCTCATAACAATTTTACAACCGATCCATTATTTTGATAATAAAAGACACGACAAGAGGCTATAGAAGTGAAGGAGGTTTCGTTCGTGGTTCGAGGGTGATCGTGTAAGCTTGGTATTATCGCGAGGGTGATCGTGTAGCTTGGTGTGATCGCGAGGGTGATCGTGTAGCTTAGTGTGATCGCGAGGGTGATCGTGTAGCTTGGTGTGATCGCGGGGTTATTAGTTTGGCTGTTCATATGGTTTCGAAGGCTTTGGTTGGTCCGAATAGGATTTCTGGTTTTGGGTCCCTGTGTGCTTTGCTTTGCTCGTTTGATCGTCCTCGAGGTATCTCCTTCACATCGTCTTTGTGAAATTTTGATTCGAGTTATACGACATGTATTACGTATTAAACATGAAAACTAATATTTTAGTTAATCATCAGTATGCGATTAACTTATATATGAGTCATATACATGAAATAATGGAAGTTGTATAACATAAATGTCGATCTCGGTTTCGAATAGGTTTAAGATATACGTCATCAAATCGAGTATAAAAACAGTTATGTGATCATATAAATACGTCCAAACCGATTATAAATTCCAAAGAAACTAACGTGAAGCGTATGTTTTAAAAACGTATAAAATGGAAACAGGAACTGGTATACCATGCCAATCGATTATTTTATTGTATTTTCGAATCTGTGGACATGCATGGGTCTAATGTTGGTGTCGATCTATTAAGGGTTCGTAACGCATAAATGTATTTGATCGCAAAAGAACTGAGAACAAATAAGTATAAAATATGTTGTCTAGGTGACTGATAAAGAATATAGCATTACATGTTTTTCACTGTGGAATATATATATGGCCATGCGTTTGATAGGAGCTAGAGTACCTTTAATTATTAAAATCAAACGAATAACTACTGGCAAATGACAGCTAGTAGCATGTCACTTTATTAGTCTATTGATTCAAATATGAATATTCATATCTATGTGTAAAATAAGTTAATATAAACCATGAAGCATTTAAATTGAAAGACATTAAATTTTGTTATATATGTGACACATTTAACTATATAAGTGACGATATGGTATAATCATTTATGTTGACTTATAAAATAGGTATGCTTGTTAAAAGAATGACGTTATGGTTCAATTTAGTTATACTTGTGATATCTCGCATCTATTCAAGCGTGAGTGTCTCGGTAATGATCGGTTCGAGAGGTTTATTCCGAGATAACATTTAAAACCTATGATTAACAAATTGTCATATTAAACATTAAACTATTATATCGATCACATTGTCATTTGTGACCCTAATCTATAAAACTTACTTAAAAAGGAAACTTACTATTTTTGGAACCCTGCTATAAATAGAAAGTTACTAAAAATAGAAAGCCGACTAAAACGAGAAATGTGATTTAAATAAGATATTAATTGTAACACGACCATGTGTTCGTGTAGATTCGTTGAAGATGGAGTTTGCTTTCGACCTTTGTATTTTCTGTCGTGTTTCCATTTGCGGTATAAGGTACAGATATTCTGCTCTTTGTATAAGGAGCCTTCGGTCTCTATTTTAATTCGTATTAGGGTTTCCCTATACCATTGCTATGTTCCCTACACTTTGATATGAACCTTTGATTTCTGAATCTTTGTCATATGAACCCTTTGATATGAACCTTGAGATTTGGACTATGATTATGACATATGAACCTTTGCTATGATATGAACCTTTGACCTTTGACCTTGACCCCAGTTTGATACTACGAGCCAAAATATGTTTCCTAGCCATGAAGGTAACATGGCCGTGTCATTGATGCACCAATGGCATGACTCTAGTGTGCTCGAGTGATGTTGCACACCGTCCCCATTATGATATGTTATGCGCGCTTTATGATTTGTTATGGCCAATATGATTTGTTTGGGGGGGGGGGGGCGTATGGATGCATCCTAGATATGTTCTGATATGATATGTTTTGATATGATATGATATGGTGACTGGGGCTGGGTGCAATCCACTCCTTTCACAAAATATGGGAGCTAGCTACTCCATTTGAAGAATGAGGACACCCCTCATATTATCTGATTATCTGAGAGGTCTCCCCTCTATATGATTATGAAGATATGATATGATATGTGATATGTTATGATATGGGCTCGTGGTGGATGACTGTCCTAAACCTTACTCTTTATTTCCTTTTCCTATATCTCATTCATTTTGATATGTCTGTTCATTTCCATTTGATTTTGGTTTCCGTTTATTATATATCTGTTCACTGGGCTTTTTAAGCTCAGCCGCATTTCTTTTCCTGCGGCAGGTTTTAGTAGGAAGCCAGGAGCTTGGGTTTGCTTTGGGATGAGAGATTAGCTTTTGAAGACGATACCTTAGTTTTAGTATTCATTTATGTATGACTACGTAGATTTGGTATATTTTCCTTTGTAATATTGTAAACCATTTGTATTATGTAAGTCGTATGTTATGCTTGCCTTTGATATGTCACCATTTCGTGACACTTCTACCCTTGCCGGGTTGGGGTGTTACAATTATGGTATCAGAGCCAGGCTGCGATTCGTAATACATTTACCCTTGGCCTGTGTGAGTTAGGACCACTAAGTTTCCCCTGTAGGCGCTCGTAGGATAACCTTTGCGAAGTTGCGTAAGATTTTCCCATAGGAACATAAGTCATAACCGGTGAGGAATGGGTAGTCTAGGACATCCATGTGAGTAGTATTTGCTTCCGCATCACTCTGAATCTTGCCTTTGCCTTAGTCATGCCTTATAAGAACGTTTGTCTCAGAAGACGAGGAAGTCTTACCTCCCTTCATTTTCATGATGAACTTATTATGTTAACCAATTTCCTTTGGAAGGATTGATGTTGACATTTGTCTTGTACGGAATTGTTGTCTGAGCATGCCGATGCTAATAACTGATATTCCTTACATTCCAACTCAGACAGTTAAGCGATGTTCGTGTTACTATCGGTGCACACCCTACCATTCCTATGCTATAAGCTAAACAAGATCCCAATCCTTTGAACTGTTCACGATTCTAACCTTCAATTTGATATATTTGACCTTGATATATTCTAATACTCTCCCATCCTGCACTTTGATGAACCATGTACCTAAATTTGATATGTAAACTATCCGTATGATTTGACAACCACATTCGCTCTGAGAATCCGTTTCCCTTTGGATGTATTTGACCTTGAGGTCTTTTGATTATGGGTTGGTGGTTTTTGTAAAGCTATCATGGACTGCAATATTTGAAATGCGACCTTTAACAATCTGCTTCACCATATTTTGATATGATATTCTCAATCATTTGAATCTGTTAAAATTATTGTTGCTATGAAGCACATACTCCGATCTCTTTGATTCCCAATTTTCTCCTAACGCCTGTTAGTATCCACTCTTAGAAAGCTCCGGCATTTGAAAGTTTGTTGTACGAATTTCTGGTGCTTCTGATGAACCTTTTGAGATCCGTTGGGAAATGAAGTTTGCATTGACCTGAAGAAGTTAAGAGATGGTAGGAATTGATGGAATATGAGATTGTTCACTTCGGTGATCTCTTGAATGCTCCTGTTGATTTATGAAGAAGAAAGAGAGAAGTGTGCGGCGGCACACCGACCATCGTGAATGTAACCGTAATCATTATTCCATTTCCGCGTATCAATATTTGATTCATTATATCTTTGAAACTCCGTAGCAGACGACCTTATTTGAGTTTGAAAGACGGAAGAAGCAACCACAAGAACATCTGAGAAGGAAGTTGACTAGTTGAGATTAAGTTCCGCGAAGCATTACAATTTGATTTGTGAAGAGAAAGATTTGTGATATGAAGTTTTTCTCTAAGAAGATTCCTGAAGTACTCGTGTGACCACTGTGAGTTTTGAATGATGTCAATTGTATTGGCTAGAAGATTCATGTTTTCGCAAGTATTCGGACAATTGTCATAGTATGACAGTATGTTTGTGCTCAGAGACGAACGAGGAACACGTTGACCATTTTAGTATGAAGTGAACCGACCCCTTTGTTCTAGAAGAATAGATTTACTTGACGATCAGAGATTGTAGCAGACAACACCACCAGGTATCCGATGACTAAAGAGCTTCCACGAAAAGGACCAAGACTGAAGACCATTGTCAGAGTTAGAAACCTTGTAGAAGATGTGCAGAAGAGGTTCGTGACAGGCGTTACCAAGAGAGAAGCATGTGAGGAGAAGACAGACTGAGATGAGACTCGATTATACCTCAAGCAGCACGTGGAGATTTTAGTTGGTCATCAAGACGACCAGACCGTAGAAGATGAGATTTCAGCACATGAACCAGGAAGTCCACAGCAGTGTGAGTTGGTGAATTTTGAATCATGCTAGAAGACCTGTAGGAGACACGCAACCTTGTTTCTCTAGTCATTTTAGTTGTACTAAGATGAATTGAGAGCTGAAACAGACTCGCAAATGGAGGAATGCACGGTGACCACGTCAGAGATTCACGCTACCACACCGAAGTGTCCAGAAGAAGTGTCGAAGACTTGAGGAACCAGACTCAAGTTTATGATTTTCTTTTCACCCTATGATCGTATGATTAGACAAGAGAGCGACTACTTGGAATTTGAAAAGATTCGAGATCATGAAATTGAATGGATGGAATTTTGCAGTAAACGTTTGGATTCGGAAGATTTGATTTTTGTAAAGGATGAAGATATTGAAGACGTAATTCATTTCCTCTTAGACCATTCAAGTTTCCGTTACCTTTCGATAGGATCTTTTGAATGAGCTTTACCCTATTAGAAATTCCGTTCTGTGTTCGTTATGCATTTGTTTGGATGATGGTTTCGTTATGAGAAGAATGATGAATTGTGGAAGACCTAGCGTTTCGACGACGAGTTTCATTTTGAGGTGTACACATTCCGTTACGCTATTTGTACGTTCAAATTCCTCCGATTTAGAATCCGTAGTGATGTTTGTTTTGGACCAACCTTAAGAGGTAGAAAGACTGATAGGTGGTTAAGATAAGTAGTTCTGTTCGCGACTTGAGATAAAGTATGACCATCATGATGGTATACTCATATGATGCTGGTATTATGACGGTTCGCGAACGTGATAATACTTACGTCATATGACGTACCCTCATTGTGTTCATAGGATATTTCGAGGAGTACTTTAGAAACCTTAGAATTTTGATTAGAGATGTGAGAAATTTCGTATTTGTAAGATTTAGGTTCGTTCCACCTATACGCTTAATCTGTTTCGCCGTTATACGATTTGATACGTTTGGATTCCCGGTACGCGGTTGTTGACCTTTGTAATTCCGATAAGAATCTTAAGTTCTGCTATAAGTTCTTCCATTTGATATCACCTACAATTTATTTTCTGTACGATCTCATCTGATTTGTCTAATCGAATGCTATGGACGGCATATCCGTCACAATCTTGCGTATCCTTGTATCTCTTCTGAGAGAATATGATAACCATTCGTCATGTTTGAATATGATCCTTGCAATCTGAATTCCGTATGATATGTCACTTCTGGGAACTGAAGTTACTTTTGGATCGACAATGAAGAGTCATGAGAAACAAGTCTTTTTACATTTCCGTTCGCTGTCTGTTGTGTCTTCTGTTTCGTTTCATCTCCGTTCGTAAAGATTCTTTGGAAGAACCACCCAGAGCGGGAGGCTACTTGGGAAACCGAAGAGTCAATACGATCTGATTATCCGCATTTCTCTTTTGATTAGATACGTATTCATTTTGTTATTGCTTTCGATTCGCATTTTCATTTCGATTTCGCACTTCTATTTTCGGGGACGAAAATTTTTTTTTAGAGGGG
Source organism: Artemisia tridentata subsp. tridentata (assembly GCA_021014915.2). Classification (NCBI taxonomy): domain Eukaryota; kingdom Viridiplantae; phylum Streptophyta; class Magnoliopsida; order Asterales; family Asteraceae; genus Artemisia; species Artemisia tridentata. The sequence goes on from CP139509.1 coordinate 90,981,381, forward strand.
AAGAGTTGTAAAACCCGCAAATTAACATAAGATGAAATGATGAAAATGCCCTCAAATTTAAAATTTTGAGAACTGATGAGAATTATATAGTAACATTATTTGAATTCAACCTAAGCAATTAAGACCTTATGTTATCTAATAAATTAAATAAAAACCCTACACTATACGTAATAAGAAGTGGTCACAATATGTGTACCTAGACAAAATATCACACGGTGGTTATGTTATATGGGCCAATTGGAATAATTGCACACATCAAGATTTTTATGGTAACTTATTGACTAATTCTAATCCTCCCTAGAATTCGACTACACCACCGCATATAATTTGGAATTCCATTTAACAAATCACGCCAATTGATTGAATCATAATTAATGTTGAAAAGCCCTTCCCTAGCTAACTCGTTTTAATAGCAAAGTCAACAATTCAATTTAATGCACATTACTACCTTCCAAAGAAAGTGAGGGACGCTCCTCCAAATCCGTCTGCATATAAAGCCTATATTTCCTTTCTCCTTCTCTCATTCATGCGAAACACAAGAAATTAAACACACAAAGTTGCTGCTACGTTACTCTCTTCAACCGAATACCTCATCACTTTGCAAAAGCTAGAAACTAAAAAAAAAAAAAAAAAAAAACAAAGAACACTCATTTTCTTTCCTTGCTCTCATGCGTACGTATCAAAGAACACAACAAAACAACACTCATTTTTTTTTCTTCTTTCCTCCCATGCGTACGTTGAGGATTCAAGAACTCAAACAACCTCATAACAATTTTACAACCGATCCATTATTTTGATAATAAAAGACACGACAAGAGGCTATAGAAGTGAAGGAGGTTTCGTTCGTGGTTCGAGGGTGATCGTGTAAGCTTGGTGTGATCGCGAGGGTGATCGTGTAGCTTGGTGTGATCGCGAGGGTGATCGTGTAGCTTAGTGTGATCGCGAGGGTGATCGTGTAGCTTGGTGTGATCGCGGGGTTATTAGTTTGGCTGTTCATATGGTTTCGAAGGCTTTGGTTGGTCCGAATAGGATTTCTGGTTTTGGGTCCCTGTGTGCTTTGCTTTGCTCGTTTGATCGTCCTCGAGGTATCTCCTTCACATCGTCTTTGTGAAATTTTGATTCGAGTTATACGACATGTATTACGTATTAAACATGAAAACTAATATTTTAGTTAATCATCAGTATGCGATTAACTTATATATGAGTCATATACATGAAATAATGGAAGCTGTATAACATAAATGTCGATCTCGGTTTCGAATAGGTTTAAGATATACGTCATCAAATCGAGTATAAAAACAGTTATGTGATCATATAAATACGTCCAAACCGATTATAAATTCCAAAGAAACTAACGTGAAGCGTATGTTTTAAAAACGTATAAAATGGAAACAGGAACTGGTATACCATGCCAATCGATTATTTTATTGTATTTTCGAATCTGTGGACATGCATGGGTCTAATGTTGGTGTCGATCTATTAAGGGTTCGTAACGCATAAATGTATTTGATCGCAAAAGAACTGAGAACAAATAAGTATAAAATATGTTGTCTAGGTGACTGATAAAGAATATAGCATTACATGTTTTTCACTGTGGAATATATATATGGCCATGCGTTTGATAGGAGCTAGAGTACCTTTAATTATTAAAATCAAACGAATAACTACTGGCAAATGACAGCTAGTAGCATGTCACTTTATTAGTCTATTGATTCAAATATGAATATTCATATCTATGTGTAAAATAAGTTAATATAAACCATGAAGCATTTAAATTGAAAGACATTAAATTTTGTTATATATGTGACACATTTAACTATATAAGTGACGATATGGTATAATCATTTATGTTGACTTATAAAATAGGTATGCTTGTTAAAAGAATGACGTTATGGTTCAATTTAGTTATACTTGTGATATCTCGCATCTATTCAAGCGTGAGTGTCTCGGTAATGATCGGTTCGAGAGGTTTATTCCGAGATAACATTTAAAACCTATGATTAACAAATTGTCATATTAAACATTAAACTATTATATCGATCACATTGTCATTTGTGACCCTAATCTATAAAACTTACTTAAAAAGGAAACTTACTATTTTTGGAACCCTGCTATAAATAGAAAGTTACTAAAAATAGAAAGCCGACTAAAATTAGAAATGTGATTTAAATAAGATATTAATTGTAACACGACCATGTGTTCGTGTAGATTCGTTGAAGATGGAGTTTGCTTTCGACCTTTGTATTTTCTGTCGTGTTTCCATTTGCGGTATAAGGTACAGATATTCTGCTCTTTGTATAAGGAGCCTTCGGTCTCTATTTTAATTCGTATTAGGGTTTCCCTATACCATTGCTATGTTCCCTACACTTTGATATGAACCTTTGATTTCTGAATCTTTGTCATATGAACCCTTTGATATGAACCTTGAGATTTGGACTATGATTATGACATATGAACCTTTGCTATGATATGAACCTTTGACCTTTGACCTTGACCCCAGTTTGATACTACTAGCCAAAATATGTTTCCTAGCCATGAATGTAACATGGCCGTGTCATTGATGCACCAATGGCATGACTCTAGTGTGCTCGAGTGATGTTGCACACCGTCCCCATTATGATATGATATGCGCGCTTTATGATTTGTTATGGCCAATATGATTTGTTTGGAGGGGCGTATGGATGCATCCTAGATATGTTCTGATATGATATGTTTTGATATGATATGATATGGTGACTGGGGCTGGGTGCAATCCACTCTTTTCACAAAATATGGGAGCTAGCTACTCCATTTGAAGAATGAGGACACCCCTCATATTATCTGATTATCTGAGAGGTCTCCCCTCTATATGATTATGAAGATATGATATGATATGTGATATGTTATGATATGGGCTCGTGGTGGATGACTGTCCTAAAGCTTACTCTTTATTTCCTTTTCCTATATCTCATTCATTATGATATGTCTGTTCATTTCCATTTGATTTTGGTTTCCGTTTATTATATATCTGTTCACTGGGCTTTTTAAGCTCAGCCGCATTTCTTTTCCTGCGGCAGGTTTTAGTAGGAAGCCAGGAGCTTGGTTTTGCTTTGGGATGAGAGATTAGCTTATGAAGACGATACCCTAGTTTTAGTATTCATTTATGTATGACTACGTAGATTTGGTATATTTTCCTTTGTAATATTGTAAACCATTTGTATTATGTAAGTCGTATGTTATGCTTGCCTTTGATATGTCACCATTTCGTGACACTTCTACCCTTGCCGGGTTGGGGTGTTACATGTGAAAAGGATATTCAGGTACCTGAAAGGTACTCCAAACCTCGGATTATACTATCCAAAATGTTCAGGCCTTGATCTTAAAGGATACTCAGACTCTGACTATGCTGGATGCAACATGGACAGAAAAAGCACCTCAGGCTCCTGCCAAATTCTTGGTGGAAAACTAGTCTGTTGGAGTGCTAAGAAGCAACAATCAGTTGCCATGTCCTCAGCTGAAGCTGAATATGTTGCAGCAGCAAGTTGTTGTGCAAATGTACTCTGGATGAAAATTCAACTCAGTGACTATGGAATTCAGTACAAGATGGTTCCCATCTTTTGTGATAACACAAGTGCAATTGCCATCTCAAACAACCCTGTTCTTCATCAGAGAACAAAACACATTGATATTAGATATCATTTCATCAGGGACCATGTCATGAATGGTGACATAGAATTACACTTCATTCCTACTGAATATCAGCTAGCTGATATATTCACCAAGCCATTAGATGAACCAACTTTCACCAGACTGAAAGCTGAACTAGGAATGTTGGATATTGAGAATCAGTCCACTGATTGATTCCATCCAAATAAGTGAAAATTCTGAAAACCCAGGTCCCTGACTCAATGTGTTCTTCAGTGAAATGAATCACTGAACCTCAGGAACTAAACCCAAGTTCCTGAAATCTTGAACCTCAGGAACTAAACCCAAGTTTCTGAACCTTAAGTCCTCAGGAATTAAACCCAAGTTCCTGAACCCTTGAACCATCAGGACTAAACCCAAGTCCTGAATAAACAGGTTCACTGAATGAAAAGTCATTCAGGGCCCTCAGATGACATTCAATGCTAACTTAAATGCTCTAAGTATCTAGTTAGTAAATGTCCGAGGTTGGTAACTGAATTCTTATTTAATATAAGAATATTTGTTCTTTTGCCTTTCTGGCATGCACCTCATGGGCCACCACATTCCCACTTGGCATTTAATGCCTCTCCAATCACATAACAGATATGTGATTACTCAGCTCTGCAAGTTATACTTTTTGCAGACGGCTTAACTGTTTGCCTAGACAGTTGCGCCAAACAGGGATAGTGGGGTGGTTAGGCATTAAATGCGGATCTCAAACGTTTTTATTCAAAACGTTTTTCAAAATAATATCTTTTGAGAAAATAACCGCTTAAATGCCTAAAATACCCTCAACTTCACTTCCTTATAAATACCCCACAAACAAGAAACACACACGCGTTTTTTAGAAATCTTAAGCAAAATTTTGCCCTTTTCTTTCAAAAACTAAAAAATTTTGTGTGTGTGTTCTTAGCTATTAGAAACCCAGACCATTTGTTGATTACCCAGACTTTCCCAACAAAAATGGCTTCTTCTATGGCTATTACATACGCCCCAAATGTGGAATTCACAATGGAGGGCGTAGACTTAACCAAGAACAATGTGGTAGGCAATTTTTCCTATCCCCAAAAGTTTTGGGCGTACAAGAATGTAGTTAAGTATCTACAAAACTGCTTTCTTGCTACGGCATTTACAAAGACCCCCTCAGTCATATATCATGACTACTTGAGGGAATTTTGGTGTACGACAGTGGCAACAAGCCCTGATGACACCAGGGACTCAATCATAACATTCACAGTGATGAATGGGAGAAGGACCCTCTCCCTTGATTACAAAACCTTTATCAAAGCCACTGGCCTTGATTTCGCTGTGAATTTTGAGCCCAACCCACTGACCAAGAAGTTAAAGCAGAGTTGCTTTTTCTAGGGCCACAAGACCCCAGACAACCTGAGGTGGCCCCAGGTTCATTATTGGCTAAGGCACCAATAATTAAAACTTGGTTTCCCCCAGCCTGGAGGATCCTGATGACTTTTGTCATTCAGGTCCTGGGAGGCAACAAATCCTCCACGAAATAGTTGAACTCATCACAACAATTGATGGTGTTCAGTCTCCTGGAGGGAAGAAAAATAGACATCGGAGGAATAATCTTCCGAGACCTCGTGTCCAAGCTCTCAGGAAAGTCTAGGCAAAGAAACATGTCCTATCCTAGATTAATTTCCTGCTTGCTTCAGGACCTACTTCGCACTGATTATATAAGGCCTGACGCTCAGGGTTCTAAACCTAACGTCCTACACAAGGCCAATTATACTAGTGGCGTTACTGAGGTACAACCAATCGCCCTGACCAACTACATGCTGGTAGTCATTCAGGGTGACAAAGCTGTCTCACCTATTCCTTCTCCTGAAAAGCAGGAGAAGAAGAAAAAGAAGGCAGGGACCAAGAAGGTGGTTAAACCCAAATCACTCGCCCTTGGATCTTCTGCCTCAGAACCCTCAGAAGGGGAAACAATTGCCAAGACCTCAGAGACACCCATCATTGAGACCCTCTTGACCCTAAAACAAACGCCAACGGAGGTCACTGATAAATCATCCTCAGTGTCCTCGGGCAAACCTCAGTTTCCTCATGGCTCTACTGACATACACAAGTTGGTAGGGTCAGGAACCTTCAACCTCTCACATCCCGATGAAGGCACTGACAAATCACAATTAGCGCCTGAGGGAGAAAAGGGTCCTGAATCCTCGGTTGGGCAGCACTACTCAACTGGAAAGGGGACCCACACCCAATCACATCCCGATGAAGGAACTAATAAATCACAATCAGTGCCTGAGGGAGTCAAGGATCCTGAATCCCCAAAAGGGCAGTACAACCCTGCTGGGAAGGGGGTCCATCAACAATCACAAACTGTGCCTCATGATAGTGCTGGAAAACACCCGTCAGTACTTGAAGGCGCAAAGGGGGACAAAGATTCAGAGGGATTTAAGCCACCCGCTGATACGGAACCCACCACCCAATCCAGTCTCTCGGGAACTGACCCCAAACACCAGGCTGAGCAAACCCACTCAGTTATTATGGAAGGGTTAGGACCTGGCCAAAACCCGTTGCAGATTCAGTCGATGGCGGATCTTCAGGCTGTTCTTATGTCTGATGAAGAGCTTAGTATAGAGAGTGAGGAAGAAGTTTATGAGGCAGGTGATGATATGGAGACTGATGCTCAACCCACTGAACAATCGCATCAGTCCTCTCCACATGGTGAAGAATCAGAGTCTCAGGCTGATCATTCTTCAGACTCTGAATCATCCTGCCCTCCAGAACTCAGGAAGTATGACAACATTCTTCCTCTCACTGAAAGACAATTGGTCAAGTTCCTACAAAAGGCCAACAATGCTCTCTTTACTGGGCTAACTGAAGAAATTTTTGACCAACACTGTAAAGCTGCTGTTCATTATGTCAACCTGAAGGAATAAGTGGAATCCTATCATGATGATGTTAATGAGCATAATTCATCTATCTCCTTCTCCCTGACAAATCTTGATGAGAATCTTAAACTGTTCAACCAAGCTCTCACCAACATACACAAGAGCATTGCAACTATTCAAGAGTCAGTGAAAGATGACCCTGAGCTTAACAAGAAAATTCTTCAGGCTTCTGAGGACTACCATCAACAGTCTACTCAGTTGACTGAGCTGATAAACATGCTGAAATCCTCCAATCTTCAGGGACTCAGTTCTATAGTGGACTCCATCAAGTCTTCCCTGGGTCTTATGGAGTCACACTTGGCATCTTGGGCTACATCTTCTTCTTCCTTGGCTTGGAATCTTGGGCCAAGGATGACAACAATAGAGGCTTCTCAGGCTTCTCTTGAGGCTAAGGTCTCAACTCTTCAACAGGACACCTCAGACATCAAATCGATGATGACTGAGATTTATCAAGCCTTCAAAGGTCAGGCTGCTCCCTCAACTTTAGTGAGCGCTCCAACTCTTGCTCTCACCATGACTCAAGCAACAGTTGAGGGGGAGAAGGTCACTAAAGAACAACCTGAACAACCTCCTTCTCACACTGAGGGGGAGATTCCTGAGACAAACCCATCTTCATCTCACCAAGACAAAGGCAAAGGCATTCTCACAACCACTGAGCCTGAGCCTACAATCTTGGTGCCTACTTCCTCTGAAAGAAGGCCAGACCCTGATGAGCCAGTCAGGGTCCCTTATGAAATAAATGGAGTAATGTATCACCTCACTGAGGCCCAAATTATGGCTCATTTAGAAAAGGAAGAAGGGTTGAAGAAAGCTGCTGAAGAAGAGAGGCAAAACAAGTCTGCCCTCATTCAGGTTGTCACAGAATAGGTTGAGAAGATTGGTCTTGAGCCAAAAGAACTTGCTGGAAAAAAGGGTGGTGAGAGCTTTGTGAAAGCTCAGGATTCTAAAATGTCGGCTCTCAGGAAGAAAAGAGAAGAAAGGCAGAAAAGGACTGAGGAGATAAGACAAAAGAGAATTGAGAAGTACCAATGGGTCATGACAAGCAGACTGAGACCTGAACTCATTACTGATGTAAATATTCATCAGAATACCAAGCCTGCTGTCATCACTGTTTTCAGAGGTCCTGATAAGAGGAACTTTGAAGTTCATGAGCCCTTTAGGTTCGCTTACTTTGGGATCACTGAATTGGATGAACTGGGTCCAATCATATTCAAGAAGTCTAATGTTGCTGTCAGGGAACTAATGAAGTCCCTAAAAGTTAGATATGAAAAGCTGAATGCAACACCTAAGGAACTTGGTATTCCCTCACTTCTCCCTGCTCCAGTCACTCAGCCTGCCCCCTCTCAGATCTCTAGAAGGAAGAGGAAGATAATTGGAACTGAGCCTGAGATTAGAGTCCCTGGCCTTGAATGCAACAGAGCGCTCCCTGAAGGAGTTACATTCATGAACAACAAGGTCATAGAACAACCTGAGAGAGGGATATTCTTCACTAATGAGTTTGGAGATCCAGCCTTCCAAAGATGGAGTGATATTGATCGGGCAGGAATTAAAGCCATGCTTGGTTTTCTCATGATGGCCTCACCAATCCAGAGTCCTGAAAATGTGAGGTTCTGCCAAGACCTGAGAACCAAGATTCAACTTCATCCTGATCAACATGAGCTGGAATCCAAGAGACCCAAGCTTGAAGCCCTTGGATACAAACTGGACTGAGAATCTGCAACACCTCTATCATGTACATTTAGTAGTTGATGAGGTTGATCGAAACACTGATAAGGTGATTAAACCTTCGTTCTTTGTGTATGTGATAAGTTGAGTTAATATGATCAAGTACGCGGAGTTTACTCAATCACACTTAGAAGGTTATTTGTGTTATGGAAATGGAACAGTTATGCTTGTGTATGTAGAACAAAGAACATGCAATGTTATCACCAAATGATTCAATATTATTCAAGATAATACGAGTGATCTTCAATATCACTAGGGTTACAAAAAACCTTGAATCTTATGTTTTCTACGACTTATGATATTTGTTCTATGTTCTTTAGAGTTATTATGTTTTTCACTTATCTATTCATGTGTATGAATCACAAGTCTAAGATCTTTCTTTTATATCATAAGAAAGATCTTTTACAATATTGTTAAGTCTAGTCGAACACTTGCTTTGAGAGTGTCAGTCATTAAGATACAACTTGTATCTATGTTTACAACTTGTTCTGTGAATATAAAATTATGACTGATCACATGGGGTAAGATATTATCTACCGTATATTGTTGACTTAAATACACATAATATCTTTTCATACTTATCCACTCAGCAGCAGAAAGTACTTTACCAGCAGCAGAATCCTTCAGCAGTAGAATGTTAAGCCTAGCAGCAGAATGTTTAACGCTGGCAGCAGAATCAAACACTAGCAGCAGGAACCAAATGCTCTAGCAGCAGGATCATACTTAGAGTATTTCTTTGAATAGAACCCGATATTAAACTTCTTGAATATTTAATTCCCAACAATCCTCCCCTAAACATGTGAATCCATTTCAACATGTTTCTGAATTAAATTATGGATTGTGAAGATCTTTCAAACACTTCTGTTCTTCAAGATTGAATATCTTTCTCAGTAACTCATCTGCTTTCTGTTCTTTGACTTTAACAATATCAATACACATCTTCAGTCTTCAAACATTGACCTAAAAGATGGTGCAATTTCCTTGGATGGAGGAATTATAAGAGGCAATGATGCTGTGTATCTTGGATGCTTGTTTCAACAAGTGAAATCATCTAACAGCATGCCTTTGCAAGTGATGAACAAACGTGGTGAACTGAAATTGAAACTTTTCTTCGTTTGACCTAGATAGAACTTTCTCCTTTGGAATGCTTCATCCCTTCTGAATATATATAATAAGCTCTGTTCTTGTCATTTTCAACCTCCATGTCATCATCTTGTATGCTCTTGTCTTTTCCTCCCTTTCATTGGTTAAACTTCCTTCTTTGGGATTTATTTCCTCCCCTGAGATATTACCTCCCCTAAGATGCAAATAACATTCTATCCTCCCCTGTTTGGAAGATCTCTCACTATGTACCAAAATATTTCTCTCCATCATCTGAGCTATCCATTAGAACATGTTATCAGACAATGTTGTACATGAAGCCATCAATTCCTTAAGAGTTTAAGTTGCTGCCCTCATCACTTCTAGGTGTGTTAACTCCTATGAGAGGTAATTCATGGGGCATTTGATTCATGGTCCATCAATGGATGGTTTTTCTGAATCCTTTGAAAATCCTTATTTAAGAAATTATTTGACTTAGCAGTATGTTCATGATTTTAGAATTGAAAAATCATACTGCTTTCAACCATTTTGAAGGGATTAAGTGTGTAACCGACACTTAATCAAGATTTCGGTTTAAAGCAACCTCTGGTTGTATGAGAACCAATGTGTTTCAGTTATAAATAACTGCTTGTGTAAAGATAAACCTATTCAAAAGGCTTTCTTGACAGGGTTTCCAGCTTATAGCAATTGTTGCCTCTAACACAAGTGTTAGATTCACTTTTACTAGCTGTTCTTTCTATCAGATGTCCTAAGACTTGCTCATTATACTTAAAAGTATAAAATGATAGAAAGTGAGTTGTACCAGTTACTATCTGATTGACTAAGTCATCAATTCAAAGTGAAACATCATAATCAAGTTTCAAGAAAGAAGTTTTAAGGAGGTTTGAAATTCCTAAACTTTTTCTATCATAAACCTATTATGTCAGCAACTAATATTATCATTCTGCTGCTTCCATTTCACTTAAAACATCCTTTGTGTTCACATGATCATACCTGAAATTGTTTGTCTAAAACCAAAAGAACAATGTACAAAGTACTTGTCTTGTATTAGAATAATCATAGGACTAACTGTATGAATAACACAAATTAAATTTGTACTCGCAGCACAAACTTTTGTAATAGCAGTAGTATCTTTTAAAGCCAGCAGCACAAACAAAAATTTATTTACAAAAACACAAAGTTTAAAATCATTGAGGATTAAGCATTCCAATACTTGCTACCAAGTACTGAAACCTTCCAACATCAAAAGCTTTGGTTAGCAGATCTGCAAAGTTGAATTCTGAAGCAATTTTAAGAACTTGAATTAATCTTTTCTCATTGCAGTCTCTTATAAAGTGATGTCTAATTTCAATGTGTTTTGTTTTAGAATGTTGCACTGGATTTTTAATAATACAAATAGTACTACTATTATCAATATGAATAACAGTGTTCATGAAATTGTACCCATAGTCAAGAAGTTGGTTATGAAGCCATAAGACTTGCGCACAGCAACTTGCAACAGCTACATATTCAGCTTCAGTTGTTGAAGTAGCCACAATTGTTTGCTTCTTACACTGCCATGAAATAAGTCTACACCCAAGGAATTGACATCCTCCAGTTGTTGACTTTTTGTCCAAGCTAGCACCAGCATAATCACTATCCGAAAATGCTACCAAGTCAAAAGGTGACTCGCTAGAATACCATAGACCCAACCTAGGTTGACCCTTGAGATATCTAAAAATCCTCTTGACTGCTGTTAAATGAGAAACCTTTGGAGTTACTTGAAATCTTGCACAAACACAAACAGAGAACATGATGTCAGGTCTTGATGATGTGAGATACATCAAAGATCCTATCATAGATCTGTAGGAGTGTACATCTACATTTTCTCCATCTAAGTCTTTTGGAAGAGGCTTCTCAGAGTCCATTGGTGTGCTTGCCATTTTTGAATCAGCAAAGTTGAACTTCCTTAGTATCTCTGCAACATATTTATCTTGACTAATAAATATGCCTTCATATGACTGTTTAACTTGCAAACCCAAAAAGAATGTAAGTTCCCCCATGCAACTCATCTGAACCTTATCATGTATAAGCTTCTCGAACTCCAAACACATCTCCTTCCTTGTAGACCCAAAGATAATGTCATCCACATACACCTGCACTAACAGAAGATCCTTCTTGTGTTATTTGATGAAAAGTGTCTGATCAATCTTTCCTCTTTGAAATCCATTTTCTTTTAAATAGGAAGCTAGTGTTTCATACCAAGCTCTAGGTGCCTGATGAAGGCCATAAAGAGCCTTAACTACTCTGTACACTTTGTCTGGATGGTCAGGATCAATGAACCCTGGAGGTTGTGAGACATACACCTCTTCTCCAATTGTGCCATATAAAAATGCACTCTTGACATCCATTTGGTAAACTGTAAAGCCTAAAAATGAAGCATAAGCTAAGAAAAGCCTAATTGCCTCAAGTCTTGCTACTGGAGCAAAAACTTCATCATAGTCTATCCTTTCTTGTTGTGTGTACCCTTGGGCTACTAATCTAGCCTTATTCCTAATCACTATGCCTCTTTCATCCCTTTTATTCTTGAAAACCCATCTAGTGCCAATTACCTTTGCATCCTTTGGTAAATCAACTAGCACCCATACCTTTTGAATCTTGAACTGAAGAAGCTCCTCTTGCATAGCTTCTACCCAGCTTGAATCATCTAAGGCTTTCAGAATGTTCTTTGGTTCATCTTGTGAGAGAAAACATACAAACAAGCAAGAGTTTGAAAACTCATGCTGCTTTGAAGCATAAAGGGCATCAAGAAGCCCTTATTGGTCTGAAGACATCAGTTGTTGTCTTGTCTTCACACCTGATTGTACATCTCCTATCATATTTTCTAGGGAGTAGACTTTGTGAATCCTTGTGTATGGGGTTGAAGGAACTTGATAGTTAGGTGTGATATTGCTTAAATCCACCTCATTATCTGAGAAATCCGCTTCATTTGAAACTGAAGGGCCAACAGTAGAATCATTTGGCCTAGCAGCAGAATGTTCTGTCTCAGCAGCACTATCATCAGCAGAAACATTTTGTTGTTCCTTTGTTCCATCTTCCTTGAGTTCACTTTCAACATCTTCTTTAGCTTTACCAGAAGAAGATTCATCAATTGTTGAAGTTGAAACCACACTGGTACTTATTGGCATCCATATATGATCTTGATTTGTCTCCTTGTCTAACCCTGCCTCATTTGTTGTTTGTGAACCTGAAAAATTATTAGTTTCTGCAACAACAGGCACATAATTCATAGAATGGGATAATGACTCTAGATCAAATAGCCAATTAGGACCTTCACCTACTACATTGGATTTATACTCTAAAAATTCCACATGTAGGTTTTCTTCTACTTTCTTAGTTCTTAAGTTGTATACTCTAAAAGCTTTACTATTGAGAGAATATCCAACTAAGAAACCTACATCTGCTTTGCCATCAAACTTTCCAAGATGGTCTAAGGTATTGAGAATAGTCACATGACATCCAAAAGGTCTAAGAAATCCTATTGCAGGAGTTCTACCTCTAAAAAGTTCGTATGATGTCTTATTGTGAGGCTTAACAACTAAAACTCTATTTTGAACATAGCAAGCAGTGTTGACTGCTTCAGCCCAAAAAGTTATAGGTAGCTTAGAATCAGCTAACATAGTTCTAGCAGCTTCTATTAGTGTTCTATTTTTCCTTTCAGCAACTCCATTCTGTTGTGGAGTTCTAGTAACACTAAATTCTCTCTTAATACCCTTTTCTTTGCAAAATTCATCCATAACTCTATTTTTGAACTCTGTCCCATTATCACATCTAATGACTTTTACTCTTTTGTCTACTAGGTTTTCTATCTCAATAATGAAAGTCTTAAGGATGCTAGGTGTCTCATCCTTAGTAGCTAAAAAGAAAACCCATGTAAATCTACTATAGTCATCAGTAATAACTAGACAATATCTCTTATGTTGCATACTTCTAACATTTGTAGGACCAAACAAGTCCATATGAAGCATAAACAATGATTGATTAATAGAGTTAAACAGCTTGGGCTTACAAGTGGCTTTGTGTTGTTTGCCTTTAAGACAAGCAATGCATGTTTGATCATTTTCAAATCATTTTTGAGGTAAACCTCTTACCAAACCATTCTTAACAATTTGATTTATGGTTTTGAAATTAATATGACCAAGCCTCCTATGCCATAACATTGATTCATCCAATGTGGCCTTTGCAACAAGACAAGTTAAATTCTTTTTAGGAACAATGTTCTTCATGTCTACACTGTACATATTGCCCTTTCTAGGAATTTTAAGAAGCACTTGACTTTCATCAGGCATCTTAAAATCAGGAGAAAGTACAAGACATTCAGTGTCACAGAAAAGAACTTTGTTCTTTTTGTCACACATTTGTGAGACACTAAAAAGATTATAATTTAGCTCTTGTACATAGTACACATCTTCAAAATCTAAATTTCCAGGTTTGATTGTACCTTTACCAGAAATTTTGCCACCAACACCTCCTCCAAAGGTAACACAGCCTCCATCTATTGATTGAAAATCTAAGAGATAAGACTTGTTGCCTGTCATGTGCCTGGAATATCCACTATCTGAGTATCCTTGATCCTCTTGTTTATCAATTGAATGTTCCTGCACAGTAATGAGAAGTATCAGTTTCTTTTGGGGACCCAAGCCATTACTGACTTGGATCTGCCTCTTGCATCAATGAAATTTAATCTTTTAAGTACAGTTGATGCAACATTGGATTTAAGAATCCAACATGCTGAGGCCTTAACAGCATTTGCCCTGTTTTCCCTAGCAGCAGAATGAATTACATGCTTAGCAGCAGAAACTGCTAGCTTTGTAATTGTTCCCTTAATTTTCCAAACTTGTTTTGGGACCACTGCTTTTGTTTGAATAGGCCTTTGAACAATCTTTGATTCATTTGTATAAAAAGATTTTGCATTTTTAACTGTTGGTCTTAGGTTAACAATCATGAATGGTCTAGCAGCAAAAACTGCTTTGACAACTGCTTTGGTAACTACTCTGGGTTTTGTTTTCTTAGACTTAGAGTGAAAGTGAGTTTAAGGAGTTTGCCTTTTGAAATTCACCCTATTGTTTTCATACCCAGATACCCATTTGTTACAGAAAGCTGCAAGATGATCAAAACTACCACATGTGTAACAAGCTTTATTATAAAAGAAAAAGTCATCACCTAATTGGTTAGACTTGAGGCTATTCCAATTTCTTTGGTTACCTCTGGGCTTGCTAGTGGATCTATATTGTTCACAATATTTAACTGGTTGCCTAACATGTTTAATGTTTGAACTAGACTTAATAGTATTCTTTTTTATCACTTTAGGAACCCTTGTTCCTGCTTTCTTAACTACTTCAGGTTTAGACATAACATGTTCATCTTCTTCATCATCAGATACCCAGTCTTCAATGACTACACTATCTGATCTTCTATCAGAGGACACCTTGTCCTCAGGAAGTAAAGTTTTACTTAAACTTTCACTTACTTTCTTAGATTCATCAACAACTAGATTGGTCTTTGGTTGTACACCATATTGTAGCTCAAGTTGTTAAAATTCAGGGAAACCTGAATTTCCTAGGTTAATCCCTGGGGGTTTAGGGATACCTCTGTATGGAGGTGGGACACTCTTATATCCTACTCCTGACTTAGCTCTATTAATCACTTGACATTCTATCATGTTGGTCACACCTCTAGAAGCATGTTCTAGTGTCTGTGTAGTCAAGTGAATGTTTCCATTTTCCTTTTTGACCCTATCAAAAGCCTCTCTCAAAAGCTTAATTTCAGCATCTTTAAAGAATATGTCCTGTCTTAGAAGAGCTTTGTCATCAGAAAAATCAAGTTCATTTTCTTTGTAGTATAAGATCTGCTTTTCTGTTGATGCTAATCCACACTTATAATCTACTAACTCTTGAAAAGTTCTGCTTAGCTCTTTCTTTTGGTCATCATAATGTTTGATTAAAGTGTGTAATTCTTTAAGAGCAGTACAATCATTTGAACAAGCTTTATGAGATTGTACCTCAGTAGTAGAAAAAGCCATGAGTCCCATTTGTGAAGAATCTTCTTCTTCATCAGCCATGAAACTCCAATCAAAACCTAGCCCATCAATGGCTACCATAGCCTTTGAGTTTGGCTCAGAAACCTCCCTTGTTTTGGATGTGCTTCCAAAACCTTTGTTCTTGCTGCCTTGGTCTTCTGCACTCTCTTGAGAAATGACCCATCATGTGGCAGTTATAGCACTCTATCCTTGACTTATCAAAACACTAGTACAAAAATGGGTTTTAGTCACACATGTTGTTTTTTGAATGGCCACACATTAACTTTTTTATGTGACTAAATGTACCAGGATAAAATAAACAGCCACTTTGATCCGACTTGTGTGACCATTTCGTCTTTCCAACTAAGGCTACAGTTACACATTTGAATATTTTCGTGACTAGAGGTATCTTGTAAATTTTTTTTTGATTATTTAGTCACATATAATTTGGGACGTGTGACGGATATAAATAAGTTTAAAACATTAGTCACACTATATATATACATATGTGACAAATATATGTCACACAATTGAAAAGTGTGACCAAAATCCATATATGGTCACATGAAGTAATTGTGTATGTGGCTAAATCATATACTCAAGTTTGTCACACATTATTTAAAAGTGACTAAATCATATATTCAAGTTTTTCACACATTATTTAAAAGTTACTAAATCATATACATGTGTTGCACTTAGTTTTTCCCAAAATAAAATTTCCCACTTCTCACCTTTTCACAAGCCCGCCTAAATTTTTCCCCAAAATCAAATTAGCCTCCTTCCCAAATATTTCATTCACTTTCCCTATTATTTCATTCAACTATCCCAAATATCATTTACACCATAACTATATCCTGTCTCCTTCATCAAGCACATGGACAAGCCAGGCCTATTGCTGATTTCTTACTGGAAAACGGTATGCTTCATTGCTCCCTAGTTATGGCTAGATTTTGTTTCCTATAATTGCTACTTGTTACATCCCACCATCAATTTTAGGGTTTTTTTTAAAGAAATCTTTACTTTTTTAACTTTATCGAGAGAGCTTCCATTTCCTCAACTTACTTTTTTTAGATTGTGAATTTATGTAAGTTGAGCAATGGATTAATGTATTGATTCTATTTAGTTTTGATACTAGATGTATGAATTTTGTGATTTTATCAGTGAGATTTTCTTTTGAATTGTAGTTTCTTTATTATAAAAATACAATAAGAATTATAATAATGAAATACATTAAAGATTAGTCAAGAAAATTGTTGACTGGACTTCTTCGCCGGAAAACCATAGGAAAATTTTCTGGAAAGACGTAAGAAGTTTGTGGGAAAGTTGTCTGTGGAAATTTGGTGGAAAATGATTTGTGTGAAATCCGTGGGTAAAAAATCGATAGAAATATGTGAAAAGACCGTCGAACATTCGTGTGAAATTTCAGTTGAAATAGTGTGGGACATTATCCGAATACCGTGGGTAAATATTCCCACATACTAGAGACGACAATATCAGTGTGAAAGTAGTCAACGCCAGTGGGAAATTTTTATTCCAATAATCATGTCTTTTGCAATCTTTACTTGTCTGATTCTTGATTTCATTCAGTTCTGGATTTTGTGGATTACGAAGCTATGGATGATGCATGGGTTGTGTCTTCATATCTAAGTGATGCAGACACACTTCTGGCATCACTTTCTAGAGGGCTATCAAGAAATTACGTGGCTGAGAACATTATCCAGTCAACTGCTGCGTCAGTTGCAGTACGTGGGGTTATGTTTGGCAATCGTCAACCTCTATCCTCAAGGTATCACAAGTTAAACCTTTATATTTTCATGAAAAGCTTCTTCTCCAATTAACTATGGAAATTGACTGTATGTTAATTTATCTTGAGAACTCAGGTGGCACGCCATTCGTCGCCCAAAGCTGTGGCAGGTTGAGCAATCATTATGGCGCAACAAGGTTCGACATTCTTCAAGTACATATCCTTTAAAGTGCATCTGGTTTATGTAGATTTCAGCTAGATGTGGCAAATTTGAGCCATTTAAGTATAATTCAGATCATTTTGGTTATGTTTATCTCTAATGGGTCAATTGTGATAAATTTAATTAATGGCAGTTCAAAAGGAAACATGTTTAATGGGTCAAACTAGTCGAAGGTTTTCCAAATTGTACTATTAATAAATATAACTCTTAAATCATGTTAATATATTATCAAGAAATAATTAGATCATTATTAAAAATAGTAGTATAACTCTTGTAAGCTTGTAACTGTATCTGACTAATAGTTACCAGTAATAGGAAACTAAGAAATTTGTAGGCAAGTGTTTTCGGGCCAACCCAGCTGATCAGTCCAGACATTACCCGTCTGGATTCGTTACCCAGTCGATCTGACCCATCTCTTTTGTCTTTTTGGGTTTTTGATTGCGATTGTGATGATGCGTAATTTCAAAAGTTTTGATTTTTTTTGTATGTGCAGGACAAGCTATTGGACCCAACTAGTGTTACCCAACTAGTGCAGGACAAGCTGTGGGGATCTCTTCTTTTGCTGCTGATTGCAATTCCAGATGTTTGGCAGTTGTTCCTCAAGGTGGAAACACTGGTCTTGTTGGTGGAAGTGTTCCTGTGTTTGACGAGGTAACTGTTTATAAATCTAAAGTTTATGCATTTTATATGTTTAGTTTGACTTACTGCAGTCACTCTATTACTTTCAGGTCATTATTAATACTCGACGCATGAATAAAGTTATCTCATTTGACGAGGTAGGGAGGCCAGCCTTCTGCTATTAGTAATATAACCCTGTATCTAGTATACGGTTTATTAATAGAATGAGTAAATTGCTGGTTGCTGATTTCCGTTATGTAATTTTTGCTCGCAGGTCAGTGGTGTACTGGTATGTGAAGCAGGATGTATACTGGAAAATCTGATTTCTTTTCTAGACCAAAAAGGGTATTAGTTTTATAACTGATGCAAAAAACATGACCATTTATGATTAATGATTCTTTTGAATCATTTGTGTGATAATACATTTTGTTTTTACGTTCAGCTTTATTATGCCATTAGACCTGGGTGCAAAAGGAAGCTGCCAGATTGGTGGAAATGTTTCGACTAATGCTGGCGGGTTGCGCCTAGTACGTTACGGATCTCTTCATGGAACTGTTCTTGGTAAGTGTTTTTACATTTACGTATATTGATATATTCAAGTATTAAAATCTACATAATTAAACATATGTACCCATACATCATGATACAGGTCTTGAAGTTGTTTTGGTGAATGGTGATGTGATTGACATGCTTGGGACTTTGAGAAAAGATAATACTGGATACGATTTGAAACACTTGTTTATAGGTGTGACACCACTTTGTAGTTAATCACAGTTTTAGTGTAGAAGTAGATCATTCTTTGGCTGATTTGATGTTCATGTATCTAATTGCAGGAAGCGAAGGGTCTTTAGGAATCATTACAAAGGTTTCAATGCTCACGCCTCCAAAATTGTCTTCAGTAAACATAGCTTTTCTTGCTAGCGAAGATTATGCCAGTTGCCAGGTAAGATATTCTGTTTTCTTGATATCATACTGTTTAGACATTAAAATTTAAGTATTTACATTTGATTCAATTGTTTGATGATTATGTTCGGCTTCTGTTTATCAGAAACTTTTATTTCAAGCTAAAAGAAGGCTTGGTGAAATACTATCAGCATTTGAATTTCTAGACGCCCAAGCTATGAATCTGGTAAATCTATTCTGCTAAAGCATAATGTGGTCTCAACGACACTAGATGCATGTAGTAAAATCGTCTCATTTCAGTTAAATTTACTTGTACCATTATTTTTTCTTCTTTTTTTTGTTGTACTACAGGTTCTCCAGCATCTAGACAGTGTCCGGAATCCATTACCTTCATCGATTTACAACTTTTATGTTCTCATCGAGATGATGCCAATTATTTACCCTAGGGTCTTGTACCATGAAGCTTAACGCAACTACAGAGATGATGCCTGTGACATGGCCAGCCTTTGCTGATATACATCCTTTTGCTCCTAGTGAACAGGCAAAGGGTTATCAAGTATGAATTTTTTCACTTCCAATTTTAAATTATGTATTTGTTATCTTTTTAGATATTTGAAAGCAACATATCGGTGGCGGTCATTTTCAGGAAATGTTTGAAAATTTGGGGGACTTGCTGTGTACCATTACTGGATTTGATTCATTCTCTTTGGGGGACTAATTAAGCATGATGATGTTGAACAGAGCTGGACTGCTGACTAATCAAGCATGATGGCCTTCAGGTTCTTGCAACTGTTTGAGCAGATGATAGATTCATCTAATCCTTCATTTAGTTAGTACATGCTCTTGCGATTTCAGAGATTTGTTTTGTGCTGTTAGATATTATAGTATGAGCAGATGGATCATTTTTAATACTGCTAGTGTATTAGTTACAACTGTTAGTTATAAGTTAGTATTGTTGGTTCAGATAGTTAGTACTGCTGTTAGATATTATTGTATTTGAATTTGTTTTGATATATATTTGAATTTGTTTTTGATATATATATTGATTTCTTAAATGTGACTAAAAGATGTATATAGTCACACTTTTGGTCACTGTTTGTTTAATTCGTTGTGTGACTAAATATTACAAAAGGCCACACAAAAAAAAATCATGTGGCAATTGGATGATCAATAGTCACACAAAATACAATTTTTTTCACTTTAAACAATATATGGTCACACTTATTAATATTTTTAGCCACTTTATGGTTAATTGTATGTGACTAAATACCCAAAACAAACATGTTTTGTGTGACTAAATATTACAAAAGGTCATACAAACATAAAATTCAAGTGGCCATTGGATGAACAATAGTCACACAAAATACACATTTCTTCACTTTAAACAGCATATTGTCACACTTATTCACACTTTTGGCCACTTTATGCTTAAATGTATGTGACTAAATACCCAAAACAAACATGCTTTGTGTGACTAAATATTACAAAAGGCCACACAAACTAAAAATTCATGTGACCATTGGATGATCAATAGTTACACAAAATACACATTTTTTCACTTTAAACAGCATATGGTCACACTTATTCACACTTTTGGCCACTGTTTTTTAAATTGTATGTGACTAACTCAAAAAAAATAACACACGTTGTGTGACTAAATCATCACAAACGTCACATTTATTATATATTCATGTGGCCATAGGATGGGAAATAGTCACACATACTGATGAATCCAACAAAACTTGTGCCTAATTAGTCACACATATTCGGGTTTTGGTCACTCTTTTTCAATGAAAACGGCCACAAACTAAACAATGTGACCATATGATACCTACGGTGGCGCGACTTTTTGTCACACACACCCAAAAAAACGTGTGTGACTATATGCATATAGTCACGCATTTTTGGTGTGACGATATCCAGTTTGTGTACCAGTGAAACCAGCAGCATCAGTGTTGCTGATTACGAGCTTCTTCCCCGTCCTGTGATAGAACTTCTTGGCTCTCATGCTAAGAAGAGAAATTTGCCATTTTAGATCCATTTCCTCCAGATCATCATCATTGATCTCTTGGAGGTCTTCATAGGTGAGCATGGACCCATTATTTTGACTTGTAAGAAATGCACAACAAGTCTTTTCATCTAAAATACCTATGGTACTGCTTGATGAACTAGCAACACCAACACCATCAACAACTTTCACCTCTTCACTTGATTTTGAGGTACTAGGAGTTGACATAAAAGCCATGTTCCCAGTATTAGAACTAGTACCTCTATTATTCTTCAAATCTTGCTCCACAATCTTAAAGTTGCTATACAAATCAATCAGTTCCATTTTATCAAGGTCTGGCTTATTCTTCCAGACAACAACATGCATAGCCCACTCTTCTGGTAGGCTTCTCAGAAATTTTGAGTTCAAATCTTCTTGAGGTATTTCAACCCCAAGAATAGCAAGTTGGCTCACAATGTTCTGAAGCCTATTAAACATATGGTCAAGAGATTCATTGTATGAAGAGGAGAAGTTTTCAAACTGCTGCTTGAGCAGTGTCTTGTGGATTTTCTTGGAGGCTTCATTTCCACCATATCTAGCAATAATAGCTTCAAATAATGACTTGGCATCTTTGAACTTGCTGAAGTTTTGAAGTTGATCATTGGGAATGGTCATCATCAGCATGCTTCTTACCTTGATGACGTATAGTCTACACCCGGGTCACGGACCCGATTAGTAAACAATACTAATACTTAAGCCCACTACGTGTGGGGCGCTATGGCGATAACCGGACTACCAGTTATGCGGTTTGGGCCTACAAGGCCCAAGCCCAAAGTTATTTCCGGATGGGATATTGAGTATCTCCTAAATAAAGGGGATATATACCAAATATCCAAAGTCGGCGAATACGCCGAGGAGTAGGGAACACGAAACCTACTAAGGTTTTACACGTATATAAAGGGCACCCAAGCCCTCGGTAAAGGTACGATCTTCACAAAACCCTAACTCTTCACTAAACCCTAAACTTCGATTACTTACTCTCACGCCGGAGGATAATCGGGGGAGACAATCCCTCGATAAGCCTAACGGTGTTTGCTCTTTTTCTTAGTGCGCAGGTTCTATCAAGCATTAAGATCGAATTGGTACGAGAATAGGAGTCTTAACAAGGAACGCCCAACTTTTGTATCAACAAGTGGCGCCATCCGTAGGACCCTACACTAAGAATTTTACCAAGAACTAGAATGACGAAACACGGAAGTCACAAGAGTCCGCATGGGAAGAAAGCGCACGATGACCCACTAGGGAAGAAGCATCAAACTGATGCGGCATCTAAGCAGGCCTCTGGGACAACCAGCACGCCTGGAAGCTTAGGAGCGTACTCAGATCTGGTCTTTCCTACAGTGGAATCACTTACCAGGACTACCCCCGCTATTACAACAAGTACTAGCGCGATAGAACTGGAGCGCACTCCTCTTACCATGCCAGAGGTGAACTTCACTGAACCTCCCAATGCGCCTATCCGAAACAAGGATCCTGCCTTGGAAACAGACTCCATCGCGCTAGAAGGAGTCACTTCCAAATTGGCGCCAAGCGACTTTGTATCTCAAAACTACGAAGCCTTGACTGCGCTCATGCGAGAGGAAGCAAAGAAGAGGTCAAGCCAAAGTCTGCACGCCAGACTCAACTTTGACCCTGAGCATGAGGCGTCCCCACCGCGCTACCGAAAGGAAAGGCGCGAGAAGGATAGCCACAAACAACCAGTGTTTACCAGGATTGGAAAGAGGGTTATGGATGATGAAGCAGCCGATCTTCAACATCTGGAAGAGCCTGAAGAGGGGGAACGGCGCGCCAATGTCCACGCTAGGCTTGGCAGTCGCAGGATTCAGGATAGGCTTGGGCGGCGGTGTTCCCCAAGTGAAAGCCCTTCAAGCTCTGATTCTGATGATAGTCGGCGCAAGCGCCGCAGAGGAACAAGCTCAGATTCTGATAATAGTCGGCGCAAGCATCGCAAAAGGGTGCGCTCATCCTCAAGTGATTCCTCGGACAACGAGGACAAAGAAACTAGACACTGGAAATCAAGAGGAAAATATCGCGACCAGGAAGACGAAGACATGTCTCTTCCCTGGCGTCGCCAAAAGGTTGATGCGTTCACTAGACGCATCAGCGATTTTTCGGAGAATAAGAAAAGGCGCATGCCTGCTAACGTCAAAACATATGATGGGACAGGTGATCCTGATGATCACCTAAAAATTTTCGAATCAGCAGCCACTATCGAAAATTGGCCACAACCTGTGTGGTGCCATATGTTCAACTCTACATTAGTAGGGAATGCGCGCAACTGGTTTAGCAAGCTTCCACGTAGAAGCATCGGTGGGTTTGAAGAGTTGCGCAAGGCGTTTCGCTTAAACTTTACTCAAAGGAAGAAGTGCGCCAAAAACCCTGTCGAACTCGCTAGGGTTAAACAGCGACAAGGGGAATCCACAAGCGCTTTCATGGAACGCTTTAAGGACGAATGTATGCAAGTCAAAGCGTGTCCAGAGATACTAAAAATATCGGGTTTTATGAATGCAATCAATAACCCAGATTTGATAAAAAAGTTAAACGATAAGGTTCCCCTAACTTTTGACGAACTCATGAAGCGCACGAGGCTACTCGAACCATAGGCCACAAGAAGAGTCAAGGAGACAATCCAATGACCAGAGTGGCAATCGTAATAAGAGTTACCGCACCCAAGGCGGTGGAAGGGGAAACGACAAGTACACCCCATTAACAAAATCTCCAAAGGAGATATTCGCGACGGAAGGGGCGAACTTCCCGAAACCACCACCAATGCGCACCCCAGAGGATCGGCGCATAGGGAATGGTTATTGCGAATACCATGGACAGAAAGGTCACACAACCAACGAGTGCGTCCAACTGCGCCAATTGATTGACAAATTGGTAAAGGAAGGAAAGATGGACCACCTCGTAAAAAACATCAGAGAAGGGAAAGACAAACCAAAACCAGGGGCCAAGAAAGAGACATCAAAAGAAAAGGCAGATATCATCTACATGATACAGCCATGGCAGCGCGCGACAAGACAGAAAGTCAGTCAACGGTTTTCTAAAGGAAATGAAATTTCTTTCCCCTCACTGACTGCGAACAACGCAGTAGTGGATCCACTTACCGTTGAAATACATACGGGGGGTCATGACATCCGTCGCATGTATGTAGATGGAGGTGCATCCGCTGATATTATATATGAACACTGTTTCAAGAAGCTACGACCTGAGATACAGAATCAGTTGATCCCAGCCACAACGTCGCTCACTGGCTTCACAGGGGAGAAGATATGGCCCATGGGGCAATTACGTCTATTTGTAGAAGTTGGTGACAAACCACACTCTACAGTCACCTGGATGAACTTCATGGTAATCAGATCCCCCTCTCCGTACAACGGCATCATCGGGAGACCTGGAATATCATCCATCCGCGCCGTGCCATCCACAGCGTACGGGATGCTCAAGTTCCCAGTGGAAGGAGGTATTGTCACTCTTTACAATACCACCATACCACCCAAAGAATGCAACGCAGTGACAAATGACGTAGGCGAGGTTCCAGAACAGCGCGCAGTCAAAGTCTCAAACCTAAAGGTCGCCATTCACCCTGACTACTCGGATCAACAGGTATCTATTGGCGGGTCTCTGTCTGACAAAGGCAAATCAGCTATATGCGCACTCCTGCAAAATAACTTAGATATTTTTGCATGGGAACCAAAGCATATGACAGGAGTGCCACGCTCCATCACGGAACACAAGCTGCAAATCCGACAAGGATATCCTCCAATACGACAGAAAAAGCGCGGACAAGCCCCAGACCGCGCAAAAGCCATCCTGTAAGAAGTACATAAACTAGTAGACGCAGGCATCATGCGGGAAGTCTACTACCATGACTGGCTCTCCAACCCAGTAATGGTAAAGAAAAGCGATGGCAGTTGGAGAATGTGCGTAGACTTTACAGACCTCAACAAAGCATGTCCACAGGACTGCTACCCGCTACCGGAGATGGACTGGAAGATCGAATCTCTGTGTGGATATCCCTTCAAATGCTTCTTGGACGCATACAAGGGATACCACCAAATTCAAATGGCGGAGGAAGATGAAGAAAAAACGGCCTTCCACACAAGTCAAGGGGTCTATTGCTATACAAAGATGCCCTTTGGCCTAAAGAACGCAGGAGCAACATACCAACGATTGGTAGACACTGCGTTCGAGAAACAAGTAGGCCGCAACTTGGAAGTATACGTCGATGATCTCGTCATCAAAAGCCATACTGAAGAAGAACTAGTGCGCGACATGGAGGAAACGTTCAAAACACTGAGGAGAATCAACATGAAATTGAACCCCAAGAAGTGTACATTTGGCGCTACAGAAGGCATGTTTCTCGGGTATCTGATAGAACCCGATGGGATCAAGCCTTGCCCAGAAAAGACCCAAGCAGTCATTGACCTTCCCTCACCGCGCACACTGAAGGAGGTTCAGTCACTAAACGGCAAGCTAGCCGGACTGAACCGATTCTTATCCAAATCAGCGGACAAGTCACTTCCCCTATTCAAAACACTCAAGAAGTGCACAAAAAAGGGAGACTTCAGATGGACCGCGGAAGCAGAAGAAGCCTTCCAACAGCTCAAACAACACATAGCAGCACTCCCAAAGCTTGTTGCGCCCCGACCAGGGGAAGAGCTGATCATGTACCTATCTGCGACTCAGGGAGCAGTCAGCGCAGTGCTACTGACAGACAGGAACTCCGTCCAGATACCCATCTATTTTGTTAGTAAGGCGCTCAAGAAGACAGAGATTAACTACACTGCAATAGAAAAGTTGGTCCTAGCCTTAGTGTTTGCAGCGAAAAGACTGCGCAGGTATTTCCAGGCGCATCCAATAGCTGTCATCACAGACCAACCCATCAAACAAGTTATCTCAAAACCCGACGCATCGGGACGCCTACAAAAATGGAGTGTGTTACTGGGTGAGCATAACATATCATACAGACCGCGCACTGCAATCAAAGGGCAGATATTGGCCGACTTCATCATTGAGAAGCCAGATACTGACACTACACCTGCGAAAAGCGAGGGGGAACTTCAAGAACCATGGATTCTATTCACTGATGGATCCTCATGCGTAGATGGATCAGGAGGTGGTCTTATTCTCACTAACCCAGAAGGAGACGAATTCACCTACGCACTGCGTTTTGAATTCACAGCCACAAACAACGAGGCAGAATACGAAGCACTCCTGGCTGGGCTACGCATCGTAACTCAAATGGGTGCACGCAACCTAGAAGCGAACGTCGATTCACGGCTAGTTGCTAACCACGTGTTAGGCGAATATGTAGCAAAAGAGGAACACATGATCCAATACCTCGAAAAAACCAAATCTCTGATCCAGAACTTCGATAGGTTTACCATCAAGCAGGTTCCCAGGGGTGAAAACAGGAAAGCAGATGCGCTGAGCAAGATTGCATCCACCAGTTTTGCACATTTATCAAAACAAGTATTGGTGGAAACCTTGAAAAACAAGTCAATCGTAGAGATGGAAATATCCACGGTGATAGAAGAAGAAGGCCCTACGTGGATGACACCAATCATTGACTTCATTAGCAAGGGCATACTCCCCCAAGAACAGAAAGAAGCTCGAAGAATCCGGCGCACAGCGCAGCGATTCGAGCTTAGAGATGACGTCTTATATAGACGCTCATTCCTACAACCATGGCTTAGGTGCGTTGGACCTCTCCAGGCAGACTATGTACTTCGAGAAATCCACGCAGGCTCATGCAGCATGCACTCAGGACCACGGTCCATTGTAGCGCGCGCCCTAAGGTCTGGATACTATTGGCCAACTATGCACCGTGACGCGCGAGATTTGGTACGGAAGTGCAGTGATTGCCAAGTTCACAGACCCATTCCACGCCGACCACAGCATGAACTAACGCCTATTACATCGCCATGGCCATTCCACAAATGGGGTATCGACATCGCTGGACCTTTCCCTATTGCCGCAGGTGGATTGAAATTCCTTATTGTGGCAATAGACTACTTTACTAAGTGGATCGAAGCAAAGGCAGTAGCGACCATAACTGGTAACCAGGTAAAATGATTCGTGTGGGACAACATAGTATGTAACTTTGGATTACCTGGTGAAATTATCTCAGATAACGAAAAACAATTCCGTGATAACCCGTTCAAAGATTGGTGCGAACAGCTGAACATCACGCAACACTTTGCATCAGTAACTCATCCACAAACCAATGGTCTGGTTGAACGCGCAAATAGAAGCCTAGGTGAAGGAATCAAAGCGCGCCTGGACAGACACAAAGGAAGATGGGTAGAATAACTATCACATGTTCTCTGGGCGCACCGAACAACCATCAAGGTTAGCAACGGGGACACTCCCTTCTCTCTGGTCTATGGGACAGAAGCTGTAATACCAGCTGAAATTGGAATGCCAACTATCCGTACTGCGGAAATTAATGCGGCAACCAATGATGATGAGCGGCGCATAGACTTAGATCTATTGGAAGAGCGACGTGAACGCGCAGCAATACGCGAAGAAAAAGCCAAGTCAAGAATGAAAGGATACTATGATGCCAAAGTACGCAGCACTTCATTCAGACCAGGTGACTTTGTATACCGCGAAAATGACTCAAGCCGCGCAGAAGACACTGGTAAACTAGGACCAAAGTGGGAAGGACCTTACGAGGTCATAGAAGCACTTGGCAATGGAGCGTACAAGCTACGCGACAAGGATGGACATGAGCTACAGCGAACGTGGAACGTCCGCAACCTTAAGCGGTGCTATCTTTAAAGCAGGCTACGGCCCAGCATGGACACTCACGCACTTTAGAAAGTGCCCCCAATAAAGATCCATGTAATTTTATTTTTTAAGAATTATCTAGATAAGTATTCTCTTTTACAACTTGCAAGTATTAATAAAACGTTATGGTTTCTAGCTAACTCCATAACACATTTAACTCTATCGTTTGCATCTTTCATTATCGTGTTTCAATATTGTTATAATCTTGCCTACATGGCGTGCATGCACACACTAAGACCCACGATGGCAGAAAGGATGAGTAAACCTAATAAACAACTTGTTGAGTAAGAGGGTTGCAAACCCATCAACTTTGGATCACGAATCCTTGTTAAACACCTTGCGCTCAAGACGTTGGCGCAAGTTCCTTACGCAACCCACGACGGATGCGCACTAGGGCACACTGTGCGCGTTTAACAACTCAATAAATCAAGACTCTTGATTCCTTACAGTAAAATACGACAAGTAAACTTACAAAAATGCATAGACGACTATGACTCCCTTCTTTTCATTAAGTTGGAAAAATTCAACACACGACTACGGTCCTTACTTAAAGAAAATTCATACATAATGATGATTCTTCTTTTCTAAGTACGCTTAGACACTTAAAGATATCTTCACGAAAGGATACATAAGAACTACGAGTTCAAAAGCGTAAATATTTGGAAGTTGTAAAAACACTAAGTACAAAAGCAAAATTCCAATATATAGAAATACGTTTATACAAAAGACTTGTACAAAAACCCTAAATGCTATATGTACGCCTTAGCTGGCTGGAGCCCCCACTCATAGCCGCTTCCTTCGCATCCTCGAGCCGCTTCAACAACTCTGCATCATCAAGGGAAATAGTGGCCACGGCGACAGGCACACCGTCGGATCTAGGCTGATGCGCAGCGCCTATGCCGCACAGAATGGCCTTCCCTTTCACGCCTTTCTTTCTTGCGACTCTGGAAACATGAGCATTTAGAGACCTTTGCAAAGAAATATCTTTCTCAATACGGAAAGGATTCAGAATGTCACGAGGCTGAGCAAAAATGGGTACCTTCAACTGCGCTACGTCAGGCTTCAAGTAGAAGTCCAATTGCTGATCTGCATCATCCTGCAGATGCCTGGGAAGAGTGAGCCCCGCCATGATCACGCGGATAGGCTAATCCTGATCACGCTCCAAGCGAGCGATATGCGGAAGCTCAAGCTTTTTTAGCTCTTCCATGGCAGCAACAAGCTCAGCACGGGCATTCGCCTTGTACCCAGGCACCTCGGCAAGCGGCACGGTCAAAAACTTGGCCTCAGCAAGCTTGTTTGCAGCCAAGGTCTCACCGTGCGCAATAGCGCACTCCACAACCTTTCCAAAGGATGTGGTAACCTCAGGATGCTCCAGCGTACACATGGCGGCCAGGCGAAGACCATGGCTGATCAACCACCTACGAAATAACACAAGTGTTAACAAGAAAGAGGATCTAAAATATATACAAGTTATAAAGAGATAAAAGCAGCACGTACCTGCGCTCAACTACGGATTGAACCATATGGGGGTATAGCTCCTCATCATATTCGATGCTGAGCCTGCGGAGCTTCTCTTCTTGCACCTTCAGCGCAAGCTCCACCCGGCTACGGAACTCCTCAATGTTGGCAAAGTGCTTGCTCCTATTCTGTTGCAAGTACTTCAGCGCCCATAAAGAGTTACACCTCTGAAGGTCCGCAGCAGCACGCTCGTGCTCCAGCTCAGCCATCACCAAGAGCTTCCCCTCAGCCAATCTTTGTGCAGACGCTTCTGCGCGCTCCAGTTTAGCCTTGGAGCTCAGCTGCTCAGCTTTAGAGCTTGCTAACTCAGCCTGCACAGACGCTAACTGCGCCTGCAGCCTAGAAACTTCCCCGGACTGGCACACCCTGGCTTGCGCCACCAGCTCGGACTGGCGCACAGCGATGGAGGCCAGCTCCTCCATCATAGAGTCAAACGAACTTGATTCCCCTCCAACATCCCTTGGTGAAGGCACCCCAAAGGGGCTCACCTTGGGAGGCGCACCTCCATCTACGATGCCAGCATCCTCCACAGGCTGTTCACTGCACGAAAGATCAAGAAGCAAGGTCAGCGCACGCATAACAGTCAAGCATACGCAAAATCCTAAGGGATTGCTAAAGAATACTTACATGGGGGGAGGAGACGAGGACACGTCCTTCTCAATCTCAGTCGTGGACGTACCTCCACCAGACTTCTCAGCATCCACACTGAGGACACGAAGAATCAAAGTTAGAATAAAGTATAACTTGACAAAAGTTCATAACTAATAACTAAGATACTTACTTCATCTGCACTTCGGTAAAAGATGGGCTCTCCTCAGCCTCAGGTCGCGGCCTCTTGGAAGGCCCTTCGCCATCACCACCATGAGCTCTCTTGCGCGTCAGTGGGGAGCGCTCCTCCATTTCACTGTCACTATCTTCTAAATGGATCAACGTTTCATTGGGAAAAGGCTGCGCAGTGTCAGGACCCTGCTGCACAGGAGGAGCCACCTCCTGCAGCGGCTCAGCTACCACCACATCAGGGGAGCCCTCAGACTCTGGAATAACCATATCCACGACGCGCCCTACCGTCGCCTCCAGAATGGTCCTCTCACCATCTCCCAGAGGACGTACCCCCACTGCCACGGAGCGCGGTGTCTCCAAGTTAACAACCGCAAAAAGATCCATCTCTGCGTATAAAGCAGACAAAGAGAAGCAAGTTACATAAAGTATGGAAAACAAAGAAATGCTTACATTAATAACGACAGTAAGACGACAGAATGAGCACCCACCCGTGCCATCCGCATCCAAGAATGTGGGAACCTCTGTCTCATGCTCGAAGTAGTTGCGACTGATGCCCATATGCACCAGGAACGCTTCCGGATATGGCTTGATGGGAAGGCGGTTCTCATCAATGATCGCCGC
This sequence comes from Artemisia tridentata subsp. tridentata, assembly GCA_021014915.2. Lineage (NCBI taxonomy): Eukaryota > Viridiplantae > Streptophyta > Magnoliopsida > Asterales > Asteraceae > Artemisia > Artemisia tridentata. The sequence goes on from CP139509.1 coordinate 91,012,089, forward strand.
ATGATCCGCGTTATACCACGTCTCGGGGGGGCGCTCATCCTTAGGCAGATTGGCACGGGTGTAAAATGGAAAATTGGAAGGAAAGACGGCGGCGTCAACCCAAAAGAATTTCTCCCTCCAGTCCGCGAGTTTATCTACCTTCTTCACATAGCATTGTAACTTGCCTACGCGCTTAGAGAAGGTAACCCACCCATTTGACCACGTCGCGTGATAGAACGCGCGAAATAATTGGAGGGTCGGGTGAATCGCTAACAAGCGACAATTCACCTCATAATTGGCAATCTTCCCAGCACCAATACAATGCAACTGGGAGATGTGGAGCTCGTAATAATTAAGTATATCACTTAATAGCACGGATATGGGGACGCGATGATTCGCCCACTCGAAAAAGTGCGTATATGATGAGTGTCTAAATACTCATTATTTTTGTCCCATCTAAACTGCCAAAACGTTTAAATATATGAAAATATGCTTCAAAATACAGAAAATATCATTTGATTGTGTTTTTATGTGTTACAAGTGCAAAATGATTAAAAACAGTCAAAAACGAGCTAAGTTTGCATAATTGGCAGTTTCAGTCCCTCAACTTTTAAAAGTTGTCAAATCTAGTCCCTTGTTATTCTAAAACAGGAAAAGTCATCAAAGGTCCTTTAAAAATCATAAAATTACATAATAAGTCCTTTGGTGCAAAGTTTCATAAAATTACAAGTTTAGTCCCTCAACTTTGCAAAATGGACAAAAATGGTCCTTGGGATTTAAAAACTTTGAGAAAAATAAATATGGTCCTTGTGTTATTTATTTGTGGCAGGTTTAATCCTTTGAAGTGAGTTTGGAATGTTGGCAAATCAGGTCCCTAAAGTTTCAGTAAATTACAAGATTGGTCCCTATGCTTATTTAAACCAAATCCGGATCAAACTAATCCCTTAAAACCCATTAAACCCAATCCTAAATAACTAAACCCAACTACCAGCCCATCACCAACACAACAAAAACCCCAGCCCAATCCCATAAATAAATAACCCGGCCCATTCCTCTCTAGTTAGCCAAACCAGATGTTTGACTCTGGTCAAACTATCTTCTTCTTCCTAGTTACCCGCCCAAGCCTCAAACCACCACCCTTATCCTGACACACCCACCTCCCCCCTCCATCACATCCTACCTCTAAACCCACCAATCACAAACCAAAGCCACCCACAATTAATGCTTCCTTACACACAAGCAGAGCAATTTGCTCTGTTTACCCTTTCCCGCCAAAAACACGTGTCACATAGAGAGTGGACCAAAAAGAGCAGAGAGAGGTGGGAAATGATGACAATGAAGCTGGAAACCCTAATCTTGAGCTATAAATAGAAGAGGAAGCATGAAGGAGTAGTTAGTAGTTAAATTTTAGTTAATTGTATTTTTCAATTCCAGTAATTCTCTATTGTAATTCTTAATTCAGTTTCTAATATAAGTTTGTTTCAAGTTACTTTGTCCCAGTTAAAAGTTATTTGTACTCAATTTAAGTTATAATCAAGTTTCAAGTTAAATGTGATAATCGTATAAGTTATAAGCTCATTTAAATTCTACCAAAAGCTCCAATACCCTATACTATAAGCTGACATAAGCTCATTGTAGCTTAATGTAAGTTTATATAGCACTAAATAGCTCTTAATTTCCATTTCGATTCAAAGTCAACTAAAGTCAACGAAGTAGCTTATAAGCTACTCTGGATTAAACAAGCTAAATTGGTGGAAGCTTTTGGTTTAGTGGCTTCATGGGAAGCCCATAGGTTGTTCTTGGTTCATTGGTTCTTTAGTTTTCAAGCAAATCGATTGTAAGCTTTTCACAAGCTTTGTGCTTCATTTCATAAGTTACTGCTTTAAGTGTTATTTACTAGCTTATTGTTATTATTATTAGCTTATCATTAGTTTTAGATCATATATATTCAGTTCATTAAGTCTTAAATAGCATTTCACTCATTTTCATCTTAAAAACTATATAAAAGCCAAAAATTAAGCTAGCTTGTTGAATCAGTTTTCTGTGTAATCAAAAGTCATTTTCATAAGCTAAAATACTTACTAGTACCATTAGAAGTCACTTCGAAGCTCAATCGAACCACCTCAGTTCATCAATACCAAAACAGTCCTCTAAAAGGACTGTTTGGTTCTAAGCTGTCTCACTAGCCAAACACCCTAGTACTGTAGAAATACCACAAGCTCAGTTTAGAGCTTGCTTTTAGTAGTCCATATAAAGCTCTTTTGAAGTTCCTTAAAGCCTATTAGATAGAAAAGGCCATTTTGAACCCTTGGTGATCATTTCAGTCCTTCAATAGGTCAAACAAGCTCAAACAAGCTCTAAGCTTGTTTTGTCGATTTCTTTGGTATCCTTGAGTCTCAAATTGTCCACTTAGCTAGTTCCTAGAAGCCTAGACCTCTGCACAAGGTGTGCACCAAAATAGCACACCACATCAGTAAGCCAACTGCATACTGCAGTCCTTTGGTGAGTTTTTGGAAACTTGCATGATTTTTAGCTCGATAACCAATAGCCTGATTTAGTTGTTTCTTTTTGATATTAAAACCTCACCAGCTCACCTATACATAGAATTTTTAGTTCGATTTTTAGACCACTCTTAGACCTCGAAAATTGCCCTCGAAGTGTCCCTTTTCGCCCTGGTGCAGGGCACCCTAGACAGCAGACTCAAAAGAGCAAAAGCTCTTTTTGAGCTTTTCTAGCTTATCTGCTAGCAACTCTTGAACCCTATAGCTTTTTCTAGTGTTAGTCAGTCCACTTAACTATTTTCCATAAGCTCAAAGCTTATCTCAAAGCTTTTAGCTTGATTCGAAGTACTTAGTTCACCAAAGGCTTAAAAAGCCAACTGAAGTTCATAAGCTGTTTTCAGCTTATTTCATTAGATCAAAAAATAAGTCCAGTTCAAATAGTGCTTATTACTAGCTTTTAGATAAATCTCAAAAGAAAAGTTCTCAAAAAAATAAAGTTTAGATAAAAAGGGTGCTTGTGGGATTCGAACCTGTGACCTTGTGGTTATCTGGTGCAAAACCTAAGCTAGACCCGTGCACCGTCTCACCTAGGGGATTGTTAGTGTTTTTTGTTTCGTTATTTATTTATATACTAGTAATAGCAGTTTAGTATTAATTAGCTTATTAGCTTTCCAGCTTATTTTCAGCTTATTTAGATAAAGCAGTCACACCCATTTTAATTTTGTTAGCTCAGTAATCACTTAAAGTAATTTAGAAAAAAGTTTCAGATTTTTATTAATAGCTTTAATATTTTTAATCTTTTAATTAGTTTAAATTAGTAATTAAATCATAATAAATAAAATATAAATCAGAAAAATATAATTCTAATTTTCATAATTTTCTTTTGTCATTTTTAATCTAGGAAAAATATAATAATATTTTTAGACCTTAAGAAAATCAAAAATAGAAATAAAGTGATAGCTTCTATTTAATAGAATTTATCTTTTTAAATTTTAATTAAGTAATTTTCATTTTTATAATTTTCTTAGCTTTTTCTCATCTTATAATATTTTTAGAAAAAGTTTAAGAATTTTCTTTGTTCATTTAGTATTTTTTTATAGTTTAATTAGTAATTAAATAATAAATAATTAATAATAATTAAATAAAAAGTGTAAAAAAATATAATTTAAGTTTTTAAATAAGTTTTAAGTAATTTTACATTTTTAGGTTTTAAATTTTATAAATTTCAGTTTTTGTCCCGTTTTAGCTTTTCCGTCACGCGTTTGTAATTTATTAATTCGCGTTTAATTTTATTTTGCATATTTGTGTTAATTTGTTATTTAGAATTATTAGAAAAGCAAAATCAAAAATATCCAATCACATCAATCACTCTAATCCTAGCTTTTCACAGTTTTCCATTCACACCTCGTTGGGAAACGATCCGGGTGATCACTTGCCTGGTTTCACATCACACTACACACGAGCATTCGTTCTGAGGCTGTTTGCCTTTTATCATTTATCACGGTTGACCATTCACAAGTGGTTGACTTGTGTGATAGAGAAATAAAAGATAAGTGTTTCGGGACGGATCAAATTTTGGCGCCGCTGCCGGGGAGGTTGTGCTGCGACAGTTGTGTAAGTTTTAGCGATTAGTGATTCGAGATCCTTCTATCAGAAGTTCCTATTTCCCAAAAACAATATAAAATACAAAAATATTTTTCTTTTCTTTTCTATATATATTATTATTATTATTATCATATAAAAAATAAAAACACCAAAAATAATTTCCGTTTTCTTTGTTAATAATAAATAACAATCATAAAATTTACCATCGAGAACCAAGACAGAGTACTACCTAACTGGGGGTACGACCATAATAAGTTCCCAAACATCAGATTTAAAACTTGCCTTTGTATCACTTGCGAATATCGGCTCACCTTTAATTGATAAACAAACTATAACGGAGGTTTAAGGATAGTCTGACATTAAATTGTCGGACTGAAAGAAGCGGGTTTTTAAGGAGCTTAATTGCCCACCTTTGCTTCTCCGCCACTCTGTGCGTTTATCTTTTAGAGAGCTACCGTACGCTTGTTGATTATTGGTTTAAGTTCACTTGTGTTTTGCTTCGTTCTTGATTTAATTAAAATATTTTACTTAGTGCATGCGCACTCGTTCTTCCACGTCATCAAGCCCTTTACGTGAACTCGTAGAAATTCCGAGAAGACGTAATCGTAGACGTGCTACCCAAATAGTCGAACCCGAGATTCGTACTGTTCTCACTGATAATATGGCAGACGAACGCACAATGGCTGAAATGCTCCAGGCACCCACCGAGGGTTACGGAGATGCCATCGTTTTACCAGCCATCGATTCTGATCATTTTGAACTGAAAACACATTTGATTCAGCTCGTGTCCACAAACCAATTTCACGGGTTTGAACGAGAGGATCCATATGCACACATTCGTTGGTTCAACAAACTGACCTCTACAATCAATTACAAAAATGTGCCGCAAACAGTTATCAAATTGATGCTATTTCCATTCTCACTTGAGGGGGCAGCCCGGATTTGGCTGGATAAAGAACCCCCTCGATCCATTGAAACCTGGGAAGATCTCGTTAAGAAATTTGTAAATTATTTCTTCCCTCCATCAAAGACGACGAATTTAAAAAATGAAATTGCTGGATTTCGTCAAGGTTTCGATAAAAATTTCAGAGAGGCATGGGACAGATTTAAAGATCTCCTAAGAAAATGCCCTCATCACGATTTCAATGTGTTACAACAGATAAATACGTTTTATAATGGGTTGACCCAAAACGATCAAGATGCACTTAACGCAGCCTCCGGTGGCAATATCTTGAATCGTAAACCTAGAGAGGTGGTTGAAATTTGTGAAAATAAATCAAAAGTTCCTATTTCTAGAAACAAAGTGAATGTTCCTGTCACTCCTGTTGCTTCTTCATCCGGTAACTCATCAGAGTTAGCCTTTTTAACTGACTCAATGCGTTGTATGATGAAGGAAATGAAAGAATTAAAAAGTGAAATTCATAAACCGGAACAAATCAAAGCAATAAACAAAGTGTGTGAAACTTGTGGTGGCCCACATGCGTATTATGATTGTCAAGCAACCGATGCTTCTGTTTACCCAGCTCCCGTAGCTGCAGTAAACCAAAATCAGTACCGTCCGCATGCTGAGACTCAGTACCGAGCACCAAATGCTATGGTCCTACCTGGTTTTCCACCCGTGCCAAATCAGAATAATCAAAACCGCTTTGTTCAAAATCAGGGACAAAATTTCCACAATTCCCAAAATTTCAATCAAAACCGAGGTCAGAATCAGGGTAATTTTAACCAAAACCGTGGTCCAAATTTTAATCAAAACCAAGGTTCAAACCGAAATCAGACGTCCTCAGATGAGTTGCTTATGCAATTCATGAAAACCCAAGAGGAAACAAATAAGACACAACGTGAGACAAACCAGTTATTGGTTGCCCAATTAAACCAGATCAAAAAAGTCTTTAACTGATATACCTTCTACCTCGGGAGGTCTCCCAAGTAACACTATTGTCAACCCAAGGGGTGAACTCAAAGCTGTCACTACACGTAGTGGTAAAGCTCATGTTGAACTCAAGGTGAAAAAGGACCCGGTACTTCCCACTAACAATGGAAGTGCTAAATACGTCCAACCTTCGGTTATCCAAAAATCTACACCCACAATTGCTCCTCAACCGTCTAGAATCGATCCTACTCTTTCACGATTTACGGTTAAAAGTTTGTCAACCAAACTTAGTGAGCAAAGATCAGCCAGATATTATTCCGAAATGCTCAATGCTGTTCCTGTCAGTGTACTTGATGACAGTGATGATGACGAAGATACCACTTTCGTCAAAGCTATCACCACTCGGAGTGGTGCTGCTTATGAAGGGCCAGCTGGCCCTATTCCTCCTCCGTTGTTTGAAATGGAAAAAGAGACGGAGGATACAACGGACAAAGTACAAATTCCAAGCCCACAAAGTACAGCACATGTCCATCCTCCGGTTGTCCCGAAAAAATCCAAACCAGGAGTTGTCTTTGAATCTGTAGAGACTCCCGAAGTTGTAGCCCCTAAATCCAAACCTCATATTCCTTACCCATCACGCTTAAATGAGCAAAAGCTCCGCGAGAAGGCTAGTCAACAAATGGACAAATTCTTTCAAATCTTCAAAGAATTACATTTTGACATAAGTTTTGCGGATGCTATCATTCTGATGCCTAAATTTGCATCAACAATCAAACAATTGTTAAGCAACAAGGAAAAACTTATTGAAATGGCTAAAACTCCATTAAATGAGAACTGCTCAGCGGTTATCTTGAAAAAGCTTCCGGAGAAGCTTGGAGATCCTGGAAAGTTTCTACTACCTTGTGTATTTCCGGGAATGGTTGAATGCTATGCCTTGGCCGATCTTGGTGCAAGCATCAACCTGATGCCTCATTCAGTATGGAAGAAACTTTCTCTTCCGGCTCTTACTACTACATGCATGACTCTTGAGCTTGCAGATCGAACCATATCTCATCCATGCGGCATTGCCGAAGATGTGTTTGTGAAAGTAGGTAAGTTCCATTTTCCAGCTGACTTTGTGGTTGTTGACTTCGACGCAGATCAAAAGGTTCCTCTCATTCTTGGAAGAGGATTCCTTAAAACGGGGCATGCTCTTATTGATGTATTTAAGCATGAGATCACATTACGTGTGGGTAATGAAGCTGTTACCTTTAACCATGATCAAACTTCGAGGTACTCCTCAAATTTTGATTCCGCTTCGGTTAACCGAATCGATGTCATTGACATTGCCTCAAAGGAGTACTCTCAAGAAATTGTTGGTTATTTTCATAATTCTGTGAGTGGTAATCCACCCACATCTTCTCTACCTGTCATTTCCGACTCTTCCCCTTCTCTCACTCCGTTTGAGAGAAGTGATTTCATTTTGGAAGAGATCGAGGATTTTCTCAAGTGTGATTCATTCCTAGAAGGGATTGATGACGCTGAGATTAATCTGGAGGGAGATATTCGTCTTCTTGAGAAATTGTTAAACCAGGACAATTCTCCTCCACTCCCTCCCGTTAAACTTCACCATGAGGAAATCAAATCAGTTGAGAAAAACGATGAATTTCCCGAGGTCGAACTCAAAGACTTACCACCTCATCTTGAGTACGCATTTCTGGAGGGTGATGATAAATTACCCGTCATTATTGCTAAAGACTTAAGTGATGAGGAAAAGACTGCTCTAATAAAGGTCTTAAAGTCACACAAGCAAGCAATTGCTTGGAAACTCTCCGACATAAAGGGTGTAGACCCTGAATTTTGTACTCACAAGATTTTAATGGAGGATGACTTTAAACCAGCAGTCCAACACCAACGAAGGGTGAATCCTAAAATCCACGATGTTATCAAACAAGAGGTTCTCAAACTTCTTGATGCAGGATTGATTTACCCCATCTCTGATAGTCCTTGGGTTAGTCCCATTCACTGTGTTCCAAAAAAGGGTGGCATAACTGTTGTCACAAATGAGGAGAATGAGTTGATTCCAATTCGATTGGTTACTAGGTGGCGTGTTTGCATTGACTATCGTAAGTTAAATGATGCCACCCGAAAAGACCATTTTCCTCTGCCCTTCATGGACCAGATGCTTGAGAGATTAGCGGGAAACGAGTACTATTGTTTCCTTGATGGTTTCTCAGGTTACTTTCAAATCCCCATTGATCCACAAGATCAAGAAAAGACCACATTTACATGCCCCTATGGAACCTTTGCCTATAAACGTATGCCTTTTGGCTTATGTAATGCTCCAGGCACGTTCCAAAGGTGCATGATGTCCATATTTTCCGACATGATCGGGAAAACGATGGAGGTCTTTATGGATGACTTCTCAGTCATTGGGGATTCATTCGAAACATGTCTCTCCCATTTAGAAAACATGTTGAAACGGTGTGAAGACACCAATCTTTGTCTAAATTGGGAGAAGAGTCACTTTATGGTCAAAGAGGGCATTGTCCTCGGCCATAAGATATCTAAGAACGGGATTGAGGTTGACAGATCTAAAGTTGATGTCATTGGTAAATTACCTCATCCCACTACCGTCAAAGGTATTAGGAGTTTTTTGGGTCATGCCGGTTTTTATCGTAGATTCATACAAGATTTTTCTAAAATTGCCCGGCCTATGACTCATCTTCTTGAAAAGGATGCTCCTTTTATCTTCTCACCCGAGTGCATCGAAGCTTTTGAAACATTAAAGAAAAAGCTTACTGAAGCACCCATTCTGGTTGCCCCCGACTGGGATTTTCCCTTTGAACTCATGTGCGATGCAAGTGATTTTGCTATCGGTGCAGTCCTGGGGCAACGTAAAGCCAAACACTTTCAGCCTATCCACTACGCAAGTAAAACCATGACTGAAGCTCAAACTCATTACACCACTACAGAAAAAGAATTATTGGCTGTGGTGTATGCCTTTGAGAAGTTTCGGCCATATTTAATCTTGACAAAATGTGTAGTGTATACGGATCACTCGGCTCTCAAATATCTCTTTGCAAAACAAGATGCAAAGCCGAGATTGCTCCGTTGGGTTCTCCTCTTGCAAGAATTTGATATCACCATACGTGATAAAAAGGGAGCTGAGAACCTAGCTGCTGATCATCTGTCCCGATTAGAGAACCCTCACCAAGATATTTTCGAGAAAAAGGAAATAAATGAAACATTTCCTCTCGAGACACTCAGTGCGGTTGCTTTTCGTGGAGATTCTACTACCCCATGGTTTGCCGACTTCGCAAATTACCATGCGGGTAACTTCATAGTGAAAGGGATGTCGACCCAACTGAAGAATAAATTTTTCAAGGATGTTAAACATTACTTCTGGGACGACCCCTACTTATTCAAAATCTGTGCGGATCAAGTCATCCGACGGTGTGTTTACGGACAGGAAGCTATTGACATTCTCAAAGCTTGCCATGCTGGACCCACTGGGGGCCATCATAGTCCAAACTACACCGCCCAAAAAGGTGTTTGATTCCGGGTTTTATTGGCCCACAATCTATAAGGATGCCCAAGATCTTATCAAAACTTGTGAAGCTTGTCAGCGTCACGGAAATATTTCACAACGAAATGAAATGCCACAAAATGCTATTCAAGTTTGTGAAATCTTTGATGTCTGGGGCATTGACTTTATGGGGCCATTTCCATCATCTCGAGGAAACAAATACATTCTCGTGGCTGTTGACTACTTTTCAAAATGGGTTGAAGCAAAAGCTTTACCCACTAATGATGCCCGAGTTGTTGTAAAATTCCTGAAAGCTCTGTTTGCCCGTTTTGGAACTCCACGTGCTATAATCAGTGATCGTGGTACGCATTTTTGCAATGACAAATTTGATAAAGTCATGCAAAAGTATGGTGTAACTCACCGTCTCTCTACTGCGTATCACCCACAAACAAGTGGACAAGTAGAAGTTTCAAATCGGGGTATTAAAAGAATTCTGGAAAGGACTGTAGGAGAAAATCGTGCATCCTGGTCGGATAAGTTGGATGATGCACTATGGGCCTTTCGTACAGCTTACAAAACACCCATCGGGTGTACGCCTTATAAACTTGTGTACGGAAAGGCATGTCATCTACCGATCGAATTAGAGCACAAAGCCTACTGGGCCTTGAAACATGCTAACTTTGACCTCCAAACTGCGGGTGAACACCGTAAAGTTCAAATGAATGAACTAAATGAACTGCGTGATCAGGCCTACGAGAACTCTTTGATCTATAAAGAAAAGACAAAGAAGATTCATGACTCTAAAATCAAGAACCGCGTTTTCAACGTTGGTGATCGAGTCCTTCTTTTCAATTCAAGATTAAAGATCTTCTCGGGCAAACTCAAATCCCGATGGTCTGGTCCATTCACTATCACAAAGGTTTATCCATATGGTACCGTTGAGTTATCTCAAGCTGACGGACCAAATTTCAAAGTGAATGGTCATCGTTTAAAACACTATTTTGGAGAGGATATACCACCAATGGTTGTCCCGGATCTTCAAACTTTCCCCATGAACCAATGAATGCGGGGATCGAGTCAAGCTAGTGACTCGGTGATCAAAAACATTAGCAAAACATGGGTTTTCACCCGTGTCTCTGTTTTCTTTCTCTGTTCTACCACCTAGTGTGGGGGAGATGCCCAACATGTTGTATATATGTAAAGTTTCAAAAAAAAAAAAAAAAAAAAAAAAAAAAAAAGGGAATTTGCATGCCTTAACGGCTTAAATGCAAATTAGATAAAAATAAAATAAATAACTATATGAAATAAAAGGCTATTAGTATTTCCCTTTCACGTTCTAAGTGTTGGTTTAACAACCGGTTCTTTGAATATTGGGGTAATATTCAGTTCTAAGTGTGGGGGGGGGGGAATTCTTGCGAATTTAATCAAATGTACCATCTAGTACCCCCATTTTAGCCAAAAAATTTAAAATTTTTTCTCACTTAGAACGCAATAAATGGTTATCAGTCCGCCATGTCTAACCCACATAAGGATTGGCTAATCCGAGAGCAAACGGCTCTTGGTAAAGATGTCTCAAATCCGTTGATGGCTTACAATTTGCCAAAAAATTGTATGGTATTCGACTCACCATATCTTCATAAGTGAAGAGTTGGCTAGCCCGCAAGGTTATGGCTTGTGGTTAAGGCAGTGAAAATCCATGATTGGTAATCAGCTCACCAAAGATAATATTGATAATTTATCTAAGAGTTGGCTAGTCCAGAAGCAAACGGCTTCTGGTAAAGACAAATCAAAACCGTTGACAGCTTGTGGTTTGCTCAAAATCACATGGTTATCATTGTACCAAAGTTCTTACTTGAACTGAAACAACTGGCTACTCCAAAAGTAATGGCTTTTGGTAAAGAGCCTTTCAAATCCATTAAATCTTCATAAAATATTGCTAGGGACTAGCAATAGTTTAGTGTGGGGATTGATGAGTGTCTAAATACTCATCATTTTTGTCCCATCTAAACTGCCAAAACGTTTAAATATATGCAAATATGCTTCAAAATACAGAAAATATCATTTGATTGTGTTTTTATGTGTTACAAGTGCAAAATGATTAAAAACAGTCAAAAACGAGCTAAGTTTGCATAATTGGCAGTTTCAGTCCCTCAACTTTTAAAAGTTGTCAAATCTAGTCCCTTGTTATTCTAAAACAGGAAAAGTCATCAAAGGTCCTTTAAAAATCATAAAATTACATAATAAGTCCTTTGGTGCAAAGTTTCATAAAATTACAAGTTTAGTCCCTCAACTTTGCAAAATGGACAAAAATGGTCCCTGGGATTTAAAAACTTTGAGAAAAATAAATATGGTCCTTGTGTTATTTATTTGTGGCAGGTTTAATCCTTTGAAGTGAGTTTGGAATGTTGGCAAATCAGGTCCCTAAAGTTTCAGTAAATTACAAGATTGGTCCCTATGCTTATTTAAACCAAATCCGGATCAAACTAATCCCTTAAAACCCATTAAACCCAATCCTAAATAACTAAACCCAACTACCAGCCCATCACCAACACAACAAAAACCCCAGCCCAATCCCATAAATAAATAACCCGACCCATTTCTCTCTAGTTAGCCAAACCAGATGTTTGACTCTGGTCAAACTATCTTCTTCTTCCTAGTTACCCGCCCAAGCCTCAAACCACCACCCTTATCCTGACACACCCACCTCCCCCCTCCATCACATCCTACCTCTAAACCCACCAATCACAAACCAAAGCCACCCACAATTAATGCTTCCTTACACACAAGCAGAGCAATTTGCTCTGTTTACCCTTTCCCGCTAAAAACACGTGTCACATGGAGAGTGGACCAAAAAGAGCAGAGAGAGGTGGGAAATGATGACAATGAAGCTGGAAACCCTAATCTTGAGCTATAAATAGAAGAGGAAGCATGAAGGAGTAGTTAGTAGTTAAATTTTAGTTAATCGTATTTTTCAATTTCAGTAATTCTCTATTGTAATTCTCAATTCAGTTTCTAATATAAGTTTGTTTCAAGTTACTTTGTCCCAGTTAAAATTTATTTGTACTCAATTTAATTATAATCAAGTTTCAAGTTAAATGTGATAATCGTATAAGTTATAAGCTCATTTAAATTCTACCAAAAGCTCCAATACCCTATACTATAAGCTGACATAAGCTCATTGTAGCTTAATGTAAGTTTATATAGCACTAAATAGCTCTTAATTTCCATTTCGATTCAAAGTCAACTAAAGTCAACGAAGTAGCTTATAAGCTACTCTGGATTGAACAAGCTGAATTGGTGGAAGCTTTTGGTTTAGTGGCTTCATGGGAAGCCCATAGGTTGTTCTTGGTTCATTGGTTCTTTAGTTTTCAAGCAAATCGATTGTAAGCTTTTCACAAGCTTTGTGCTTCATTTCATAAGTTACTGCTTTAAGTGTTATTTACTAGCTTATTGTTATTATTATTAGCTTATCATTAGTTTTAGATCATATATATTCAGTTCATTAAGTCTTAAATAGCATTTCACTCATTTTCATCTTAAAAACTATATAAAAGCCAAAAATTAAGCTAGCTTGTTGAATCAGTTTTCTGTGTAATCAAAAGTCATTTTCATAAGCTAAAATACTTACTAGTACCATTAGAAGTCACTTCGAAGCTCAATCGAACCACCTCAGTTCATCAATACCAAAACAGTCCTCTAAAAGGACTGTTTGGTTCTAAGCTGTCTCACTAGCCAAACACCCTAGTACTGTAGAAATACCACAAGCTCAGTTTAGAGCTTGCTTTTAGTAGTCCATATAAAGCTCTTTTGAAGTTCCTTAAAGCCTATTAGATAGAAAAGGCCATTTTGAACCCTTGGTGATCATTTCAGTCCTTCAATAGGTCAAACAAGCTCAAACAAGCTCTAAGCTTGTTTTGTCGATTTCTTTGGTATCCTTGAGTCTCAAATTGTCCACTTAGCTAGTTCCTAGAAGCCTAGACCTCTGCACAAGGTGTGCACCAAAATAGCACACCACATCAGTAAGCCAACTGCATACTGCAGTCCTTTGGTGAGTTTTTGGAAACTTGCATGATTTTTAGCTCGATAACCAATAGCCCGATTTAGTTGTTTCTTTTTGATATTAAAACCTCACCAGCTCACCTATACATAGAATTTTTAGTTCGATTTTTAGACCACTCTTAGACCTCGAAAATTGCCCTCGAAGTGTCCCTTTTCGCCCTGGTGCAGGGCACCCTAGACAGCAGACTCAAAAGAGCAAAAGCTCTTTTTGAGCTTTTCTAGCTTATCTGCTAGCAACTCTTGAACCCTATAGCTTTTTCTAGTGTTAGTCAGTCCACTTAACTATTTTCCATAAGCTCAAAGCTTATCTCAAAGCTTTTAGCTTGATTCGAAGTACTTAGTTCACCAAAGGCTTAAAAAGCCAACTGAAGTTCATAAGCTGTTTTCAGCTTATTTCATTAGATCCAAAAATAAGTCCAGTTCAAATAGTGCTTATTACTAGCTTTTAGATAAATCTCAAAAGAAAAGTTCTCAAAAAAATAAAGTTTAGATAAAAAGGGTGCTTGTGGGATTCGAACCTGTGACCTTGTGGTTATCTGGTGCAAAACCTAAGCTAGACCCGTGCACCATCTCACCTAGGGGATTGTTAGTGTTTTTTGTTTCGTTATTTATTTATATACTAGTAATAGCAGTTTAGTATTAATTAGCTTATTAGCTTTCCAGCTTATTTTCAGCTTATTTAGATAAAGCAGTCACACCCATTTTAATTTTGTTAGCTCAGTAATCACTTAAAGTAATTTAGAAAAAAGTTTCAGATTTTTATTAATAGCTTTAATATTTTTAATCTTTTAATTAGTTTAAATTAGTAATTAAATCATAATAAATAAAATATAAATCAGAAAAATATAATTCTAATTTTCATAATTTTCTTTTGTCATTTTTAATCTAGGAAAAATATAATAATATTTTTAGACCTTAAGAAAATCAAAAATAGAAATAAAGTGATAGCTTCTATTTAATAGAATTTATCTTTTTAAATTTTAATTAAGTAATTTTCATTTTTATAATTTTCTTAGCTTTTTCTCATCTTATAATATTTTTAGAAAAAGTTTTAGAATTTTCTTTGTTCATTTAGTATTTTTTATAGTTTAATTAGTAATTAAATAATAAATAATTAATAATAATTAAATAAAAAGTGTAAAAAAATATAATTTAAGTTTTTAAATAAGTTTTAAGTAATTTTACATTTTTAGGTTTTAAATTTTATAAATTTCAGTTTTTGTCCCGTTTTAGCTTTTCCGTCACGCGTTTGTAATTTATTAATTCGCGTTTAATTTTATTGTGCATATTTGTGTTAATTTGTTATTTAGAATTATTAGAAAAGCAAAATCAAAAATATCCAATCACATCAATCACTCTAATCCTAGCTTTTCACAGTTTTCCATTCACACCTCGTTGGGAAACGATCCGGGTGATCACTTGCCTGGTTTCACACTACACACGAGCATTCGTTCTGAGGCTGTTTGCCTTTTATCATTTATTACGGTTGACCATTCACAAGTGGTTGACTTGTGTGATAGAGAAATAAAAGACGACCGTTTTCAGACGGATCAGTATATAACCCCACCTTCCCTACGGGGAAATTTGCGATGGTGTCATTGGGACCTGGTACCTCTGGGTGCAGACCCAAGGGGATAAAGTAATCCGAGGTGAACTGATTCAGTTCATCTTCAGTCATATTAGAAGTGAAATCATGAAGTTGCAACACCATTTTGTGTTTCTGAATGTGCGCACACGCTATTACCTTCGAATTATCGGTTTCTTGATAGCAGATTCGAAGTTGTAAAAATGGTGGAAATGTGATTTTTTAACTGTGGATATCACAGTGAATGGAGGCGGTAGTTTATATACTTTTCCCATCCACCACAGATGACTGACACGTGTATCCCACTAACTCAAATCGTGTGGTTGGGAGAAGTAACGGTACAGGACAAGTGGATAACCTCTCCACTTCCCGAGGTACCCGAATTGCACTTTTTTGGACTAGATACATCATACGTGCGTTTTTGGCGGTATATTTTTGAAATCTTCCCGCGTACGCGTGAGGAATAATTTCGACACGACTTTAGTCTAGCATCCGCAGGTTTTACCCTGCGCACACTAGACTGGGGGGACATGATGACGTATAGTCTACACCCGGGTCACGGACCCGATTAGTAAACAATACTAATACTTAAGCCCACTACGTGTGGGGCGCTATGGCGATAACTGGACTACCAGTTATGCGGTTTGGGCCTACAAGGCCCAAGCCCAAAGTTATTTCCGGATGGGATATTGAGTATCTCCTAAATAAAGGGGATATATACCAAATATCCAAAGTCGGCGAATACGCCGAGGAGTAGGGAACACGAAACCTACTAGGGTTTCACACGTATATAAAGGGCACCCAAGCCCTCGGTAAAGGTACGATCTTCACAAAACCCTAACTCTTCACTAAACCCTAAACTTCGATTACTTACTCTCACGCCGGAGGATAATCGGGGGAGACAATCCCTCGATAAGCCTAACGGTGTTTGCTCTTTTTCTTAGTGCGTAGGTTCCATCAAGCATTAAGATCGAATTGGTACGAGAATAGGAGTCTTAAAAAGGAACGCCCAACTTTTGTATCAACATACCTTTAAGTCATTTTTCCTCAGTATTCTTTCTTCTGCAGATTTTGGCTTCATCTGCAGAGTTGTCAGCACTTTGCCGTCAACAGTTGATGTAGTGGTGGTAGGCTTGAAAGAGTCTCCATCTTCAATAATTTCCCAAAGTGCATAGTCTTGCACTTGGAAATATTGTTCTATCCTTAGCCTACTGATGAGGCGAAAAGTGTACCGCTTTTAAGGGGTCATTTAAGCCTTAAATCGTATTTATTTGATCAAATATTGCCCTAAATCGTTCCTTTTGTCATTTTAGGTACTTTTGAGGAGAAATCTGGAAAAGGAGGCATTTTGGACGTTTTTGGAGCATTAAAGTGAAGAAAACGGCAAAGTCTCAAAAATCGGCTAAAAGTTACTCTTGACGGCGTCAGACTTTACTCTGGACGGCGTCATGCCTTGGCAAGAAAAGTTGGACGTGAAATTTACTCATGACGGGCCAGTGAAAATAGCATGTGAATTCTGACGGCGTCACGCTTTAATTTGATCGAGGGCGTCACGGCTTAAATCATAAGGGGACGGCGTCACGTTCATGGTTAGACGGCGTCAAGCCTTGATAAGCCAGAATGGATTTTTGAAGAGCTAAAGAGGGACGGCGTCAAGAAGGTCATCCGGGAACCCTAAAAGCGGCGAGGTGACGGCGTCACACTCCATAAGGTGACGCCGTCAGATCCAAAAATCTATATATAGTTTTCTAATTTTTTGTCATTAGAGAGAGCTTAGTGTGTGGAATTTTGGGATAAAACCCTAGGACGAATTCAGCTACTTTTTCAGGGCTTTTTGCCTTGAGATCTTCCATGTTTCATTGAAAGATAAGTTATCAATTAATCATTCAATATGTCTATGTGTTGTTTGATTCTATCTTATTCTTGTCTTTTGTTTAACATGTTAGGCTAAATTTATCTTGTGTTTGCTTAGATCTAATGAAACCTAGCTATTGATTATTGGTTGTTAGTGTGTTGTTAGTTGTATTGGATGATTGTTTATCTATGTTAGGCTTAAGAAAACTGGCTAACTTCCTATTCGGTAACTTGCTTGAACGTCTTAAGAAACATGAACCAAATGCGTACTAAAGGTTTTTATGGTTGTATTTAATGCACAAGCGAATTCTAGTGATCCCATGTTAGGAGCTTCCTAGCCGGCTCGACATAGGAGTGAAGTAGGAGCTTGTAGAGTTGGGGAAGTAAGTACGCCACCCCACGAATGGTATTAAGGAATACACCCGTCATCCACGCGACTAATACACACTAATTAACCGGTAAAAGATAGTTAGGGAGTAAGGAAATCTAAGTAAACACATTTCTCTACACATAAGTTTCTCACCACATTTTATTTTCAGTTATTTATTTTATTTGCATTCGTAGTAATTTGGGTTAGTTGACTAGCAACTAATTCCGCCCACTCCTTCAAACCCGAGATTTTACTTGCTTTCATAAAATTATGAAAACATAAAAAAGAATCTTCCTCAACCCTTAGGCCTAATTAGAGTAGCCTTTCACACCTAACGAACACTATTCCCTGTGGAGAACGATCAATCCCCCGTACTTACTACTACACTATACTACATCGGTCAGGTACACTGCCTGGTGGGGTTGTAAGCCTCTTGGGATCCCTCGAGAGGTAAAACCTGTTGTAAGGTTACAAAACCACGCAATCAAGTTTTTGGCGCCGTTGCCGGGGAATAGTTATTGTTTAGGTTGAATTTTTATTTCTATTAGGTCTACTCACTAGATTCCTTTCTAGTGAGATTTTTATTTTATTTTTCTAGGTTTTCTTTAGTCTATCTATTTTCTTCGTGTCTTTGTTCGTAACCATTACCGTCCGACATCATGGAAGATGGTAATATCCTTAACCCACACAACCCACCACCACAACAACCACCACCACCTCCTAGAGCCCGTACTTTAGGAGAGTATTCCCGTCCTAGCCACCATGGCTATCGAAACACCATTGAGCTCACTCAAGGAGCCAATATCACACCCTTGCGATCCGACACCATCCGGTTGGTGCAAAGTGGATGCGCATTCCATGGACTTCGTTCTGAAGATCCTAATCAACATCTCAAGGACTTTCTTAAAATCGTTGATTCTATAGACCTTGATGTTGCCACTCGAGAGACGACCCGATTGCGTCTCTTTCAATTCTCTCTGCGGGACCAAGCTAGTCAGTGGCTAGAACGTCAACCCGCAGGATCCATCACCTCTTGGGATGATCTCACTACTCGTTTCCTTGCTTAGTTTTTCCCACCGGGAAGAACTACCAAGCTAAGGAATGATATCTTGATGTTCCAACAACGTCAAGGCGAAACTCTCTACGAGGCATGGACTCGATTCAAGGACTTACTCCAAAAAGTCCCTCACCATGGCATAGAACTTTGGCTCCAAGTCCAAATCTTCTATGACCATATCAATCTCTCCACGAGGCAAACCATTGACCAATCGGCCGGTGGCAAGCTACGTGATCTAAGTGCGGAACAATCATGGGCTCTCCTAGAGGATCTTGCTCTTTATGACAACGAAAGTTGGAGTGATCCCCGTGATTTGAATAAAACGGTCAAGGCAATATCTTTGCCTTCTAACAATTCAAGCACTTCCGACCGTAGGATCATAGAACTTGAAGACCAAGTCAAGTTCCTCATGAAATCCTACGAGGTTCCTAAACCTTCAAGCCAAGTGAACAAAATCACTTCTTCATGTGAATTATGTAGTGGTCCCCACGACACTCGTGATTGCATGGAACTCCCCGAACAAGCTTTTGTGGACTACGCATCCTCGCGTACCGACGGAGCGGGAGACAAGTGGTACACTTTCAAACCCGAGCCAAACCATTATGGTGATTCATACAACCCCTCATGGAAAAATCACCCGAACCTTAGGTGGAAACAAAACCAAAACTCACAACAAACCAATTCTTCCAACCCACCTAATCATTTTCAATCAAGCGGTTCCAACTCGAACCGTACTTTCAACAACAATCCTTCCGGCAATGGTAGTACCAATAACTTTGAAGGATTGATGTCTCAATTTATGGCATCTCAAGAAGCTCGTTTAGCCAAGTTTGAAGCCGATTTCAAACAAAAACAAAGCGAGATGACCGATAAGATTGACACCTTGTTGAAAGCCCTCAATGACCGAGAAATGGGAGCACTCCCTAGCAACACGGTCAAGAACCCGAAACTAAACGTCAACGCTATTTCATCGGTTTCGTCCCCTAGTTCTTGTCCACAATATTACTCGGTCAATTCCATGAGCACGTGTTTCAAACAAACCCAAGTCGTTCCAAATGACCAAGAAGTTATGACATCCAAATTGGTCAACAACATAGTTGAAACACCTCCCACTCAAAACCTTGACGAAGAATTCAAGGAGCTCCACCTTGAAAGTCCGGTTGTTGATGAGTTGGATGAAAAGAAGCTCAAGTTAGGCGAAAGAGGGACCGCCTTTGTTCAAAACAAGCTACCTAAGAAGTTAGATGATCCAGGCTTATTTGTTCTACCTTGCAAGATCGGTAATTCGGAGGCTTATGACACATTAGCCGATCTTGGTTCAAGCCTTAACCTACTTCCGTTACCTCTCTACACCTCTCTAAAACTAGGAAAACTTGAAGAAACCGAGGTGATAATAGGCTTAGCGGATGGAAGTGTTGCTTACCCGGTTGGAGTAGTTAAGGACGTGTTAGTGCACATTGGAAAACTAACCATTTTAGCCGATTTCCACGTCCTTGATATGGTTAGCGACCCTACATGCCCCTTGTTGATAGGTAGAGGATTTTTGGCGACCGCTAGTGCTATGATTGATTGTAAGGAATCCAAGATAGCGGTAGGAGAAGGAGATACTTGGTCAGTCTATGATGTTAAGAAACATGCCTATGATACTAGTGAGGAACCAACACCACATTGGCTAGAATCAAATAGGAGACCATCTAGATATGGACCTTGGATTGATAGAGACTTCATAGGACCCCAACGCCCATTTTACCTAGAAGAGGACTTTGTTAACCGAACGCATTCGGTGGAGCAACTCTTGGCTAGGGACACCGAATTGGATCCATTTGAAGACCCTCTAGTTTTTAGAAGGATGATTGATTTCCTAGGAGTTTTGCCAATTAACCTAGGAATGAATAAGTGGATTAGTGAGGAAGATGATCATAAATGGAATTGGGATAAACCACCCAAAGATGGAGATGGGTCATGGCATATTAAGATGACGTTGTATGACCCGGATGGAGAGAAGTTTGAAAAGATATATCGTACTAAGCGAACCAATAGGAAACTTCAATCCAAGCTTAACCCTAAAGACGTCCTCGATGACGAGCTTACTTAAATAGGGTAGCGTGACTTTGAGTCTAGCTACAAGACTCGTTAATAAAGAAAAGCGCTTCTTGGGAGGCAACCCAAGCTTTATTTGTTTTATTTGCTTTGTGTGTTTATTTATTTGTTTGTTTGATTTTATTTTCCGTATGTGTGTTTAATTTTTTTTATTATTATTGATTCATGTTAAAAACTAATTTGTGAAAATGCTTTATTTTGTTTTTAACTTCGTCTTAACTACATATAAAGGTATTTTGCAAAAGATAAGTGTAAGGGAAATCTAAATCGGTTTATTAGAACACAAATGAACATGAATCATAATGATAATAAATTAGCATACATATTAGTATTTGTTTGAGTCAAATGCTTGTATCGAGTCATAATGATGTTTTGCAGGATTTCCAGGAAGTAAGGTAAAGGTTTTTCCAGAAATTTTCCGGAAACTTAAAATGAAAATTTTTGTCAGGTCATTTCTGACGGCGTCAAGGTTTATAACCTGACGGCGTCAGATTTAATTTCCAGAAATTTTTGAAAGTTTTGTTTTTAGAAAAGTTTTTATTAAAATCTCCAACTTATAATCTCCAGGAATCTGCAAAATTATCATTCCACAAGCATTATATCCTTATATATAGATTTTATCCCGCCGATGTTATGCAGGTTTTCGTGTTTGTTTTCTCAGGTTTAACAGGTTATTTTGGACAAGGAGATGTTTATGGAATCAAGCTTATGGCGATGCATTAGTCATGGAGCTTCAACATTCTCTTTGGAGGAAGATTTAACCGTGTAATTTCATTATCCACCGAGCGAATCAGGGGAGTATTTGATTTCATTCTTTTACTTTTTGCTTTTACATCTTATTATTTGAACATTGGGGACAATGTTCATCTTAAGTGTAAGGGGAGGGTAAAAGTACGATTTTAGAGAATGCTATTACGCTTGATTTTTGTTTGTTTAATAATAGATGTGTAATAAAACTGAGAGAAATACTTGTTAAGGTAATTTTAGTGCCAAATTTAAAATTTTTTACAACATATAGGAGTGAAACTTTGATCTTAATGAGCGTCTCACGGATAGGAGTTATATGACTAGCACAAAAACCGTGCCACTAAAAAATTTTCCACCCCAAATATGTGAGGTTTGCCCCTAGAATTGGTAGGAAAAGCATTTATGCTATGATGTGTGTACCGGTAGCACTTAGATTCTAGAACTTGCGTTAGGACCATTCCGAGGCCACAAGTGAGACTACATTCGTGTAGTTAGATTTACTACATGATAAGAGGCATTAGGATTAACCCATTGTTTTACACCTGTGTTTTTGTTATAATTACTTTGGCTACATTGGTCAAGTAATTCTCCCACACCTTTTGCGTTGTACTCATTTTTAGTACACGATACCCCTAGTACACCCCTCAGAGCCTATCTTTTCGTTTCGACCTTTAAGCATTTTACTTAAAGGAAGAATTTGTTACACCCCACTAAAATGTACACCCAAATCGCCTTAGCCTACCTTGTATGCACTCATTTTTAGTGCATTATTGTTACAACATTTGTTTAAACCCAAGTTAATTATCTAATTGATTACATGGTTGCTAAGTCGAGTCATATCCTTGTACATATTGTTTTGGGACGATTGGGACTCATGGGTAAAGTACTAGTATAATGGAGTAATGGGGAAGAACATCATTTATTACCCCCATATGTGCTAAATATTTTAAAAGTACTCCAAGTTTTTCGATTATCTTAATTCGAGTCATTAGATTAGTATTTGTAAAGTTATGTAAAAATTCAAGTGTAAGGGGGATGCAATGCCCCTATGATGTATTATTTTGGATGGTAGGGCAAAAGTGTATGCAAAAAAAAAAAAAAAAAAAAAAAAAAAAAAAAAAAAAAAAAAAAAAAAATCGAAAAAATCAAGAAAAACACAAAAAAATGAGAAAATGAAAAATAGAAAAAAAAACATACGGACTACCATCCCGTTTCATTTTATGTTTGTTTTATGTTTTTGTTTTTGTTATTTCATTTTTAGCTTAAGATTGAGTCTAGTCTTGGCTTAGCAACATTGTATAGTACATGTAATTGATCAAGATCTTTAACTCGCCACCAGTAAAATATCCTTTATCCAACAAAACCGTGTTTTCCTTTTCCCTACACCTAACGTTATAACCCATTTAAAAGCCCTCTTTGATAGTTTATCTTTGGTGCTTACGCCTAGTGGAGGAGGTTTTCGATCCTTTCCCAAGCCTATGGTAATCTATTTGCTATGACAGGTAGTGAGAGATATTATCCGTTTTCATTTATGAGATTTATTTTGATGACACTTGAGAGATGTGAGTATCTAAACACTACTTGTGAGGTGCTAGTTTATAATCTCCGTGCTTATTATGATTGAAGTGGAACGATTATTTGTTGTAATTACTTTTATGTTAGCATTAAATGACCCCTAGCTTGTATTTTGATTAGAATAAAAGCGCATTTGCTTGAGGACAAGCAAATCTCAAGTGTAAGGGTATTTGATGAGGCGAAAAGTGTACCGCTTTTAAGGGGTCATTTAAGCCTTAAATCGTATTTATTTGATCAAATATTGCCCTAAATCGTTCCTTTTGTCATTTTAGGTACTTTTGAGGAGAAATCTGGAAAAGGAGGCATTTTGGACGTTTTTGGAGCATTAAAGTGAAGAAAACGGCAAAGTCTCAAAAATCGGCTAAAAGTTACTCTTGACGGCGTCAGACTTTACTCTGGACGGCGTCATGCCTTGGCAAGAAAAGTTGGACGTGAAATTTACTCATGACGGGCCAGTGAAAATAGCATGTGAATTCTGACGGCGTCACGCTTTAATTTGATCGAGGGCGTCACGGCTTAAATCATAAGGGGACGGCGTCACGTTCATGGTTAGACGGCGTCAAGCCTTGATAAGCCAGAATGGATTTTTGAAGAGCTAAAGAGGGACGGCGTCAAGAAGGTCATCCGGGAACCCTAAAAGCGGCGAGGTGACGGCGTCACACTCCATAAGGTGACGCCGTCAGATCCAAAAATCTATATATAGTTTTCTAATTTTTTATCATTAGAGAGAGCTTAGTGTGTGGAATTTTGGGATAAAACCCTAGGACGAATTCAGCTACTTTTTCAGGGCTTTTTGCCTTGAGATCTTCCATGTTTCATTGAAAGATAAGTTATCAATTAATCATTCAATATGTCTATGTGTTGTTTGATTCTATCTTATTCTTGTCTTTTGTTTAACATGTTAGGCTAAATTTATCTTGTGTTTGCTTAGATCTAATGAAACCTAGCTATTGATTATTGGTTGTTAGTGTGTTGTTAGTTGTATTGGATGATTGTTTATCTATGTTAGGCTTAAGAAAACTGGCTAACTTCCTATTCGGTAACTTGCTTGAACGTCTTAAGAAACATGAACCAAATGCGTACTAAAGGTTTTTATGGTTGTATTTAATGCACAAGCGAATTCTAGTGATCCCATGTTAGGAGCTTCCTAGCCGGCTCGACATAGGAGTGAAGTAGGAGCTTGTAGAGTTGGGGAAGTAAGTACGCCACCCCACGAATGGTATTAAGGAATACACCCGTCATCCACGCGACTAATACACACTAATTAACCGGTAAAAGATAGTTAGAGAGTAAGGAAATCTAAGTAAACACATTTCTCTACACATAAGTTTCTCACCACATTTTATTTTCAGTTATTTATTTTATTTGCATTCGTAGTAATTTGGGTTAGTTGACTAGCAACTAATTCCGCCCACTCCTTCAAACCCGAGATTTTACTTGCTTTCATAAAATTATAAAAACATAAAAAAGAATCTTCCTCAACCCTTAGGCCTAATTAGAGTAGCCTTTCACACCTAACGAACACTATTCCCTGTGGAGAACGATCAATCCCCCGTACTTACTACTACACTATACTACATCGGTCAGGTACACTGCCTGGTGGGGTTGTAAGCCTCTTGGGATCCCTCGAGAGGTAAAACCTGTTGTAAGGTTACAAAACCACGCAATCACCTACACATCTCAAACTCATTCTGTTTGAGCATGGATATTTTAGCAGCAACATTGGTCTGAATAGATTCAACGTCCATTTCTTCTTCTAAATCAATTATATCAACCTGACTCTCTGATACCAATTGATGAGGTTAATCGAAACACTGATAAGGTGATTAAACCTTTGTTCTTTGTGTATGTGATAAGTTGAGTTAATATGATCAAGTACGCGGAATTTACTCAATCACACTTAGAAGGTTATTTGTGTTATGGAAATGGAACAGTTATGCTTGTGTATGTAGAACAAAGAACATGCAATGTTATCACCAAACGATTCAATATTATTCAAGATAATACGAGTGATCTTCAATATCACTAGGGTTACAAAAAAACCTTGAATCTTATGTTTTCTACGACTTGTGATATTTGTTCTATGTTCGTTAGAGTTATTATGTTTTTCACTTATCTATTCGTGTGTATGTATCACAAGTCTAAGATCTTTCTTTTATATCATAAGAAAGATCTTTTACAATATTATTAAGTCTAGTCGAACACTTGCTTTGAGAGTGTCAGTCATTAAGATACAACTTGTATCTATGTTTACAACTTGTTCTGTGAATATAAAATTATGACTGATCACATGGGGTAAGATATTATCTACCGTATATTGTTGACTTAAATACATATAATATCTTTTCATACTTATCCACTCAGCAGCAGAAAGTACTTTACCAGCAGCAGAATCCTTCAGCAGTAGAATGTTAAGCCTAGCAGCAGAATGTTTAACGCTGGCAGCAGAATCAAACACTAGCAGCAGGAACCAAATGCTCTAGCAGCAGGATCATACTTAGAGTATTTGTTTGAATAGAACCCGATATTAAACTTCTTGAATATTTAATTCCCAACAGTAGTTAGGACCCTTGTAATGAAATTAATAAAATGATGTTCCTTTGTTTTGTTATTTCAGTGTCCTAATTTACTTTCTAGTACATTCAGTATGAGCAGAAGTCATTAGCTCACTCATAACTGATCAAAAACACTTAAGCATAATTTATATCCAAATAGGGGGAGATTGTTGGGTCCTTCAGTACCCAAGAGTCGTTAAAACAGGATTTGAATACAAATTAAGCTAAGTGTTAATTAAACCGAAAACATTCTAAGTCACTGAGTGAACAGTCACTCAGTGAGTTACCTTCAAGATGCTCAGGACGAGTCTAAGAAGAAAGACTCACCAATTCAGGAAGGCGGTTCTCCCTGAAGTGTTACTTGAGACGAAGAAGAAGGCGGTTCTCCCCAAGTCTCCTCAACAACAATAACTGAAGACTGAAGACAAATGACTGAAGAACCTGAAGCCTGAATAAAAGGCGGGATAAAGCGGGAAGGTTTTAAGAAGATAAGAACAAGTCTTATCGGGGTCAGACAAACCATCCCTCAAGTGGCTAAAAGTCAAAGAAGTGTCAGGACTGACACTCGAAGACTTTTTGGCGCAATCCTATTGGTTCTTGGAAATGACAACTACTGTTGTAGTTGTCAGACACGCTTCCTATTTGTTTATGTAGTTTTAATCTTCAGTACTCTTAACATGTTTGCCTATAAATAGCAAACAGATGGAGAAAAGTGGGTTAGGTATTTTGTGCAATTAAAGCTTAGACTTTCACAATACCCCTTTTCTCCTACAAAGAGTAACGTATCCCTGAGATAGCTCAGTGGGTCGAATTATTATGACTTAAAGCATTGCTTAAGTTTAGATAGGAGACATCATACCTTTTCTATTCAATCCCAAGTGTTTGTTCCACAAAACACTTGGGTAATAGATTATTTGATTCATTTCTAATAAGAATTTAAACGTTGAAAATACTCTATGTTTTTATATTTACGTTTCATTAACTGTTAGAATAAATCAATACGTTGTATTAGTCATAAACACAAATAGATTAGCTTTATAGTTAACTCTAAGCGTGTTAAGGGAACAACAAAAAAACCAAAACAAAATACAAAATTTGAAAACAATCAAAAACAAAATACAAAAATAGAAAATCTTCAAAAATACAAAAACAATATAAAATATAAAAACCAAAAATATTCTTCTCACGACATGTCTCTCGTATAATCGATATTTTGTACATACCTAGAAATGTCATTTAACAATGATACGGGCATGTACAGATGCTTGAGCGAGAGTTCATTTAAATGTTTTCAAAACATGTCGTTCCTCAAAATTTCTTCACAATGGATTCGGAACAACTCAGTTTCGGACCCGAGCTTCAAAGAAAGGAAAGTGCTTACTCAAATCAAAGGTTTTAAATATTTTTTCGAGTACTTATCCTAAAAAACTCTACGGCTTTCGTATATTTCAGTACGAAACCCGCGCTACAATGATGACTTTTGATTATTTCAGATCAGGACTCGCATTGTTAATGGCAAAATATAACAACACTTGAGCACATGATCAAGATTTTTCAAAAAGATTTTTCAAAATCTTTCTCAAAATTCTGTGCTCAAGAGAACTCCCTCTAAACCCTTAAAATCGATTTTAAACTCAAATGTTTAAAAAAATATATGCTTTATTTAAGGGGGAGTATAAATGTAAAATCAAAATGTTCCAAATTCATGCTCAAATCCGTCTATCTCTCCAAAAAGCTTTCATTTAATCAGTTGATATCAAAAATATCACTACATGCTATTTTTGAGGGGGAGAAGACGTGATTAAAATGTGATCAAAAGTTTAAAGATAGTGGATTGAATCTCAAAAGAGCTCTTTGATGAGACTCAAATAAGTACATTTTATTACCGTCATTTATCCTATTTATTTGACTTGTTTTATTATATTATCTGTGAGAATTGATACGTTAATGTTTACTTTTGTAATTCTCAGGTAAAAACAAGTAATATGTGAGACTTGGCGATTTTGGACTAATTATGGAGCAAAACAAGCAAGAAGTTAAGAGTCTACTGAAATGTACAAGATCAAGACCATTCTGCTCCAGATACGCCGCATCTTACTTATTACATACGGCGCATCACTATCAAGATTTCACCAGTTTCAATCCAAGATACAAGAAGACATGCGCCGCATCTAAGAATGGAGTTACGCCGCATCTTCTGGCGGTGTACGAATATTCCTGAATATATTAATCTTGGACCCCACGCGAAGTTAAGTCAATGCGCCGCATCTACTTATCCTATGCGCCGCATCTAGCCCTCAGACAGAAACTATAAATACCCCAAAGACAGACGAATTTAAGTGGGACATTTAGCTAAGTACGAGAAGACAGAAACCCTAGGACGAATTCAGAAGAAGTAGCAGCACAAGACACACCTTGAACGAAGATACAAGAGCTGTAAGAAGGTCCTGCATGTATTCAATTCATTAAGTAGTTTTGTTTTATTGTATTAGTAAACTTTAATTCATCAGGATTGATGGGCTTGTGTAATGTGACAACGGAAAGATTGCACTCCTCTTAATATTGCTTTCCCATTAATTAAAGTTTATATGTTGATGTCTTTGGTGACTTTTATTAGTGCATTGATAACCTCTGTGTCTAGCTGAGCGTTGATCGGGTCGCCATGCCTCTGCCCTCGCCTATTTATTTTATCACCTATGCATTCTATCGTCTGTAGAAAAGTAGGAAGAAAAGGTAAATAGGATAGTCATAAGTAATCATTAAGGGTTTACTCGCCGATAAGATTAGAACCAACGAGAAAGGACTTAATCTCGGTGCGTTGCATCGAACTATACACTTCATATAAAACTAGAAATAAAACAAGTGACAAGCTACTTAACTATCAGGACAGGTCTTCTTATTGTCTCGAGTATTTATCTGTGTACGTGTGTGCTATTCGCTGATTCGTGCCTATTAGTTTAGTTTATATTTAATCATAACCAAACCGTGCCAGTCTCTCAGGCTGAACCCCCTTGCGTTAGATTAGGTTGTATAGCTAACTTAAGATATTAAAATACTGATTAGGATAACTAGATAATACGTTCCACTCTTAGTGATCGACACTCTACTTACCATTATATTCATACTGACCGGGTACACTGCTCGTTAAAGTGTGTGTGTTATTGATAAGTCGGCTAAATATAAATTTAAAACTTGAATACTGCTAAAACCACAACGACATACCGTGGGTATAAATTAGAGCATACGCATACGCGCATCAAGTTTTTGGCGCCGCTGCCGGGGAGTGAATTGTTATTATCTGTTAATTTGATTAGTGTTTTAATTAGGTTTTTAATTTTAATTCTAACCGCTAACTCTGTTGTATATTAGATTAATTGCATTCATTGTATTATTTGCATATTTTCTGTTTTGTGTGTTATTTGTTTTCTTTTATTTTTGTTGCTTTTCGTTTGTGTTTATTTTTGTTTTTATTTTTCTGTTTTTCTGTGTTCTGCAATCGTTGTACTGAGCTAATTCAAACGATACGGCGCATCTATTTTCATAGATACGGCGTATTGCGTTTAATTTTTATAAAATACAACGCGTTTAATAAATTCGATACGACGCATCTTTCCCCAAGATACGGCGTATCTGTTTTTAATAAGAAATTTTTCTAAGCGATAACGCTGATGAACTCAAATAAGTACATTTTATTACTATCATTTATCCTATTAATTTGACTTGTTTTACTATATTATGTATGAGGATTGATACTTAATCGTTTACTTTTGTAATTCTCAGGTAAAAACAAGCATTTGGTGAAACTTAGCGATTTTGGACTGATTATGGAGCATAACATGCAAGAAGTTAAGAGTCTACTGAAATGAAGAAGATCAAGACTAATCTGCTCCAGATGCGCCGCATCTCACTCATGACATGCGCCGCATCTCTATCAAGATATCACCAGATACGATCCAAGATACAAGAGGACATGCGCCGCATCTAATCATGGAGTTACGCCGCATCTTCTGGCGGTGTACGAATATTCCTGAATATTATAATCTTGGACCCCACGCGAAGTTAAGTACATGCGCCGCATCTACTTACTAGATGCGCCGCATCTTCCTTCAGACAGAAACTATAAATACCCCAAGACCAGACGAATTTCGGAAGGATTATAATATAACCTAAGTCCGAACAGAAGAACAAAAGGACGAATTCAGTCAAGGAGGCAGCACAAGACACACCCAAATCAAAGATACAAGAGCTGTAAGAAGGTGCTGCATGTGTTTAATTCATTAAGTAGTTTTGTTTTATTATGTTAGCAAACTTTAATTCATCAGGATTGGTGGCTTGTGTAATGTGACAACGAAAGATTGCACTCCCTTTAATACTTGCTTTCCCATCAATTAAAGTTTATATGTTGATGTCTTTGGTTACTACTTATTAGTGCATTGATAACCTCTGTGTTTATTAGTGGCTTGCGGGCATTTGACTGCGGGACATAATGTGGCTCCCACGGTTATTACTAAATTGATCACTTAGGAATAACTTTTAGACATAAGTAATCATTAAGGGTTTACTCGCCGATAAGATTAGGACCAACGAGAAAGGGTTAACTACATACACTTCATATAAAGCTATCAATAAAACAAGTGACAATCTACTTAATCATAAGGACAGCCCTCTTATTGTCTCGAGTATTTATCTGTGTACGTGTGTGCTACTTGCTGATTCGTGCCTATTGGTTTATTTTATTATTTAATTGCAAACAAACCGTGCCAGTCTCTCAGGCTGAAACCCCCTTGCGTTAGGATATTAAAATACTGATTAGAATAACGAGATAATACGTTCCACTCTTAGTGATCGACACTCTACTTACCATTATCTTCATACTGACCGGGTACACTGCTCGTTAAGTGTGTGTGTTATTGATAAGTCGGCTAAATATAAATTTAAAACTTGAGTAGGCATTAAAACTGCTAAACCGCAACGACACATCACGCGCATCAAGTTTTTGGCGCCGCTGCCGGGGAGTGAATTGTTATTATCTGTTAATTTAATTAGTATTTTAATTAGGTTTTTCTTTTTATTAGATTAATTGCATCATTGTACTATTTTGCATATTTGTTGTATTGTGTGATTAATTGTTTTCTTTTATTTTGTGTGTTATTTTTTCGTTTTGTGTGTTTATTTTTTGTTTTTAAATTTTTTCGTATTTTTCTGTTCTGCTATCGTTGTACTGTGCTAAATCAAACGATACGGCGTATTGCGTTTAATTTTTAAAAAAAAATACAACGCGTTTAATTAATTCGATACGACGCATCTTTTCCCCAAGATACGGCGTATCTGTTTTTAATACGAAATTTTTTTTAAAAAAAGCAATAAAGTAATACGACGCATCTGCTTTTGCAGATACGGCGTATCTGTTTTTAATAAGAAAAAAAAAAATTTTTTTCTAAACGTTAACGCCATACGACGCATCTGCTTTGGCAGATACGGCGTATCTATTATTTTAATTAAAAACAGTTTGCGAATTATTAAACAGATACGGCGTATCGATCTCTATCGATACGGCGCATCTTTCTGAATCAAAAATCGATATTTATTTTTAAACGTAACGAAAATACGGCGCATTAACTTTCGTTAATACGACGCATTTAATTTTAATTAGAAAAGCTGATTTTTGATTAATTAATTCGATACGGCGCATTCTTAAATTCTAAGCGGCGTATCTATTTTCTGAATAAAGTCTGATTTAATTTTAACGTATTAAGATACGGCGTATCCAACTTTTTGGATACGGCGCATCGTCTGCAGATATCAGCTATTTTTATTCTTATATCCGTTTCTATATTCATTAATTTCTCTTCTAGCGAACAAATCCTACTGATGATTTTACCTTGGATGACAGATTTTGCTATGGAAGACATGTCAGTTAACGGATATCTTGCTAAGGAATGCTTGTTTTCAGATTCATTCAATGTACTCATGATCGATGCAGATTTATTCTCTTGGGAGACTCCTCTTGAAGCTGCTTTTAAGGAATTCATGCGTTTATGCAACATTGACAAAGAGGTATTCTCTTATGATGTATTTGTGAGGTACACTGGAGAAGAATTGTCGCTCTTATGGCCTATCATTGAAGCCGAAGGATTGAACTGGACTACTATCGAAGAAGATGATGGGAAATTCTATCTTGCATACATGGATTCAAGCAACGAAAGCTATGGTGGAGGCAATACCCAAAACTCTTACATGCCTTATTCCGAACAGTACTGGGGATTGAATGAGAACTATCAGGATAATGACATGAATTATGCTTTGGCGGAGTTACTATTTCATGGGAAATTGGTAAGATTGATAGACCTCTCCCTCAATGATTGGCTAGAACTCAAATATGGTAGTCCGGAATTTGCCCCTGCAAATGAAGTCAAGGAGATTATGACTTCATTGTTAGTGCAAGCAGTCTCGTTGGAGAGATTGCTAGTGCAAGCAATCTCGTTTGTTTTGATTGATGACAAACATATAACTTGATACATAACGTAAAATGTACAAGTTACTTGTAATCTTATATTGTCTCAACATACATTCAACACCTCTCAAGTCCTCGTATGATACAACACAGGTTCGTACATGTTTGTTATGTGGCATTATGATCAAACCCTTAACAAACCATTTAGAATGTTTAAAATACGGTTAGGTAATTAAGTATTTTAAAAAGGCTAATCATTCTACTTAGAACCTCATTTTATATGATCACTAGGATACACATAAACATTACAAAGTTCACTAGGAATAACATATACAAGTTTACATGTTTATTTCTTAAAATGGAAACTTTATTAGTTAAATAATACCATGACATCATGCCATACATCACATATGATATCTTAGGTAGATTGTGTAATATCTTGTTTAGATACTCAAGTTATATAGTTGACTTTGGAAGATATTGATTTGACAACACAAGGATATGGAAAGATCTCTTATGCAACAATAGCTGTCATCCCACGGATCCAAGTCTATACAAAGACGGATCCCTTCTGAGGGATCCGCCGGATCCGTAGGAGCCTTTCTTTGTTTGCCTATAAATAGCAGGCTTGGCATTTGATCTAATCATCCAACTAGAACATACATTCCCTCACTCATTACACACACTTAGATCAGTAGCAAACCATGTAGATTCATACATTAATCACCCATTACATAATGATCATAATGTTACTAACTTTCATTATGTTGTAAGCATACATTGTTAATGATCCTGTGAAGCAAGCTCAAGATCATGAGACATCATCCATAGCATACTTCATGATCCACCAAGAAGATCTTAGTTGCATACATGAAGATCCATCACAACAAGTTTAGGGAGCTTGTGATCTTCATACATTGAAGGCTTCCGATCAATGGAAGTTCATATAGAGTAGGCATTCATATCCATGATACACTTATGTCATGGATCATTGTTGTAACCATCATTGTATCATTTAGATCAGTAGAGTGAGGTTAGTATTTTAGTCCTTAAAATACAAAGAGTGTTGGGAGTGGTTGTACCCTTGTAAAGAACTCGACATCTAGCTTAGTGTCGGTAAAGTAAATAGGCGACGTCAGGTTGGTTCTACCTTGTGAAAGAACCCGGTGTTTAGCTTAGTACCGGAAAAGGAAGTAAGCGACGTGTAAAGGTTTTCTCCGCCTAAGAAAGGGAGCTTGTTGATCTAGTGAAGTAACTCTCGAGTTGGGTACTCGGGGAGTGGAGTAGGGCGGAGAGGAGCTCCGTGACCGAACCACTATAAATGATCGTGTTCGGTTTGCGCTTTCTTTTACTTATCTCTTTACTTTTATATTTACATTATGTGATTGCTTGTGTTGTGATTATGTGATAATACTTGTGTGACAACTTGGTAGACATAAACTACAACAGACAGTGTTCATATTAGAACTAGCCAAAGTGGAAATTTGATACAACAAGTTTTAAGTTTTAAAACGGTAAACGTATTCACCCCCCCCCCCCCTCTACGTTTTCACAATTGGTATCAAAGCCAGGTTGGCTCTCATTTTCAAAACAAATGGTTTTTAAAATAGAGTAAGATCCATGTATCAAATTGCCTCTGAAGCAGAACATAATATGAAAAATGTTTCGCTAAGTATACTTTGAAATTTTGTTGTTAAATATCACTTTGTATACAAGCTTGAAGGTGTTCTTGAAAAATAAAAGAAAAATATTTCTCAAAAGAATTTGTAAGTGTCAAATTATGTGCTCAGAACTAATTTACGAAAAATACTATTTTGAAGGGAGTGTTTGGAATAAACATTAAGTTAGTTGAAAAATCACCTCCGTAATATTTAGATAAGTCACATAGGTAGAAATGTTGTTAATATTTGTAATATATGCCTAAGATTAAGTGTAGCAAGTCCCACACACTTTCGCTATGTCAAAATATGAGTTTAGGATAATCTGTCACAGGTCTCGGCGGATCCAAATCACATAAAGGGCGGATCCCTCTAAAAGGATCCGTCAGATCCGTCGGTGCAGTACTAAGTTTTTGTCAAATTTCAAAAATTCATAACTAATTAACCGTAAGTCTGTAGGAGTCGCGCCACCTATCATTTTGAAGGGAATTAAGTCTATTTTAATTTAAAAATAGTCTCATGGCCTAGATCTAAATTGAAGTAGGTAAAACAAATCAAATACTATAACCTGTTCAAAATGTTAAGTTTTATTTTGACACAGTAAGTTAAACTTTTGAGTCGAGCAATGTAAATTGGTATCCTTTGCTCATAAATATGATTTATTTTAAAACTAAAGAATTTGGTAATATAAAGAAAACAAATTAAGCTTGGCATACATTGTCATATTTAAACGCAAAGTGACGAAAAGTATATTTTCATCTATGCTATGCTATGTGGCTAACTGTTCTATATTATTTGCATATATGTGATATGCTTGTTGATAAGTATGATTGTAATTGTTTATTTGTAATACATAAGTGTCTTGCCATGATACTTACTTGCTTGTTTATCAATTGCTTGTTTTATGCATAATAGAACATTTGCTAGATATTGTGTAATACATTGATAAACTATGTCTGTTCTACTTTTAGACTTAGATATTATTGACTGATTATATTATGTGAAAACCTTGCGTAACTTACTTAGAAATATGTACTAAGTGAAATGTCTTGAAAAGTATTGACTTGCACAAACTCTCACTTAATTGCTCAAGTATTATAATGAGTAAACATGTAGTATCTTTGAAAAAGAGTGTTTGGTACAAACAATTTGAAACAATGATGTGTTGAGTTGTTATGCCTTTATGATATTATCTTTTTGTTAAACCTTCATGTGAACTAACCATATCATGCAGGACGATAACACTTTGATGTTATCAAGTTTTCGGGTTTAAGCCACTGTTTGGCTTAACTCTCATTTAAGGTAAGTTAATATGATCAGATTAAACTATGTGTGTATGTGTGTTAGAATAAACATCATTAGTAGTTTTGCATTACATATTTGCTAATAGAGATGTTCCAGGAGAATTTTCGGGTCTTGGTCGAAAAAACGCGAATTTTGCATATCTCTCTGTTTGTTTTTAGTAGTTTTGTTCAACGGATCCGACGGATCCCTCATTTTGGATCCGCCAAGAGTTATCGTTGGATCCGCCAGTCCAGAACCCACGGATTCCACGGCTCCCAAACTTTGGCTCCGTCTTTGTTGTCGATTGGATCCGTGGGTGTCAAAAGTAACTTTTCAAAATTCCCAGACTAATCCCAATCCTTAGATTATAGATTCTAGTTTTTGTTTAGGTTTATTCTACTGATCATTAAGTGTATTTGGATGATTGAGAATTACGTAGAACCATAAGATTGATCAAAACTCATTCACATCAAATCCAATATCCTCCCTGTCTATAAATTAGAAAGATCAGGATCCTCACTCAAGATCACTCACGCTCATCACTAAGATTCTTTTCACTGATGATTTACTCATATTAGGATTAGAACATTTCACTTGCACCTATAGGAAAATCATCTCTAACCATAACTTCAAACTTCACAAAAAGGATCCAAGAGACCTTTCTCCATAAAGGAAGGAATCCGGAAACTTGTTTCTTGAGGTCCATGGACCACTGATCATTTGTGATCATTACACATATTCCCTGCATTCACTTGTCCTTTACTTATCCATTAGCTTGATTTTTAAATTGACAACTTCCAAACTAATCCAGACTCACTGTTTGCAAATATATCACATATTACAAACCCAACTCATGTATGTATTCACGTATGTTACCTCACTTGGTTAACATGTCATCCTTCAAGACGATTTACATCAAGTCATAACTCACACTTAGGTTATAGATGTAATTATCAAGTCTTGTTATTCTTTTCTCAAAGTAGGATTGACAACTTAAAGTATTTCATCCGAAATATTCAAGTAAATTTGACTTACGATTGTAGTCATTAAAAGTCATATCCAAAACAATCAACTCCCAAGTATTTTAACAACGTATGTTAAAACACTTATCCTATCGCCTAAGTACACTTGTACTTTCACTATTATCCCATCACACTCACTTCTGTGATATGTCTTATACCCTAAGCCTTAGATAACATCACACACTAGTTATACCAACCAATAGATCATAAGAGTCTGTCTTCATCCTCGTTATCCATAAGAATTAGTCTTCATCACATTCAGCCCCTAGGTTTCACAAACATAACCAAACACTTCATCCGCTAGTGAACCACAAGAATTAGTATCCATTCTTGTAATCTTCAACATTCATGAAACCCAAAAGTTCAACAAACTCCTTCATCACCATAATTCACGCCATTGAGTGCATTGCTCAAAAAGCCCTTAGTCCAACACTCATACCAAATCAAATGCAAGTTGAATCAACTCATCAATACCTTGCCACCTATAGAATTAGAACTTCACCATCAAATGAGCATGATGCTCACATTCATTAAGTAGTACCACAAGTCATCAAAGTATTGGTAATACTTTGTTTCATTAAATCTTGAATCAACATTGTAACAACTTATGTTATAATGAAATCTCAAAGCCAATCTCATACATCCCAAATAACAATCTTGAGGAGTATACAAAAGAAACTCAAGTAAGTTTATCTTGTCATCATCTAGTTATCATAATATTGAAACCTAGTTTATTTAGGATAAGTCTATCCAATTCAAATACTTTGTGTTCATATCTTCATTTAGGAAAACATGATGTTTCGGAAAAACATTATGTGTTTATTTTTCATCTTGTTAAAAAGGATAATGTATATCCTATGCATCATTATTTTCTTGCAACATGAACGGTTATGTTACAAGAGATTTCATTACACCTCATCGGGCAAATAATCTTAAAACAAACATCCACTAGTTCTATGAACTATCTTCCTTATTGAGCACTAGTTAAATCTTACTTGTTGAAAGATACCATACGTATCTATTTCCTTTCAAGCGTACATTAAACCTTGGTCAAACCTTGTGCATATTCACATCTCTGAAGCATACACAAAACCTATTAAAGTTGGTAACTTTATTTAGATTCTTGTTCCAAAGAACTTTCTTCAGAATGTTCATGACATATCCCGTTACCACACACAAACACATGTCTTGATCTTAGATCACTTGCATAACTCATACTTAAACTCAACTTAAAGGATGTCACCCTTTAGATCATTCAACCTTAGATTCCAAACACAATGATTAAAATCTATCGACACATATTTGTCAAAATTACGTGTATAACATGACATCTTCATCACACTAGTTTTTATAGAAATAGTTGAGTCTCATTAAGTCATGTATTGGTGAATTATCTTGTCTTAGGAATAATTAATCAAACAAGAAGTAGATGTGATTTTTCTTTAGTTTATTAATAAAATCACTTGCATTACATATACGTGTATTGATTACAT
The DNA here is from genome assembly GCA_021014915.2 of Artemisia tridentata subsp. tridentata. Taxonomy (NCBI): domain Eukaryota; kingdom Viridiplantae; phylum Streptophyta; class Magnoliopsida; order Asterales; family Asteraceae; genus Artemisia; species Artemisia tridentata. Next base: position 91,049,368 of record CP139509.1, read on the forward strand.
AATATTTGTTTGATATCTTGATGTTATCATTGTCAAATGTGTAAACCTTAGAAAGGTTTTGTCTGCATGCTTATATGCTGTATGATTTGTATGATATGTTCATTCTTTTGTTATATGCTATTTCGCAAGATTAACGTATTACTTGTTAACTCACACTTACTATATGGTGTTAGATAGTCTTTGTCTTTAGTTGACAATCATTGAGCTTTTTCGTAGGATAGTCTAAATGGTACATGCTCCTAAATGTTATAATGGTTTGCATGAATCTTAGTCTCACTTCTTTGTCACACTATTTGTTTGCCATATGTGCACTTTGTCTAAGTGGTCTTGGTATGATGAACATTTAGAAGTCATTTTATTTTATACATAGATCATTGTGTTAATTAATGGGTAAGTATGCTTAAGTGACTAAGCCTAACTTAAAAACAATTTCACAATGTAGTATCTAAAACAATGCTATCTTGCAATATGATTATTTGTCTTTATGCTATGTGGTATCTTTATGTCTATTAGTAGATTATTTATTTTTATAAGATGTTGTCATATGATATTCACATCTTTTGTCATTAAGACTTTTTGTCTTGTAGGCTGATAACAAACTATTTGTTATTTCTCTTTGTTATGCTTATTTTGCATAATTGTTATCTCATTATTGCTACTTAGATTAGTAATATGTTTATGGGATCCATTTTCTTGCATATAGCTTTAAAAGCTAATAGGATTAAGTTTTAGAGGTTTGAAATTTGTGTTTGGATATCTTTCAATATACCTCTCTCCAAATCATATTGTTGCTTCCGCTCACCTAACAATATCTCCATCATCTTTTAGTTAAAACAATATATCTCCCATAAGGAAAACCACATGCCTCATCGTGCGATCATCTCGCATTGATAGAGAAGAGCTACGTAACTTCACGGATGAAGTTCTTTGTATGCTAACCAATATCCACTAAAACATTGCTAAGCTCATCGCTTTCATTAATCTGCAACATCCTAAACACTTTACCTTCATTCTTCATTTAATGCATCATAGATTATGTTGAATGACCACCAATTAAGGAGGAGAGAAATTCATTCACATAATTGTCTTTTCATTAAATAACATGTACTCATGTTTCTTACATTCCCAAATACCGACAAGTAGGTTCAAATCACTTAGTTAAATCAGTTCACAAAATCACAAAGTGTTTCTAACCTTATTAGCTCAACATCACAGCTCTGCACCAATATCTCATTAAAAGAAAAACACATCATGTGTTTGACAAACCTCTTAAATGAGATACATTAAGTCTCCTTAGAATTTGACTAGGATTAGTGAAACCAAATTAGTAGTTATAAGTGAATAGACCATAGCATGAACCTTCGTTTGATCAAAAACGACAAAACATGACCTAATCGATTTTGGTCCCATGGAACCCTTCGATAAGAATGACGGAACCAAAATTTTGGTTCCGCCAAATCCGCGGGTACCTGATCAGCTTTTAACCATTCAGAAACCAAACAACTTTAGGTAATCAACGAATCTAGGATTTTCATCTTAATCTCACAACTTAATTGTCTAGAACATCTTCAGTGTCTAGAACACCATCATATGATCTCATCCTTTTTCATTCTTGTTACATATCATGCATGTCATTGTCAGTGCAAACAGAACCATCATTCTCAACATGTTAGTCCAACCAACACTCTCATCATATGATGTCATTCTCATCCACATATAGGTATCTAGTATTTCCAATTGTTACATATGGAATCTCTATTCCTAAGTGATCATTGTCTTCACTTCCTCTCATTCTCATTCAAACATTTACTATGGCACGATTCATCTTTGGTAGATGATAATATCATAACCGTAACAGTCTTCAAATACTCTTATAGCATTTGCTATACATTAGAGTTTCTGAATTCATTGCATTCATTATAATCACCACCATCCATCACTTTTTTCACTAATCATCAATCCCATGGATTAGCGAAAAACCTACTTACATCAACCTTTAGTCATCCATTAAGTTATCATTCACTAGTAAACCAACATCATATTAACACCACTCACTTTAAGCTTTTTAACTTCACTTCATATCCTCCTCATAGGCATTGTTTTGTAGGATTTTATCATATGATATTGCTGCATCATATTTTTATTTGATTAGACAATCACAATTGGTAAGTTGCTTGTGATTAGATTATTTGCATAATATTTTTCCTTGAAATAAAATATATTGCACTAACCATTTCATTGTAGGTTCATCATCATATATGCTCGATCGTATATAGCATACTCATCATAGGATGAAGTTTGCATCGATTATTTTTCTTTTATAAGTGCTGCTTAACGCTCTCAAACCAGGAGGATTATCAGTCTAGCATTCACATTGCATCGTCTATACACATTGGTCGTATATGACTTAAGACATAGCTTCTAGTGCACTAATCTTTTGTTTTGTAGGTTCATCTTGACGCCCTAGAGCAAGGGGAGCTTTCGTCAAGCATTTTTAGGATGCATCATATACACGCATTGGTGTATATCACATACTTGTCCAAGGACAAATATTGTTTTATACTAACCTTTATTTTGTAGGATTCTTCGTCCTTGGATCATATACGTCGGTACCCTAGCAACGGGGAATATAGATCGAGGGGGAGTATATCATATACTAACTCATCATTTTTAGCATCTCTCATCCTTGAACCGTATACGTTGGTACTCTAGCAATGAGGAGTATACATCAAGGGGGAGCATATCATAGTCTAACTATTTGTTTTGTAGGATCATACATCATATCCTTGTCACTCCATTTAGGGGGAGTACAAATCAAGGGGGAGCTTTAAAGTTCTCAAAATCACATTCCGCTACGCATATCTTCTTTTATATTTCGACAAAAAGGAGGAGATAGGTCAACATAGTCCAACATAGCTTACTCACGTGTATCATTGGGTGTTTGCTTTTCATTCATCATGCATTTTTCATATATATTCTTTTTATTGCACACCACTAACCTTAATGTAGGTTAAGAGTCTTAATTTGATCCATGGATCCGCTTACAACCTAGGAGACGCAACAACCATAGGAGATTGGAGTAGTCTATTTAACTTCACTAGGGATGATGCAAGCTCGCCATTTCGGGGAGAAATTAAGTTAACTCCAAGGACACACCCTTTTTGCTTCGACAAAAGGGGGAGAAAGGTGTAAACGGAGAAAGTGAGTAATTACGGACACAAGGAGAAAAGGGAGAAAGGTGTAAACGGAGAAACGGACACAAGAATAAAGTAAGTAATTATGGACACAAGTAACTTTTTGCATTTTACTTTCTATCACGTTTACATATTTTGTCATCATCAAAAAGGGGGAGATTGTTAGTGCAAGCAGTCTCGTTGGAGAGATTGCTAGTGCAAGCAATCTCGTTTGTTTTGATTGATGACAAACATGTAACTTGATACATAAAGTAAAATGTACAAGTTACTTGTAATCTTATATTGTCTCAACATACATTCAACACCTCTCAAGTCCTCGTATGATACAACACAGGTTCGTACATGTTTGTTATGTGGCATTATGATCAAACCCTTAACAAACCATTTAGAATGTTTAAAATACGGTTAGGTAATTAAGTATTTTAAAAAGGCTAATCATTCTACTTAGAACCTCATTTTATATGATCACTAGGATACACATAAACATTACAAAGTTCACTAGGAATAACATATACAAGTTTACATGTTTATTTCTTAAAATGGAAACTTTATTAGTTAAATAATACCATGACATCATGCCATACATCACATATGATATCTTAGGTAGATTGTGTAATATCTTGTTTAGATACTCAAGTTATATAGTTGACTTTGGAAGATATTGATTTGACAACACAAGGATATGGAAAGATCTCTTATGCAACATTAGCTGTCATCCCACGGATCCAAGTCTATACAAAGACGGATCCCTTCTGAGGGATCCGCCGGATCCGTAGGAGCCTTTCTTTGTTTGCCTATAAATAGCAGGCTTGGCATTTGATCTAATCATCCAACTAGAACATACATTCCCTCACTCATTACACACACTTAGATCAGTAGCAAACCATGTAGATTCATACATTAATCACCCATTACATAATGATCATAATGTTACTAACTTTCATTATGTTGTAAGCATACATTGTTAATGATCCTGTGAAGCAAGCTCAAGATCATGAGACATCATCCATAGCATACTTCATGATCCACCAAGAAGATCTTAGTTGCATACATGAAGATCCATCACAACAAGTTTAGGGAGCTTGTGATCTTCATACATTGAAGGCTTCCGATCAATGGAAGTTCATATAGAGTAGGCATTCATATCCATGATACACTTATGTCATGGATCATTGTTGTAACCATCATTGTATCATTTAGATCAGTAGAGTGAGGTTAGTATTTTAGTCCTTAAAATACAAAGAGTGTTGGGAGTGGTTGTACCCTTGTAAAGAACTCGACATCTAGCTTAGTGTCGGTAAAGTAAATAGGCGACGTCAGGTTGGTTCTACCTTGTGAAAGAACCCGGTGTTTAGCTTAGTACCGGAAAAGGAAGTAAGCGACGTGTAAAGGTTTTCTCCGCCTAAGAAAGGGAGCTTGTTGATCTAGTGAAGTAACTCTCGAGTTGGGTACTCGGGGAGTGGAGTAGGGCGGAGAGGAGCTCCGTGACCGAACCACTATAAATCATCGTGTTCGGTTTGCGCTTTCTTTTACTTATCTCTTTACTTTTATATTTACATTATGTGATTGCTTGTGTTGTGATTATGTGATAATACTTGTGTGACAACTTGGTAGACATAAACTACAACAGACAGTGTTCATATTAGAACTAGCCAAAGTGGAAATTTGATACAACAAGTTTTAAGTTTTAAAACGGTAAACGTATTCACCCCCCCCCCCTCTACGTTTTCACAGAAGTCAAGGAGATTATGACTTCATGGTTGACTCGGAGTTTTAAGAAGCAATTTAACGAGTTCATGGAGATAAAAAAGAATATGATTGGAAAGGTTTGCTTTGACGTTAACCACGATCCTCACGATGTTGATTTTTCAGAATGGTTGGCTAGTAAGTTTAATAACCATAAGTGCATGGATCGTGCTACTAAGGATGCATTATGGGTATATTGGATGAGAGGAGAAGATGAAGAAGTAGAAAGCGATTATGGGTCGTCACTTCATGATTCAACAATCAATGAAGGCATTGAAGAGTTATTCAGAATAGACATTGATGTGTTCGATTATGAGACACCCTTGTGCAAGCAGTTCAAGGAATTTAACTACCTTCTTCAAGTCGACGATGATGTGCTTACTGGAGAACTACCAGGATTTAAGACTTATGATGATTTCAAAAACACCTGGTACTATGAATGGAATGATCAAGTACCATGGGTTTGGGATAAACCATGGGGATTTGCGCACATTAATCACACCTGTACACCCTTCGTTTTCAAGGACGGGAGTAGTGTTTGGCCGACCTGTGATTATAAAAGTGACGGAACCTGTAATGGGGGAAGTATAATTGGGATGAGACGGGTTGGAAACGATGTAACCTTTGAAGATTATGAGTGGTACGATAATGTTGAAGACTGCCCACAAAAGGCGGAGGCTTTACAAGAAAAGGGCAGAATTGAACGCTTGAAAGGACTTAAGGGAACATCGGATACTACTTTCTGGGAATAGGTGCATAAACAGTTTGATGATTTCACAAAGCTTAGTCGACGGTTACAATATGATTTGGAAAGAGAATGGGAGGCGATTCAAGATGATAATAATAATGAGTCGTTGATTGAAGAACTAGATGATTATTTGATTAAGGATCCTTATTTTAAGTTTGTTGATAAAGACGAGGAAGAGTTCACCAAAAGAAAGTGTCAACTAGTTGGGATTCCTTACAATGAGCCGCCCATGATTATTTCTGAAAAATTTAAAATCATCAAATACTCTTTGGGTCCTGATGAAGAATATACTGCGGTGAAGACAAAGAGTTATACTAGATTAAGTCGAACGGAAGAAAACGTCGCAGAGATATACGGAAAAATCTTTCGGATGAAGGACGAAGGATGGACCGTGACAAGGACTTATTGCTGAGCTGAACGTGAGTCTAACTTGAAGACTCTGGAATAAAGACAAGTGCTTACCGGGAGACAACCCGGATTTATCTATTTACTATTCTGTTTTCTGTGTCGAGTCAGTCAGGCCCGCATGAGGATACGGCGCATCTCAATTCTGAGATGCGACGCATCTCCTGCAATGGTCATATCTTATTTTATTTTTCTGCATTTTTATTTTCGACTTTAAAACTATTTATCAGTTTATTTTAATGCGGCGCATCCCTGGTTAAGGATGCGGCGCATCTTTAATCTGATCCGTATTTATTCCAGGCTCGATACGGCGTATCTTCTTCCATAAGATACGGCGCATCGACTGACCTGATGATTTTCAGTTTTAATTTTTAAGTTTTATTTTTTTTTTTTATTTTTTTTTTATCTAACTACTAATGTATTATGCAAGCTTGAACCTTTCTTATCTTAGGTGTGTTTTAAAGTGTTGGTGGTATTATAGTTTCCTGGATTTCCTGTGGATACATCAAGTATGAAGCTTTAACGTTCTAATCCACAAGAAGTTGATTTTTGCTCTTATACTAATGGAGGATCATACCGAGCAAATCTCAGGGGAGTTTTTCTGTTCTAATTCTTTTATTTTTCCAGTTTTTAACCTTTTATACAAACAACGAGGACGTTGTTTAACTTAAGTGGGGGGATTGGAGAATTAGAACACTTAACAATTACTTGTCCTAAACTTTTTCAAAAATTATGCTTAAAATGTGCTTAATATATCAAACTTAAAAAAAAAATTTAGCATGTTTTTGTTTAAGATCTAAGTTGCATAACTGCACACATGACGTTATTTTCAAAAATTGTGATTTTTCAAAATTCACAAATCTATGAGTGTGCCGGTGACTTGTAAACTTTAGAACTTGGCTTGTATACTATTCGAGACCACCATAATAAGTATTATTTATATAATTGGAATGACTTGTCTAAATTGGTAAAATTCTAGGATTACACCCAAATAGCCTATTATTTGTTATGTGTTATTAACTAACTACACTGGTTAGTTAACCCCCGTATAAACCCTTTTGTTACTCTCATTTTTAGAGTAAGATACCCCTAGAAAAACCCTCAGAGCCATTCCTTTCGTTTCTTACACCTATGTTTAAAATGTTTCGTTACACCCTTACACCTTAGCCTACCCTGTAGATTAGAATCCGTGGTTGGTTGATTGCTATAGGCAGAGTGTGTTTCCTTACATTACCTGTGTTCGCGTGCGTAATTCATTATCTATGGTTAGGTCGGGAAATTGCACAATGCAATTGGAGTGAAAGTAAATATTGTATATCTTTGAGTTTATTTTTCATGTGTTTACTACTTTCACTATTACCATTATTTCTGAAGTCATGAAAAGTATGGAAAAATTATCCGGAAAGAAAGTTATAGTGATGTGGTGAAATTTTACACATCTATGTTTATGTTTAATAAAAAAAAAAAAAAAAAAAAAAATTCGAAAAAATGAGAAAAGAAAAAGAAAGAAAGAAAAGTTGGAAGTTAGTTTTAACCAACTTATGTAAAGTTATGTAAGTGGTCGATATCACCACTATTTGTTGTACTATATCTATGGATTGAATGGGAATTGGCAGTTATGGGAACGCCAATTAAGGTTTATTCTTTGATTAAGATTTTGTTGAGTATAATTCGTGTCTACCTAAAGCGTGTGTTTCAAGTGTTAAAGCGTGAGTTATTCGATGATATGAGTCTTATTCATGGGATGGTTGGGATAGTGATTAACCACACTTAAGATTTTGATTTATTTGTTTTGTTTATTTTTATTTTTACACCAATTTATATCCCAAATGTTATCCATACCCTTTATTATTCTTTATCCAACCAAACCTTTGATTTATTGAGATTAGGGATTTGAGCAATCTTAAGTATCGTAGTCGTGGATTCGGCTATGTATTTATGATTTTGTCGCCCTTTTTGATATATTATTATTGGTGAAGTTTGGACCTATCTTTAGCCTATTCGAGTTAAGGATTTGAGCAATTGCAAGTATCGTGTTCGTGGATTCGATCATGTATTTGTGATTTTGTCGCCTTTTCTGGAATTTGAGATCGATAGTAAAAGAGAATAATTAACCCTTAAGCCTAAAAACCCTTTTTACCGCTTTAGACTTGTTATTCCTTAGCTTTAGTGGTGGAGATGTGTATACTTGCCAAGCTTATGATAGAATATTCGTCGCGACTGGACAGTTAAACGATTAGATTTGCTTTTATCGACTTATTTTATTTTACTTCTAATTCGTTAAAGTGTTTAGTTGTGTGATTATGAAATGAACGAATACATGCTTAAATATAAAAATAAATCCTAACATCTTTTAGGATACATTTACATAAAAGAAATTCTAAGGTTTACTTGGGGACAAGTAAAGTTCAAGTGGGGGGATATTTGATGAACTCAAATAAGTACATTTTATTACTATCATTTATCCTATTAATTTGACTTGTTTTACTATATTATGTATGAGGATTGATACTTAATCGTTTACTTTTGTAATTCTCAGGTAAAAACAAGCATTTGGTGAAACTTAGCGATTTTGGACTGATTATGGAGCATAACATGCAAGAAGTTAAGAGTCTACTGAAATGAAGAAGATCAAGACTAATCTGCTCCAGATGCGCCGCATCTCACTCATGACATGCGCCGCATCTCTATCAAGATATCACCAGATACGATCCAGGATACAAGAGGACATGCGCCGCATCTAATCATGGAGTTACGCCGCATCTTCTGGCGGTGTACGAATATTCCTAAATATTATAATCTTGGACCCCACGCGAAGTTAAGTACATGCGCCGCATCTACTTACTAGATGCGCCGCATCTTCCTTCAGACAGAAACTATAAATACCCCAAGACCAGACGAATTTCGGAAGGATTATAATATAACCTAAGTCCGAACAGAAGAACAAAAGGATGAATTCAGTCAAGGAGGCAGCACAAGACACACCCAAATCAAAGATACAAGAGCTGTAAGAAGGTGCTGCATGTGTTTAATTCATTAAGTAGTTTTGTTTTATTGTGTTAGCAAACTTTAATTCATCAGGATTGGTGGCTTGTGTAATGTGACAACGAAAGATTGCACTCCCTTTAATACTTGCTTTCCCATCAATTAAAGTTTATATGTTGATGTCTTTGGTTACTACTTATTAGTGCATTGATAACCTCTGTGTTTATTAGTGGCTTGCGGGCATTTGACTGCGGGACATAATGTGGCTCCCACGGTTATTACTAAATTGATCACTTAGGAATAACTTTTAGACATAAGTAATCATTAAGGGTTTACTCGCCGATAAGATTAGGACCAACGAGAAAGGGTTAACTACATACACTTCATATAAAGCTATCAATAAAACAAGTGACAATCTACTTAATCATAAGGACAGCCCTCTTATTGTCTCGAGTATTTATCTGTGTACGTGTGTGCTACTTGCTGATTCGTGCCTATTGGTTTATTTTATTATTTAATTGCAAACAAACCGTGCCAGTCTCTCAGGCTGAAACCCCCTTGCGTTAGGATATTAAAATACTGATTAGAATAACGAGATAATACGTTCCACTCTTAGTGATCGACACTCTACTTACCATTATATTCATACTGACCGGGTACACTGCTCGTTAAGTGTGTGTGTTATTGATAAGTCGGCTAAATATAAATTTAAAACTTGAGTAGGCATTAAAACTGCTAAACCGCAACGACACATCACGCGCATCAAACGCCATACGACGCATCTGTTTTTACAGATACGGCGTATCTATTATTTTAATTAAAAACAGTTTTCGAATTATTAAACAGATACGACGCATCGATCTTTATCGATACGGCGCATCTTCTGAATCAAAAATCTTGTATTTTGAAACGTAACGAAAATACGGCGCATTAACTTTTGTTAATACGACGCATTTAATTTTAATTTAGATACATTGATTTTTGATAACTTAATACTGATACGGCGCATTCTAATTTCTAAGTGGCGTATCTATTTTCTGAATAAAAGTCTGATTAAATTTTTAACGAATTAAGATACGGCGTATCCCATTTATAGGATACGGCGCATCATCAGCAGATATCAGCAACTTTTATTTTACTTTGATTGTTTCACTCTTCTTTTGCACGAGTAAGTTTTATTTCAGGAAGATGGACGATCCGGATATTACAATGGAAGAATACTTGTTACTGGAAATGGTTAAGTCAAAGAAAGAAAGAAATAGGTTGCCGTTTCAACACACTTGGTGTATGTCAAATGATGATGAAGAAGATTCATATACCGTGAAACCAATTCCGGCAATTGTTCTTGATAGTACTTTTTCTCCGGAGATTGCACAAGATGATGTGTGTACGGAACCTTACGTTGAAGAATATTCTGCAATCGTATTACCACCATTAGACAATCCAACGGATGAAGATGAAAAGTATTCTAATTTTGATTTCGAACCATTTTACGCCATAGTTTATGATGACATACCTCAACCAGATTTTGACCCAACAAGGGATTTTGAAGAAATCTGGGATTACTTAATGAAGGATGAAATTCGGGACGATGCTGAAATTGCAAGACCACCAGTTGAAGATGGAGATTCACAAGATGAATTGGAGTCACTTACAACACAAAGTGGTACAAATTTATTTAAAATTATTAATCCCGTTACTAATAATCTTGCTAGTTTTCCTAAACAGGTTGCAAAACAAAAAGATGATGAGGTGAAATTTATTACACTACCTATTGAAGCACCTGTGATCAACCCGTATTTGGTGGAGCTTGAAGAAGAGTTTGGTGATGAGCTCTTAAACATTGCTATGATTGATGAAGATGATGATTTCGACCCTATGAAGGTTATTGAGGAACTCGAACTTTTACTTGCTAAAGACCCTTTCTCATCTTCTGCGGAAGTCAAGGGACGCCTTACTACCAAAGAGACTAACCAAGAAGAAATGAGACTTATTTTTCCTCAACACACTACTCTTTCAGATGGAATGGTCAAGTCATCCAATTTATCAACCAAACCGGGTAAGAATAGGGAAGATGTACGTATATTGCCAAGGTATGATCTTTATGTATTTCTTCCATCTTTAATAGCAAATTTACACTCTTTCCGTGTTTATTGCTACTATCACTCGCACTTGATCCCAAGTGGGGGGAACAACACCCTATTACACAGTAAATAAGGGTGGAGTCAGGCTCGTGACTCGAACAAAAACAAGCGCTTCGTGGGAGGCAACCCATGCTTATCTTTTATTTTATTTTTATTTTCTGATTTTGTATTGAGTCAGTCAGGCCCGCAGAAGATACGGCGCATCTCAATCCCAAGATGCGACGCATCTCCTGCACTGGTCATATCTTACTTTATTTTTCTGCATTTTTATTTTCGACTTTAAAAACTTTTTGTCAGTTTATTTTAATGCGGCGCATCCCTGGTTAAGGATGCGGCGCATCTTTTATTCTGATTCGTATTTATTCCAGGCTCGATACGGCGTATCTTCTTCCATAAGATACGGCGTATCGACTGACCTGATGATTTTCATTTTAATTTTTACATTTTATTTTTACTAACTACTAATGTATTATGCAAGATTGAACCTTCTTAACTCAGGTGTGTTTAAAGTCTTGGTGGTATTATAGATTCCTGCATTTCCTGTGGATACATCAATTATAAAGCTTAAACGTTCTCATCCACAAGAAAGATGATTTTTGCTCTTATACAAATAATGGAGGATCATACCGAGCAAATCTCAGGAGAGTTTTTCTGTTCTAATTCTTTTATTTTCCAGTTTTTAATCTTTGATACAAACAACGAGGACGTTGTTTAACTTAAGTGGGGGGATTGGAGAATTAGAACACCTACTTGTCCTAAACTTTTCAAAAATTATGCTTAAAATGTGCTTAATATATCACAATTTAAAATTTTTAGCATGTTTTTGTTTAAGATCTAAGTTGCATAGCTGCACACATAACGTTATTTTCAAAAATTGTGATTTTTCAAAATTCACAAATCTATGAGTGTGCCGGTGACTTGTAAACTTTAGAACTTGGCTTGTATACTATTCGAGACCACCATAATAAGTATTATTTTTATAATTGGAATGACTTGTCTAAATTGGTAAATTTCTAGGATTACACCCAAATAGCCTTTATATGTTATGTGTTATTAGCTAACTACACTGGTTAGTTAACCCCCGTATAAACCCTTTTGTTACTCTCATTTTTAGAGTAAGATACCCCTAGAAAAACACTCAGAGCCATTCCTTTCGTTTCTTACACCTTTGTTATAATGTTTCGTTACACCCTTACACCTTAGCCTACCCTGTAGATTAAAATCCGTGGTTGGTTAATTGCTTTAGGCAAAGTGTGTTTCCTTACATTACCTATGTTCGCGTGCGTAATTCATTATCTTTGGTTAGGTCGGGAAATTGCACAATGCAATTGGAGTGAAAGTAAATATTGTATATCTTTGAGTTTATTTTTCGTGTGTTTACTACTTTCACTATTACCGTTATTTCTGAAGTCATGAAAAGTATGGAAAAATTATCTGGAAAGAAAGTGATAGAAAAGTTGTGAAATTTTACACATCTATGTTTATGTTTAAAAAAAAAAAAAAAAAAAAAAAAAAAAAAAAAAAAAAAGAAAAAGTTGGAAGCTTGTTTTAACCAACTTATGTAAAGTTTTGTATTAAGTGGTTGATATCACCACTATTTGTTATATATTAGATTTATGGATTGAATGGGAGTTGAACGTTATGGGAACGCCAACTAAAGGTTATTCTTTGATTGAGATCTTGTTGAGTATAATTCGTGTCTACCTAAAAGCGTGTGTTTCAAATGTTAAAGCGTGAGTTATTCTATGATATGAGTCTTATTCATGGGATGGTTGGGATAGTAATTAACCACACTTAGGATTTTAATTTATCTGTTTTTTTTATTTTTCATTTTACACCAATTTGTATCCCAAATATTATCCATACCCTATATTATTCTTTATCCAAACCTTTGATTTATTGAGATTAGGGATTTGAGCAATCTTAAGTATCATAGTCGTGGATTCGGCTATGTATTTATGATTTTGTCGCCCTTTTTGATATAATATTATTGGTGAAGATTACTTGGTCCTATCTTTAGCCTATTCGAGTTAAGGATTTGAGCAATTGCAAGTATCGTGTTCGTGGATTCGATCATGTATTTGTGATTTTGTCGCCTTTTCTGAAATTTGAGATCGATAGAGATTGAGAAGAATGATTAACCCTTAACCTACAAACCCTTTTTACCGCTTTAGACTTGTTATTCCTTAGCTTTAGTAAAGGAGATGCGTATACTTGCCAAGCCTATGATAGAATATTCATCACGACTGGACAGTTAAACGATTAGATTTGCTTTTATCAGAATATTTTATTTTACTTCTAATTCGTTAAGTGTTTGGTTGTGTGATTATGACAAAAATGAATACATGCTTAAATATAAAAATAAATCCTAATATCTTTTAGGACACATTTTCATAAGATTAATTCTAAGGTTTACTTGGGGACAAATAAAGTTCAAGTGGAGGGATATTTGATGAACTCAAATAAGTACATTTTATTACCGTCATTTATCCTATTTATTTGACTTGTTTTATTATATTATCTGTGAGAATTGATACGTTAATGTTTACTTTTGTAATTCTCAGGTAAAAACAAGTAATATGTGAAACTTGGCGATTTTGGACTAATTATGGAGCAAAACAAGCAAGAAGTTAAGAGTCTACTGAAATGTACAAGATCAAGACCATTCTGCTCCAGATACGCCGCATCTTACTTATTACATACGACGCATCACTATCAAGATTTCACCAGTTTCAATCCAAGATACAAAAAGACATGCGCCGCATCTAAGAATGGAGTTACGCCGCATCTTCTGGCGGTGTACGAATATTCCTGAATATATTAATCTTGGACCCCACGCGAAGTTAAGTCAATGCGCTGCATCTACTTATCCTATGCGCCGCATCTAGCCCTCAGACAGAAACTATAAATACCCCAAAGACAGACGAATTTAAGTGGGACATTTAGCTAAGTACGAGAAGACAGAAACCCTAGGACGAATTCAGACGAAGTAGCAGCACAAGACACACCTTGAACGAAGATACAAGAGCTGTAAGAAGGTCCTGCATGTATTCAATTTATTAAGTAGTTTTGTTTTATTGTATTGGGTAAAGACCATAAAATAACAACCTACTTTCTCCAATTTACCGAGATGAAACACGTACTTTTTTATCAACATTTAAGCCAACGAAACTATCAAGTATTGTTCCGATATCAACAAAAAGTTGTATAAAATAATTAAATAATACTTGAAATGACTATATTACCCTTGTCTTCTTAAACAACTTTTTGTTGATATCGGAACAATACTTGATAGTTGCGTTGGCTTAAATGTTAATAAAAAAATAGGTGTTTCATCTCGGAACAATACTTGATAGTTTCGTTGGCTTAAATGTTGATAAAAAAGTACGTGTTTCATCTCGGTAAAATGGAGAAAGTAAGTTGTTATTTTATGGTCTTTACCCTATTGTATTAGTAAACTTTAATTCATCAGGATTGATGGGCTTGTGTAATGTGACAACGGAAAGATTGCACTCCTCTTAATATTGTTTTCCCATTAATTAAAGTTTATATGTTGATGTCTTTGGTGACTTTTATTAGTGCATTGATAACCTCTGTGTCTAGCTGAGCGTTGATCGGGTCGCCATGCCTCTGCCCTCGCCTATTTATTTTATCACCTATGCATTCTATCGTCTGTAGAAAAGTAGGAAGAAAAGGTAAATAGGATAGTCATAAGTAATCATTAAGGGTTTACTCGCCGATAAGATTAGAACCAACGAGAAAGGACTTAATCTCGGTGCGTTGCATCGAACTATACACTTCATATAAAACTAGCAATAAAACAAGTGACAAGCTACTTAACTATCAGGACAGGTCTTCTTATTGTCTCGAGTATTTATATGTGTACGTGTGTGCTATTCGCTGATTCGTGCCTATTAGTTTAGTTTATATTTAATCATAACCAAACCGTGCCAGTCTCTCAGGCTGAACCCCTTGCGTTAGATTAGGTTGTATAGCTAACTTAAGATATTAAAATACTGATTAGGATAACTAGATAATATGTTCCACTCTTAGTGATCGACACTCTACTTACCATTATATTCATACTGACCGGGTACACTGCTCGTTAAAGTGTGTGTGTTATTGATAAGTCGACTAAATATAAATTTAAAACTTGAATACTGCTAAAACCACAACGACATACCGTGGGTATAAATTAGAGCATACGCACACGCGCATCACTCTTCAAAAAGACTCAGATCTAAACCCTCGAATTGACGAAAAGTAAATGTCCGTAATCGAAAAGACTTGTCCGGGAGGGGTAATAATTTCAAGCTGGTTTTCCAGTGATATAAACGTGTCTCGCAAAGGACTTGTCTGAGTAGAATGTACCAATTCGAGAGATGATCTTTGAATATGACCGGGACGGGTAATAATTTCAAGCTAGTTCAACTAGTGATGTAAACATGTCTCGCAATAGTCATGTTCATTGAAAATCGATCAATTCAAAAATGTGCGAACTCTACCCAACATGTGCAAAATTTATCTTAAAAATGCAAGAGCACATGTGAAGGGGGAGTATTTCTGAAAAAATACAAAACTATCGAAGTTTTAACAAAAATGTGTTTTACTAATAAACACTTTGAGAGATTTTCACAAAAAGGTTTTATGGCAAGTGATCAACAAATCTAGGATAATCATGGAGTAATAAGGTGATTATGGTTAGGTTATGTCCTATGATCCGCCAGAGCCGGAGGGATCTACCCAAGGACAATTCCAATAGATTAGAATTAGAAGTCATTAGGAAAGATTGAAAAAAAGGAGTAAATGAGAAAGGGAAAGAATGGGTTAAAAAAAAAAAAAAAAAAAAAAAAAAAAAAAAAAAAAAAAAAAAAAAAAAGTTTATGAAAGGGTGAAAAGAAATAGCCCTCCATGAAAACTTAGGGTAGAAACCGGGTCAATACATCTGCTATCGGTTATCACAAAGATGATACTGATATTGAAGACAAGACGTCATGGACCCAGTGACGCGCTGCACAAACCCCTCCTAGCCACTCAGATATCTCTTAAAAGATATTTGTTTCATTTCTCACGGAGAACACTTCATAATCTATCGGCCTCTCATTCCGAGATGTGTTGATATTAAAAAGGTGGCACTCTGCTCCATGCCTCCGATGACTAAAACCAAAACGCACATTATCGAGTCTAGAGCCATGAGATTCATTAAAAGATCTCTTAGGAACACTTCCTTATAATACACTTGTGTTCGCCAAAAAGGACACAAGTTGTAAGAGTCTTAATGAGATCCAAGGATCTTGCCATTTATATCATGATGGTTACGTGCTTCAAACGATCAACAGTCGTGGGGTGATCTTCATCGACTCACTGAATCGTGGGTGCACTTCGGTGTGTCCGTGTAAGCCCTTTCAGGGGTATCCGGTTCAGAACGGCCTTGGTTAAGATTAGAGAAAGTTTTCACACTATGCTGTTAACAATCTCGAAATCTGAACCTGTAAGCGCTGGACGATTTATTGCTAACTGTTTTATGCTGGTACTGACAAGAGTCCATTCACCATCATCATATATCTCAACATCTGCATCTCCTTATACTCATACTTATGAAGATCATACTCAACAAAGCTCAAGTGAAAAATTTCAAGACGATAAGATCAAGTTAAAGACAAATTGTTAAAGACAATGTCAAAAAGCTAATTAAAAAGTCAAGAACAAGCTCATGTATCAAGAAAGGATGACATAAGTATGAAGTTCAAGAAGTATGTTTATGATGGAGGATACGACGCCAGAAACACATAAAGATGTTGATCAAGGCAAGACGAACCAAAAGATGATACTTTGAAGATCACATAGCATGAAGGAACAAAGATCCGAGACTATTCTACAATGACACACAAAGCACAAGACAATGAAGACGAAAGACCTAATCAAACGGAGCATCATTTGAATGATCATCCCTTAGGGGGATATTGTTAGCATTTATAAAAAGTGATGGTCATTTGTTATTATTATATTTTTGTAATGTGTCGTTGTGTAAGTAATTAGACTAGTCAATGGGCTTTTAAGTTAATCTAATAGGCTAAGTGTAAGTCCATTGCATGCCCACAAGCCCATCTCATGTAAACTATAAATACCTTTCACCCTCCTCACTTGGAAGGGGTTGCTTCTAGGGTTTTCTCTCTTGTATCTCTCTTTCTCTCTCTAGAAGTTACCATCTCTCTCTATCTTTTTCTCTTCTTTAATCTTATGTGTCTGTGATAAGGATTGATATAAGGCGTCCTACAATGTGGCATTCATATTTTAACATGGTTGATGCTTATTTGGAAGAAAAAAGTGCATAAGTAGCACATCTTGTCATGTTATGGTAATATGGAACCTATATATTTGATTGTAATCTTATGTTCTAATATGGTGCTTAGGGGTCGTCATGCATCAATGATGACTGAATAAGAAGAGAATTAAGTTTACCTCAAGGAGTAATGTATCTGACTATGGTTTCTGATACATCTTTGATAGGTATTAATAGGAAGATAAAAGACTATCAACTTGCTGGGTTAAATTGGCTTATAAGACTATACAAGAACGGTTAATTACTACGTTTAAGGTGAGAACCTTTTGTGCTTTCATGATCGTGTCTCTAGTTCTTCTTAAGTGTACCTTCACTTCATACGTTTAAGATTAAATACCATCTTACGATTTTTAATAATTAGTGTCAAGTAGGATTACAAAAGATCTATAACCTTAATAATAATATTGTACTCTTTGAACTAAGGGGGTGGTTGGGACTGGTTATTTTTTTGTCTTTCTGCTTATGTGCTTTTCACTAAGCAGAAGCAATTTTGTGAAATCCATACTGCTTGTGCTTAACTGCTTATTTAAAACAAAAATTGGCAAATCCAAACATGATTTCATAGAAGCACTTATTTTTAAGAAGCTTACATATGATTATTTATAAGCAGAAAAAAAAAGCAATCCCAAACACCCCCTAAAACAATATCAGAGGTTCATGCGGCTTTCGACAATGTTGACATGTCTCCTTTGTAGCTAACCTTTTTTATTTTACCTTATATTGGTATATCATAATCAAAAGACATTTCATATTGACTTGACTGTATGAAAAAGTAGGTGTTAGATTGGTGCATACTAATTTCTTTCATTCTCGATTGACAGCCTATTTGTAGAGGTACAAATGGTGGTGTAACAGTAGCCGGTCTTCAAGCAGCTGTAGCTACAGGAACCGTCATTAGACTAGCATTCGTTTTACCTTGTCTCTTTTCAAAGAGTTGCACCAACGATGCGTTTTTGAAGCAGCTACTAGTGATACCTCTTTCTGCTGCAGCAGGACTTGCAGGGACTCTAATTGATTCAATTTTGGGAGCAACGCTGCAATTTAGTGGATTCTGTAGCGTTCGTAATAAGGTACTCCCTCAAGCCGATATGTATATTCAGTGCATACAACTTTCAAAATCTTTCTTTGAAATTGTATTGTTTTCAATTTTTTATAATCATATTCACCACATCGTCTACTTGTACTATTTTTAATGGTCAAAAAGGTCTCTGTTTGCATGTTTAGTGCATCCATTTGCAAGTTTAATGCATCTGTTTGGACATATTAGTGCATCCATTTGCACGCCCTTGATTCAGTAGAGTGTACCATCTAGTCATGCTATATTGCTATGTAATTAAATCAAGAATTGTTGATTCATACCTTGATTCAGTGGTTTTTTATTTTTTAGGAGTGGGATTCACCTCTAATAATTGGTTACCGAGTTGGTTTCACCACTGAATTTGGAACTTCAGTGAGGCGTTCTGTCGACGTTCCAAAATAAGTAGTATAGTGTCAAAATTAAAAATAATGCTCAGTTATAGGGTGAATTCAATACTACATAACTTGTTTGAAGTTGATCTAAATGGCTAATGTCTGATCTTATTGCAGTGAGCAACTAATGCATCTGTTTGTATAATTAGTGCATCAAAGAGAAGATACAATATGGTTCTTACATTTGATTTCTTTCTCAGGGGGTTTACGGAGAACCGTCCAGGAGAGACAAGCCTAGAGGGCGTCATCATGGGTTGATCAGCAAAAGAGGCAGGAGATCAAAGAAACTTTTGAGCTATTTGATACAGATAGGTCTGGTATGTTATTTATATTAAGACTTTGGTTTATGAGTGTTTGGATGTACGTTTTTTAAGTGGTTGTGTGATATTGATAATAAGTAGTAATAAAAATAGATTGTAAAAGCAATGTTTGAATATGCTTATGCTAATTGACGTTGTAATAGTGAGATTGCAGTCCCTTCATGTTCAAACCATGTGTCGAAGCCCACTTCACGACAGTCAAGATCTGGAGTCGTCGAAAATGAAGTTAACTTTATGTTATATGTAACTGCACAGTAGTCTGTTTTGATGCTTTGGAATTGAATATTGATGGTCAAGTTGTTTCTTTGGAGCAGATTCAGCCGTCATCGGATCTTGTTCTACTCTTTGTTGCAAAAACTCCATTCATATTCTATTCTCTGGAGCTGAGGCTGCGAATGACACATCCGTCGTCGAAGATGAAGGTAACTTTCTAATATATGTAACTACACAATACCCGAAGAATCCCAATTTTCATGCTTTAGTATTGGATGATATGTTCTTAGTAGTGAGCTTTGGTAACTGTGATTTGTAATTGTTACAGTTACCTTGTTTCTTGAGTGCTTTCTTGTGTATTTGTTCTGTAAAATTACAAATTATCCGACCCCTTCTTTATCACCACATAAGGGTATTAATTACTTGTATATTCATCTTACTAGCTGAGGTGCGGTCAGTTTATGTGAAAAATGTGCCGTCCACTGCACTTGCTTCCGAGATCGAGGATGAGTTCAGAAGTTTGGCAAGATCAGGCCAGATGGTGTTGCAATAATAACCAGAAAGGTTGGTTCATTTAAGATCTTGCATAACATGTCTTTAGAGCCTTAATAACACTCTTCTAAATGACTACATTAATGCATCTGTATTAAACATTAGTGCATCCATAGTGTATGATTTTTCCAAACAATTATTGCATATGTATTACACATTAATGCATCTGTATTACACATTAGTGCATCCATAGTGTATGATTTTTCCAAACAATTTTGTGATGTCTCCTGATTATTACAACTTGACAAACATAATCACATCCAAAAAGTCATTTACAGCTCATTTTATCACCCTCAGGTGTCTGTTATATTACCACTCAGGTTATAATAAAAATCCAAACATCCCCTTAGTTGCATGTAATTTGTTTTAGTTAATAATAAGTCTATTCAAGGTTTGAAGAAAGTGCGGGAAATGATAATTGTTCGTTGCAGACGTCTACAGATGATCTTGTAAAACATAATTGGACAAACATATGGTTTCATGCCAAGGGATATTCGGGTTAATGCGTGGGCCGGATGGGTAGGTTAACAGATTGTGACAGGTTTCGGCCTTTCGGGTCAAATGGGCAAGGACATGTTTACCCACATAAATTTTTCTTAATTAATAACGATTAAAATCTTGAACTAAATCAGGAACTTACATGTTCGGTGAGGTTCAACATGTTATAAAGAGGCTGCCAAAACTAGTGATCGTATCTTGGTTTGTTGTAGAATGGCTGCATTAGTTTGGTCCGATATCTTTCCTTGGTGGAATTGGGAAGCTTTAACGAGTCTTCTACAGGTGAAGTCTTATAAATGGTGGGTCTTCTTATTTAAGGTTGTATTGGCAAGCAATAGTCTGGTGTACCTTTTACTATATGTGGAAATCCCGAAATAACAAAGTCTTCATTTGAATAAGTCATATATGAAAGTCTTCATTTGAATAAGTCATATATGGAATTAGCTTTTGGAATTCAGTTATCATTTTTTGGATTTCCAACAGTAGTATTCAAATGCGTAGACCGGTGCAAGGGTCCAGTGTTTCTGTGCTAATTTCGATTATCTTGGCTCAAATTGAGGTGTATTGTAGGCACTTTGAGTATACAATGTTGTATCAGTTACTATGTTATGAATTGGAAAATTTTTGTTTAGCATATTTCATGTTTTAGTTTATTGTTTGATTTCTAGTATTCCATGTTTAGCATATTCCATGTTTTAGTTTAGTGTTTAGCGTATTTCTGTTATGATTAAAAAGCATAAGAGAACTAAGTTACGAGGTTTAAAATATAATTTACAAAATAACAGCACAAAAAAATTTGAGAAAACAACAAGCAGTAAACTAACAGTCCTTCATTTCACTCAAAATGTAGGAAAAGATGAAAAGTTACAAAACATCCCCTTGAAAAAAGAAATATGACAAACAGACCTTTGTACTTGGAATGAAAAAAAGGAGAGAGAAGAGGAGGATGTGATTTATACACTTTTCTCACTTTTCTAGCAAAATAAACTTTTTTCGAGAACAAATATCACTAAACATATGTCAACATTGTGTCTCTTTCAAGTGTCATGATCATATTATTATAAAAGTATTTTCTAAAGAGAGATATATATCATGCATGAGATATTTAATACGTCACTTTAAATAGTTGATATCGATAAATAAGATATTCTCAAATAAAAAGAGAACTGTTTATTTTTTAATTCTTTTAGAACGATAAACAATTATCTCACAATTTATACACCACAATCATATCACATGTTCTAAACAGGACTTGAACCTGCAACAATTTAGTGAGAGAGTTTCTCACACAACAAGAGGTGCCACTGGGACATAAGCCTTTTGGTAAAAAGAGATACAATGAAACATTGTTTGTGGTGATTAAGTATAAATACTGTTTCGGATGTTTCTACCCGAATTGGCAAGAACGACTCTGAAGTTGTCACCCGAATTTTCTCGAAGGGGAAGGTTACGCTTTACCCGGCTTGATTCTATGAAACCCCGACAATTTAAACAAAAATTCTGTTCTGGTAAAAATGAAGAGTATAAAAAATACACACATAATACTTGAACACTTGAAGGATATTATATATACTTTTAAGAACTTAAATCATGGATTCTTTTTCGAATATACGTGTGCTTTTGCTATTAGAGTTGAGTAGACATACACTTATGGGCCAACGGTATGGTGCAAACCGGCGGTAACACCGCCGCCGGTTCAAAATTTATGCCAAAAATTTTTGCTCACCGGCTTGCCAAACCGTTGGTCATAAATTCAAAAGGGAACGTTGCTACAAAGAATGGAGGGCAAAAAATAGCCGTTTGGCATTAAAAAAATAAAATAAAATTAAAATTTAAAATCCACCACATCAACTCTACCTCTCCTCACCAACAAGAACACCATCTTCTTTGCTGATCTCAGGTGAGGAAACAGCAGCTGCAGTACACTTGGCAGCCCATTTTGCAGTTGATGGTTTTGAGGTGTGTGAGAGTGTGAGTGAAGGTGTTTTGTAAGTGTGGAGTGATGAAGTGTTGGTGAAGATGAATGGGTGGTGGAGTAACAAAGACATTTGTTTATGTTTGTGTTTTTGTGTCTGTGTTTGTGTGTTGGTTGAGAATGATCATTTTGAGTTAAAGGAGAGGTTGCTTTTTGTGTTGGAACTCCATTTTGAACCACTCATTTATGACGAGGCATGGTCATCATTTTGATCTTGTAAAATGGCAAAGTCTTATTTGGCTGCTGTTACATATCGAATTCAAAAAAAATAAAAAAAAAAAAAAAATTAAATTAACCCATTTTTAGTGTTATGTTTTTAATAAAATGTTATGTTTTTAATTAAATTGATTTTTGTTTAATTATAAAAAAGGAAAAAAAAATTTGGGATGTATGAGAATTTATCGGGCGCCAGTAAATTAGGTTGGGAGGTATGAGAATTTATAGGAATGAGTTGGCTGAAGCTTATTGGTTGAACTTGTGAGGTATAATAGTTTCGGAATCATGACTCCTAGTGCCCTAAAATGCTTCTGCTATTACTCGTATATCAATACGTACACTTGTACTTTGAATTTTGAATAGCCAAAATGATTTAAGTATTAAAAAAGAATGAAACAGGAATGAATGCAGTGGTACATAAATGCATTCATATTGAGACTCAGCCAATTTTTAGCTAAAACAATGGATAAAATATTCATTTGTCAGAAAAACAAATTTTCACACATATAACTGTTAGAGTAAATTACACCGTTCGTCCCTGTGGTTTGGGTCCAATTTCAATCTCAGTCCCTATTTTTGTTTTCTTGCTTTTTTGGTCCTTGTGGTTTTAATTTTGCACACCGGTGGTCCCTATCGTTAACTGGCGTTATCTTTTCCATTAGCAAGTGACAACGTTAGTCCATTAACCAAACAAGCGTTTGCAAAGTTAGTCCTTTTACTAACGGCAGTTATATTTTTTTTTCGAAATTATTTTTTTTTCCAAAATTTTTTTTTTCTGAAAAATAATTTCAAGAAAAATAATAAAAAAATTATTTCAAAAAATAATTTATATTTCGAAAAAAATTTATAAAAATTCGAAAAAATTTATAATAATTCAAAAAAAATTATAAAAATTCGAAATTTTTTTAAATATTCGAAAAAACTTATAAAATTTCGAAAAGTTTATAAAAATTCGAAAAATCTTTAAAAATTCAAAAAAACTTATAAAAATTAAAAAAATTTATAAAAATTTGAAAATTTTTTAAAAATTCAAAAAACTTATAAAAATTCGAAAACTTTATAAAAATTCGAAATTTTTTTAAAAAATTTGAAAAATTTATAAAAATTCGAAATTTTTTTAAAAATTTGGAAAAATTTATAAAAATTCGAAAAAATTTATAAAAATTTGAAAAAACTTATAAAAAAATTTTAATTTTTTCTTTTCGAAAAAATTTCCAATTTTTTTCTGAAAAATAAAATGGAAAGAAAAATAATTTCGAAAAAAAAATATTTTAAGAAAAAAATTTATAAAAAAATTGCTAATTTTTTTTTCCGAAAAAAGTTTGCAACAGAGAGATGTCAAATGTGTGTTTATGTTTTGGTGTTGGTGGATACACAGATATATATGTGTTTTTATTTTTCAATATAAGATACTTGTAAAGACAATACACAGGTATATATGTGTTTTTATTTTTCCATTTAATTTAATAATCCCACTTTATAACCATTACACGTTTCTTAATTTTCAATTTAATTGAACGCAATTTTTATCCTCCATATTTAACTAACTATTTATGTCTTAATAATAATTAATTCTCAGTTGAATTATTCAACTACACTCCCTTTAATTCATCCCCATTTCCTGATCAACACACACATATTTACCTAACCTTCTTCACCTTTGACTTTAGAATACCCTTTGTCTTATTTTTTCCACATATCTAAGATAAAAAGATCTCAGCCTCTTTTCATGTTCGTGTAAGCATAATAACTTCAGATCTTCAAAGATCATAACACGAAATGAATATCACACATCATAGATCGATTTAAAGGCATAACCTCCTTTATTAATATCCGAATTATAAAGAAAGAAATATAACAACTATGTTATCTTCTTTCTTTGTTTTGTTCAATCAAAAAACGAAAAACATAAAGAACCATGAAGCCGAAAATATTAACTACCTGTGGCTGTGACCTCTTAAGAGACCATGAAGCCGAAAATATTAACAAAATAGTCAAAGGGTCGGTCTTAGCTTCTGGGTTTGAACTCGTGGTTTGAGCAGAAAAAAAAAAAAAAAAAAAAAAAAAAAAAAAAAGGAGAATGGCGGGTGATTCGTGTATGTGTTTCGATGGAATTTGGAGTGATTGTGTTCGGTTATCAGTAAAGGAGAATGATGAAGTGAGATGATTGTTGTGTGGTGTTTGATCTGGAAAATGAGAGAAAAAGATGTGATGGGGGCGAATGGATTTGTGTGTGGATTAGGGTTGGTGAAATAATTTTTTTAAGAAATTTTTTTTTTTTTTTTGAAATTATTTTTCTTTCCATTTTATTTTTCAGGAAAATTTTTTTTTTGAAATTTTTTCCCAAAAAAAAAAATTATTTTTTTTATAAATTTTTTTTTGAAATAATTTTTTTAGAAAAATATTTTTTTTTTTCGAAATTATTTTTCTTTTTTTTTATTTTTCAGAAAAAAAATATAACTGCCGTTAGTAAAAGGACTAACTTTGCAAACGCTTGTTTGGTTAATGGACTAACGTTGCCACTTGCTAACGGAAAAGATAACGCCAGTTAACGATAGGGACTACCGGTGTGCAAAATTAAAACCACAGGGACCAAAAAAGCAAGAAAAAAAATAGGGACTAAGATTGAAATTGGACCCAAACCACAGGGACGAACGGTGTAATTTACCACATAATATATTTACGATGACTTGAACATACAACCTTTGCGGCAAAACAAATATTCATATATTGTTAGCTCAAAGGCCCTTTGGCAAGTATAAAAATCAAAGAGCTCACCTGTGAATAAATTACGATGTTATGTTCAGAAGAACTAACAGAAAACTGGAAATCATATGTAGATGCTAAATTAAGTATTTGTACTTAACCACCAGAAACAACATTAAGAAGAACTAAAAGAAAACTAGAAATCGAATAAATAAAGTATAAATTACGATGTTATGCATACATTTAGTCAAAATAAAATCTCTTTTTATTTAAGAATATCTTAATTTATTCAAACATCTTAATAAATTATGAGCGGTGATTATGTTACATTTGAGAAAACTGGAAAATGAATAAATTACAATGTCTTCTGAACATATAACATACTAATTAAAAAATTACAATGTTATGGCTTTATGCTCGTTTTGGTTACCAATAAAGATGCATAATATAAAAACCATAGAACTCACCTGTGAATCAATTGTTGCAAAAATCAGTAACTTATGATGAAGAAAATGAATGGCTTGACTGGAAATAACAAAACTTTGGTTTTGTAGGCTTTTGTTAAAGGTTTCTAAGGAAATAATAGAGATGCATACGTTAAAGCATCAATTCATTACGAGAAATTGAGAAGTATAAGTACCATTGGATTACAGATCAACGGTCTGAGTTTGTCAAGTGGTCCCTTGTTCCGACCGAAGGCATATGCTGAAGTGTAGAATTCAAATCTTGATGTGATTTAGAGAGTTGGAGTAGATATCATCCAAAGTATATACCATGTGGCGGTTGAGGGCTTGCTAATATAACGGGTACGACTCTAAACCAAAAATTAAAAATCGCCTTCCAAAATATATATATATATATATATATATATATATATATATATATTAACATGTGGGATTTTCATCATGAGATACATCATTATATTATTTTCTGTTTTTCAAAATATAAATAAGAGTTAATTAATACATTCGTCTCATATTAAATGTTCAGGTTTGACTTTTCAAGTCCATCTTTATCAACTTTGACCTTAAATATTTTTGCGTGTGTTATATAGTATTTGATAAAAATTATACGCAATGAAAATACATTTAAAACTCAATCTATTCATATATTTTGTATCAAGTATTATATTACAAAAAAAAAATATTTAAGGTTAAATATGAGAAAAAAAAAACTTTAAAAAGTCAAACGGTACATTTAATATGCGACGGAGGGAGTACATAAGTTGTCAGTTTGTCAACGTGATTTACGCACACTAACCTCTTTCATTCTTAAATTTTAATAATTATCTCAATTGTTCATGTATTTGTTATTTTGTAACTGATCGGTCCTTAACTTTGACCAAGCGATCGTTATTTTTTTCGTTATGTTTAGTCACATGCTTGTCATGTGAGAGCAAAACTGTTCTTGTAAGTCCCTAGTAAACCACATGGACGATTTATGTAATTAATTTTAGAGTAAACTCCAAAATACATTTATGTGGTTTACCAAATTTCGCACCATAAATCCAAATTTTTTTTTTGCAAAATATACATCCCTCCGTTAGTAAAAGTCAAACACAATACATCCCTCCTTTAAAATAAGGACAAACGGCGCAAACCATTTCTCCGTTATCTCCTAACGAGATAGAAAATGTTTACACCGTTAGTCTTCTGGGTTAACTCTATTTGCACAGTTAGTCCTTTTTTACGTTTTCGTCCGTTTTTTTACGTTTTCGACCGCTTTTTTACGTTTTCGTCCGTTTTTTTACGTTTTCGTCCGCTTATTTACGTTTTCGGCCGCTTTTTTTACGTTTTCATCCTTTTTTACGTTTTCGTCAGTTTTTTTACGTTTTCATTCATTTTTTAAGTTTTTCTCTTCTTTTTTTACGTTTTCGTCCGCTTTTTTACGTTTTCGTCCATTTTTTTACGTTTTCGTCCGTTTTTTTTCGTTTTTGTCCCTTTTTTACATTTTCGTCCGTTTTTTTCGTTTTTGTCCCTTTTTAACGTTTTCGTCTATTTTTTTTACGTTTTCGTCAATTTTTTTTACGTTTTTGTCCATTTTTTACGTTTTCGTCTGCTTATTTACGTTTTTGTCCATTTTTTTTACTTTTTCGTCCGTTTTTTTTCATTTTTGTCCCTTCTTTTACGTTTTCGTCCGTTTTTTTTCATTTTGTCCATTTTTTTTCGTTTTTGTCCATTTTTTTACGTTTTCGTCCGCTTTTTTAAATTTTCGTCCGCTTATTTACGTTTTCGTCCATTTTTTTACATTTTCATCAGTTTTTTTTTCGTTTTTGTCCCTGTTATTACGTTTTCGTCCAATTTTTTACGTTTTCGTTTGATTTTTTACGTTTTCGTCCATTTTTTTAACTTTTTTTTTACTTTTTTTAGTTAAAGCGGACTTAAGCTTAAACTAAAAGCGAAAAAAAAGGGACTTAAACTTAAACTAAAAGCGGACTTAAACTAAAAATAGTAAAAATAATGTAAAAAAGCAGACGAAAACGTAAATAAGCGGACGAAAACATAAAAAAAATAAAAAAAACGTAAAAAAAGGACAAAAACGTAAAAAAGCGGACGAAAACGTAAAAAAATGGACGAAAACGTAAAAAAACAGACGAAAACGTAAAAAAAGGGACAAAACGAAAAAAACTGACGAAAACGTAAAAAAATGGACGAAAACGTAAAAAAGCGGACGAAAACGTAAAAAAAAAGGACAAAACGTAAAAAAATGGACGAAAACGTAAAAAAGGGACGAAAACGTAAAAAAAATGGACAAAAACGAAAAAGACAGACGAAAACGTAAATAACCTGACGAGTACGTAAAAAAAACGGACGAAAACGTAAAAGAATTGACGAAAACGTAAAAAAAAAAGGACAAAAACGTAAAAAAACTGACGAAAACGTAAATAAGACTGACGAAAACGTAAAAAAAAAGGACGAAAACGTAAAAAAAATGGACGAAAACGTAAAAAACGGACGAAAACGTAAAAAAGACGAAACGTAAAAACGAGAAAACTAAAAAACGGACGAAAACGTAAAAAAGGACTAACGGTGCAAATAGAGTTAACCCAGAGGACTAACGGTGTAAACATTTTCTATCTCGTTAGGAGATAGCGGAGAAATGGTTTGCGCCGCTTGTCCTTATTTTAACGGAGGGATGTATTGTGTTTGACTTTTACTAACGGAGGGATGTATATTTTGCAAAAAAAAAAAAAAAAAAAAAGAAATTTAATGTATGGTGCGTAATTAGGTAAACCACAGGGATGTATTTTGGAGTTTACTCTTAATTTTATTGTCTGTTTTAAACAACATAGACAATTTATGTAATTAACTCTTAAATTTATTTTATTATTTATTATTATTATTATTATTATTATTATTATTATTCTTATTATTATTATTATTATTATTAGGGCAAATGACAAAAAAAATGCATCGAACTTGACACTTTTTTGATTGTGTGTAACAACTATTTTTTTCTTATTGTGTGTACTAAACTTTCAATTTTCGATTATTGTGTGTATTTTGTGACTATTCTGCCATGTAAAATGACTATTTTACCCTTCAATGCATTTTTTTGTCATTATTATTATTATTATTATTATTATTGTTGTTGTTGTTGTTGTTGTTGTTGTTGTCGTCGTCGTCTCTACAACATCAAACGCAAACACCTATTTATCTCTATTTTCTTTAAACAATAAAAAACCCAAATTCAAACACCTCCTCATCTTATCTTCAACCTTATTCTTCTATCAAATATCAACCACTATTTTTTTCAACACTATTTGTTAATATCTTTGAGAGTGTTTTAAGATGATTGAATTAATAGGGTTGAAAAAAATAAAGTGGTTAATACTTGATAAAAGAATAGGTTGAGGAAGATGAAGATGTAATGAGATGGTGTTTAAATTTGGGTTTTCTATTGTTTAAAAAAAATAAAGATGAATAGGTGTTTGGGTTTATTTTTTAGGCGAATACGAAAGTTTTCTGTGACTCAAGACGTTGGGATACGTGT
This sequence comes from Artemisia tridentata subsp. tridentata, assembly GCA_021014915.2. Classification (NCBI taxonomy): domain Eukaryota; kingdom Viridiplantae; phylum Streptophyta; class Magnoliopsida; order Asterales; family Asteraceae; genus Artemisia; species Artemisia tridentata. Next base: position 91,078,876 of record CP139509.1, read on the forward strand.
TGTTGCTCATACCTTTAGTAGGATTAGTTTTGCTATAGCTAGAGTAGTGGGAGCCTAGATAGTGTCTCGGCTTCCCACTAATTTCGTGTAAATCCTATATATTTCTACGGACTTAAATGGCAGCTTTGCCCTCGAATGACAAGCACTTGACCAAACTTAACGAGAAAAAAAAAAGTAACGATTGTTTTGTAAAAGGAACGGTCAATTACAAAATGACAAGTACAAAAATGACCGGGGTAATTATTGAAGTTTAATTAGGGACGAAAGATATTAGTGTGTGTAAATCACATGGACGATTTGTATAATTAAATCTATAAAGGCTTCATGAAAAAGAAGAAGAAGAAAAAAAACAAAACAAAAAACGAAAAAAACTCTAACTTATTTATCTAGCAGTGCGATGCATAAAACTAACAATAATTGAGTATCCTGTGCATGGTAGCATCAATAAATCATGTAGTTTTCCTCACGTAAACTTATCCTTGTAGTTTAATAATGTGAGAATCAACATCTTCTTTTAGTTGGTAAATAAGATTATGAAAATGGTTAGTGCGTCGTTTGCATCATTTGGTGAAGCATTATGATTTTTTACCCATTTTGAAAGACAATATTGTTTAGAATGTTTGTTTGTAGATGACATCTGGGGGTGTAATTTACACTCTCTATTAAGTAACTTGTATAGACACATGAACAGATTTCTTTAAATATTAATTTTAATTACAATCGACAAAAATTATAGACACATGAAAAGATTGTTTTAAATATTAATTTTAATTTACAATGGACAAAAATTATATAGACTTAATTCGACACTGGATGTGCATCGAAGCACGTAGAAAACTATTAGCCTCGCTAGTTTGTAAGGATAATTGTAAGGATAATTTATTACGCGTGAATTGGACTAGATTCGTAAAAAGTTGCACCCGTAGGGATTACTTATGTAAACGGGGCAAACTTGTAGTGGATTGAGCTTATAAATGCCCCCTATGGCTCTCCATGAGGGGTGTGGTTTAGCATTACTATGTGAGTTATGTTGATTGGGGGAACTGTGCTTAATTAGGAACCGAAGAGGTACCAATAATGTGTACATCGGGGCTTATTTACCAACTTGGATACAATACTATGTGAGTTATGTTGTTACGATGCTCCCTGAACGATAACCATTGTGCCACACTCTACAGCCTAATTTCTCTGCTGTGTGTTTGAAGACTAAAGAGATTTTATGAAAGAGACTTGTCGATTCAGGAAGGAGCAGATAAAAGAAAAAGACTCTACTTTTATAGGAAGGAGCAGATAAAAGAAAAAGACTCTACTTTTATCGCACTTTCTTGGAAAGAAAGTCCGATAGACCCTACTTCATCGCATTTGGTATCGATTTCTAGGAAATAAATTCGATAAGGTTTTATCACACTTGCTATCGCAATTGCTATCGCACTTGTTATCGAAATTGTTATCGCACTTGGTCTACAACTCATGTTATCGCACTTGTTTTTATAAACAAGTTATCGAACTTGTGCCAAAGATAAAAGAAAAGAAGCAAGATGAATATGAAGGACCATATACCAAGATTCAATGACCTCAGCTTTTAACCATCATCGGTCCACAATCAAGTATCAAAAATTAAATGAATAAGAGGAAGATGAAGAATAGATCAAGACCTTAACCTTACAACTGTTATCATAACCAAATCTAAACCAAAACCAATATCAATCCTAGACCTAGACACAACCATCATACCCTCACCATCACTCCTCAACCCTCAAACAAACAAGACATGACATACATACGATCTCAGACTTGTTCCATTCTTTATAATCATTTATAGATTTTTTTGTGGAACATATATCATCACGGATCTTTCTATGAAGCTTAGCTTCAGTTAATATTCGAATACTTTCAAGATTTGAAAAAAACGAAACGTTTTATTCAATCTTTCATTCGGTTACAACCAAAAACCAAAAAAAAAAAAAAAAAAAAAAAAAAAGGCAACAACAACACATACCCGAGACCATCTTTAATGATCTTTAAAGCCGTCGTTGAACTAATAGAAGATAAAGGAGTGTCCGTTCGTGGTGATTTGGTGTTGGGTTGTCGTAACTGTAAGTAACAAACGAAAGTTTGTTTGTTTGGTATTCAGATTATAACAAGATAAATATAACGGGATTTTTTTTGTTTTGATAATGAGATGAGATTTGATGATTTGAGATGAAGGTCTGGTGGAGAGAAGACATAGATGTGGTAGGCGGATTATGTATGTGTGTGTTTAGGGTTTGTGTTAACTTATGAGTGTTATTAGGGTTAACTAGTTATAAGTACTACATTGATTGGATCGGGTTTTGTCAGTTGTTGGGCTTGATCCGTTTTCTATTGGCCTGACAAGTTGGAATTGCTTGTGGACTAGGTTGTAATGCATAATAATGAGCATATTAGGCTTCAAGAATGGACTGAGCTTGAGTATTTACTTATTATCCGCAAATTTGTTTAACACTTGTTTTAATAATTTTTGGATAAAGAGGGGAATTTTGGTCTCAAATTTTTTTCACGGGTATACATATTTCACGGCTAGAATTGATATTTTATCAATATGACCACAGGGTTTTTGTACGGTATTATTGATTTGAAGTTGAAATGACGTTTCACGTGTGTACTTATTTATCTTTGAGATATGTTGTAGGTCTAAAGATAAATTGTTTGGGCATTTATCCACTGTGCACCTCATACTTTAAGGAGTTACTTGTGGAGTTGAAACATTCGTTTTTCTCCAGCAGCTATTAGGTCTGTATTACAATTCTTGAATGCCCAATATGCACGAGTTTCAATTTCAAATGGTAAGTGGCATGCTTTACCATAGATGAGTCTGTATGGTGTAGTTCTAGTGGGTGTTTTGTAGGCTATTCGAAAAGGCCATAGAGCAGCATCTAATTTTCTTGACCATATAGTCGGATTGTCATTTACGGTTTTTTCAAGAATTCTTTTTAAGGCTCTGTTTGTGTTTTCTACTTGACCACTCGTTTGAGGATGATATGACGTGGAGAAACGATGGTTTACACCATATTTCTTCATTGCTTTTTCCATTAGATGATTACAAATGTGTCCCTCTGTCGCTAATTAGTGCTTTTGGAATTCCAAAACGACAAAATAATTTCCTTAAGAAAGTTAGGTATTGCATTTTCCGTTGTGGAATGCTTTGTGCGCAATAATTGGGGAAAATATGGAATTCAGAAAATTAATTTTCCGTTGTTGAATGGTTTGCGCAACAATTGGAAAAAGTATAGAATTCAGAAAATTACGATGAACGCGAATGATTTTTTATTTTTCAAGTTCTCGTCTGTTGGGAATTATCATACGATTCAAGAGAAGACAACTTAGGTCTGGTAATATGTCAGAGTTAGGTCTGTCTTTGTAATTAGGTTTGGTAATACAAAGTTAAGTCTGGTAGTCTGTTTAAGTCTGGTTGACTTATTATGTTAAGTCTGGTCGTGTTATAAGGAAAGTCTGTTAGAGATAAGTTAGGAAAAGATACAAAACGTGTAAGTATCTTTATAGAAGGTTCGTGAATATCTTCTTAGTTGGTTAGTATTAGGGTTTCCTTGGTGTTATAAAAGGATCCCTAAGATTGTTAGTTCTGTGTGTGAGTTGTACGAGTTTCACTATTGTGATTAATAGTAATATACGAAGTTAGTGTTATCTCTGTGTGTGTTCTTCATTGTTCTTGTTAAGTTTCCGCATTAACATCAACAATTGTTAAGGGTTTCTCACTTAGACTGGTTTGGATTTATCCCAACCATCTACTAGGTATTCAAGACTACTTAGAGATCCACATACAATTCGTGGACCAACAAGTGGTATCAGAGCAAGGCGAGAGACTCTGAATTCGAAGAACACTTAATCTCAAAAACCTAATTCTCACTCAAATCACCCTACACAATGTCTGAAACCGATAAGCCTATTAACACTGAAACTTTTTCAATCCATAACAGTGAGGATGAGAGATCAAACCATGAAGATGAAGGAAAAACTGAATCCAGTAACTCCCAAACACAACAACAACCCATCCCTTCCACAACCACAATCTCAAACATAAAACTTCCATTACTGAAAAGAGAAGAATATGATATATGGGCCATGGAGATGGAACATTATCTGGAGTGCATTGATAGTGATGTATGGAAGGTTATTCAAAAGGGAAATTCTAAGAAAAGAATTTCACAAGGGACTGATGGGCAGCTGAGAATAATGCCACCAGTATTTGCTGAGGAGATTAGGGCTGTGGAGAAGGAAAAGAATGCCAGAACCTTGCTCCTTATGGCTATTCCTAAGGAGCATCTGCAAAGGTTCCATGGCATGGTTGATGCTAAAGAGATGTGGGAGGCTATCAAGAAACGATTTGGAGGCAATGCAAACTCCAAGAAGATGCAAAAGGCTGTTCTTAAACAGCAATTTGAGACATTCAGTGTTTCAAAACCTGAAGGATTGGAGAAGGGCTATGACAGATTTCAACATCTGTTAACACAACTGGAAGTTCATGGTGCAGCAGTTTCAAATGAGGATGCAAACCACAAGTTCCTTATATCTTTACCATCAGAATGGGGCAATGTATCTGTGGCGATGAGGATAAAGGAGGAAGTAGATTCAATGACACCTGATGACCTTTACAATAATCTTAGGATGTTTGAAAGGGACATCAGCAATAACACTCAGGCATCTACCAGTTCATCAAATGTTGCTTTTGTGTCACAAAACAAAAGCAGTACTTACAAGGTTAAACCTGGTAGTGTTAGGTCTGGTATCTATGAAACTCCTTCAAGTGAAAGATCTGCATCAAGTTTTACTGATGAAGTGATACATTCTTTCTTTGCCAACCAAACGAAAGATGAAAGCTTTATTAGTGAAGACTTAGAACAGATTAATGATGCCGAAGTTGAGGAGATGGACATAAAATGGCACATTGCCATGGTTGCTTTAAGGGTCAAACGATTTCAGAAGCAATATGGAAGGACCATCAACTTCAACAACAAATCTCCAGTGGGATACACAAAGAGGACAGTTGAATGCTACAACTGTCACAAGCATGGACATTTTTCAAGAGATTGTCCAGAGAAGAAGCCTGCTGATGGGAAAAGAGATGAAGATGGGAAGATGGAAAAGAATCAGATGAGCTTGCTGACAATGGAAGCTGGAGGAGTAAACTGGGGTGAGCATCCAAGAGTGAATGAGGAGTCTGATCATGCTCTCATGGCCATTGGTAATGAGGTATCATTATGCTCTAAATTATGCACTGATTCATATAATCATGTTAAGGCTTTGTGTGATGAGCAGTTAGAACAAATAGGTGACCTAGAAGTAAATCTGTTAGCACATAAAAATGCTGTAAAAACATTAGAGGCACAAAAGGTCACCCTTCAAAACCAACATGCTGCTTTAAATGAAAAACTATACTTTCAAGCCAATAAAATATATGAACAAGATGAAAAGCTTAAAAGGTATAGACAATTGGGCCTTAGAATTCAGAAGGAGAGGGATGAGTTGAGAAAACGGGTAGATCAGTGGAACAATTCAAATAAGAACCTGTTTAAGTGTTGGGATTCTCAAATTAAGTCAAATAAAAAATGTGGCTTAGGATATGAGGAAGATGAGAATAAGGCTATATTTAAGAATAAAGAAGAGGACTATGCTGATAAGCCTTTATATAATAGGTTTGTTAAGACTGGTGACTTTAAGGGAGTACCACCACCATTGAGTGATGACTATACTCCTCTTGAAAAAGAAGAGTTGGATGATTCACTCTTTGTGTATGGTAAGAAAGGTCCTCAATCACCTGAGTCAATCACCTCAGAGGACAAAACCAGTAAGTATTCTTCTTGTCAATCCAATGACTCTGAAGGATCTATTGATGGTTCCTCTGATCACTCTAAGTCTGAGTCAAAAAGTGAGGTAAAAGAGAATCCTGAACCTAAGGTTGTTAAGAAGTGTGAACCTGTTGTGACTAAACCAAAGCCTGAGACAGTCAAACCTAGTTGTGCCCAGCACATAAAAACTCCTAGGGAATCTGTTAATATTAATGAGTCACCTAGAAGCAATAGTGTTCACAGAGAAAGTAGGAGTAGTTACACTTATGCTCCTAAAAGATGTTTTGTGTGTGGAAGTTTGAGTCATTTAATAAGAGATTGTGACTTCCATGAAAAGAGAATGAAGAGAGAGGCTGAGCAAATGAGAATGAATGCTAATATGGGTCATGTTTCAAATAAACCAGTTTGGAATAATGCTAGTAGAATTAATCATGCCAACCAGTTTGTTCCCAGACCTGTCCAACTTAATAACTCTACCCGACCTAACTCTTGTGTTAATACTGGTAGACAAAATTTTAGGTCTGGCTTCAGGAACTTTAATGTGAATAGGCAAACTGGTAATTTTATGAGGCCTAATGTGAGCACTGGTTATGTGAGACCCAAACAATCATTTCAAAAGCCACAGGTGAATACAAATTTTCAAAGAAATAATTTTTATAAAACTTATTCACCTGTAAGGAGACAAACAAATTCAAATGGAGGTTCTGCTGATAACCTCTCTGATTGCTGGGCTTGGAATCCATTTAAAAATGAATTTACCTATAAGTCCAAACATGGTTTCACTAGAGCAAGTTCATACAAAACCTATAAGTATGTTGCTCCACAGAAAGAACTCAAGCCCACTCAGGCCTGGGTTGTTAAGAAAAACTGATTTCTCTTTCTTAACTTTGTATAGTTTGTATACTTGTTTGCTTCTAATCTTGCTATTCACTACAACAAAAGTGGCTTTTTAGGACCCTTTGTGTGGGACGCTATGATAATGGAGTCCTAAAAAACTGTTTAATAGGACATATGAGCATTTAGGGTCCTTTTTAAATATTTGCTACTTAGGCAATGTCCTAAAAAGTTATATAATAGGATGGTCGATGATTTGGGGTCCTATTATCATATACCTTAATAGGACGCTTAAAATATGGATCCTAATAAATTACTTTATAAGACATTTAGTTGTTGGTGTCCCATTATGTGATAGTGTAATACGACACTTGATCACTAGATGTCCTATTATCATATACCTTAATAGGACGCTTAAAATATGGATCCTAATAAATTACTTTATAAGACATTTAGTTGTTGGTGTCCCATTATGTGATAGTGTAATACGACACTTGATCACTAGATGTCCTATTATGACATAACCTTAATAGGACGCTTAAAATATGGATCCTAATAAATTACTTTATAAGACATTTAGTTGTTGGTGTCCCATTATGTGATAGTGTAATACGACACTTGATCACTAGATGTCCTATTATGACATAACCTAATAAGACATAATAGGACACTTGAGTTTTGAGTCATAAGACATCAGTTAGTTAAAACGCTTATTCACAAAAAGTTTTATTATAGCAAAATTTAATAGGACCTTTGACACGTGGGTATTATAACGTTAACCTTTATAGGACGCTTATGTACAATGGTTTTATTATTGTACACCATAATAGGACATTTCATTTTTGAGTCATATAACATCATATAAGATCAGTCAAAGCGCTGCAGCGGGGACTTTTTTTTTTTACTTTTTTTTTTTTTTTTTTCTTTGGTTTACATTTATGCGTTATTTTTTTTTATTAAGTGCCTCTTTTGACGGGGACATGTCTGCGCTAAAAGTATCAACCATATAAAACTGAGTGAACCTTTTGGCGGGGAAAAAGTGTCTGACCCATTTTGCAGCAAAATGAGTAATTTACAAATTTTTTTCCGGAAAAAATCTACAATAACCCAACCTGTGTTATAACCACAACCATGCTACAACATCACAAAATATGCTACAACACCACAAATGGTTCAAATTCGCTAAACATAATATTATAAATTAGAAATTTGCCAAACGGTTCAAAGACCGTGATCCCTAAAACATTGTTTATTATCATATAACATGAAATTATGTATGAAATTCTACACCATCAAGATAATCGTTACTCGACTATTACATTCAATAGTTAACCATTTTTGTAGAATTCCATGACACAAAAAGTAGAAACTCTGCAAACAATGTCCAAAGAACTGAACCTGCCTCTTTAGCTAAGGCATTGTACCAACTACCACCAACCTTCATGAAAATAACATCTCCTTTAGGAACGCTAGCGAACATATCTCCTCCAACATGCTCTACACCTAGTCAATAATGTGGTGCAAACATTGTCAATTACATGGACTTGGAGATCTAGATCAAATTATAAAAAAATATATCAATCATGCATGGACATAATGGCAGTTCGATACTTCGATACAATAAGACTGATCATGTTACTCAACATAAATGGGTATTATATATGAAATTATGAATATTATCTAAACAAATATGATCTAATACTATGCACACTAACGGGTCACGCGATGAACATTAGTGTGGTGTACAAGCTTAGATATATCAACATATTATACTGTATGTGTGCATAGAATTTGAATACCTGGATAAGGAGGCGCGTCCTTGATAACATGGGGTAAGTTAAAGTTTATGCCCTTGATATCAGGATACTTGGAAACACATAATATAGCGATTAGGGATGGCAATTTAACTTTAGTGACACAAATCCATACGAAACAATATTAATAATCACTCATTTAGGCATACTACACATTATATAAATACTACCAATTGACGCACTTTCAACGCACACTCTTAAATGGACAATCAAACAATAACAACTCAATAATCACACATTTAGGTAGCAACTACCTGTGTGAACCACCTCCGAAGAAGCTGATTCAAAGAGAGATTGTGGAGGAACATCAGCAGCCGAATGAGAGTTTCTTTCAACATCCGATGGTGCATCGTAAGCACCAACAGTGGCTACAGGACGCACCATACCCGACTGAAAGTCAAGGACCATCGGATGATTCAGTGATCCTGCAACATTTAAAAAAAATTCCAGCAAGAGGTTAAGAAAAACAATAACTCAATAAGTTCAGGTAAGTATAAATAAAACATTTTAGGTAACAACTACCTGCATCAACATCCTTCGAAGAAGCCGATTCAAACAGAGAATGTGGAGACACATTAGCAGCTAAATGAGAGTTTCTTTCAACAATATTAGCCTGCATTGATCCAACAGTCGAACTTAACGCAAGGCTACCTTCAGCATCCACAGAACCTCCCTGATCGTGAAGACACCTTTTTTTAGAAATCCGTGGAACGTCATGGACGTTATCCAAACCATAAGCGTAAGACCCAGCTCGTGCCAGTCCCGAATGACACAGAGGTATAGCTGCGTTGTCCGACAAACAATCATCTAAATTAATAGCCTTCCTTTTCAACACATTACAATCTAACTCTGTACTTCCATGTGAATTTTGCCTTTGCCTTTTCGAGACGCTTGTCAACGAAGAATCACACACATACGCTGAATTCCTTTTCAGAGTCAATGGCCCACTTCCTCCATCAATAACACCACCCTCATCACAACAATCACTCAAACGGTCACGGTCAACCAAACCCACTGGGTTGTCAGAAACCCCAGTGACCACACCCGCACCAACCAAAGGTTCCACAGCGTCAGTTACTAAAGCCGCACTAACTAGATGATACAAATGTACATGAGATGTTAAACGAATGATCCGAGATGATATGGTTGTACACGAGATGTTAAACGAATGAGCCGAGATGATATGGTTGTACATGAGATATTTAACGAATGAGCCGAGATTATATGGTTTTACACGAGATGTTAAACGAATGAGCCGAGATGATACAAATGTACATGAGATGTTAAACGAATGAGCCGAGATGATATGGTTGTACACGAGATGTTAAAAAAAATTTGCTTCATTCCTTAATTAGACAGGGGCATTGTTCGGCATTGACCAAAAGTTCAACATTTTACTTTTCTACTTTTCAACTTTCACATTCTTACATTATCCCTCTAGAAAAATAGAATTTCTCTATCTCATTTTCAGTTGTCACGCTCTAAGGCCGGACGGAGTGGGCTGCGGGCTGGCCTGCGGGCTGCTCGGGCTGGATGGGAACACCGTCGCCGCCTAGGCGGGCTGGCCTGGCGGGTTCCTTCCACGGGCTATAGGCTCGCAACGGGTATAACCAAAAGTGACCGTGGGAGTGTTATAAAATTTGAGTTTTGAACGTTGAAAGGGAGCGTGGGTCAAAAAAAAAACAAACACATTTGGTCCCTTGGCTTGGCTGCCTATTTAACCCAAACTCTCACACAAACATTACACAAAAAAAAAAAACAAAAAAAAAAAAAAAACAAACTGCCAAAACAAAAAAAAAAAATAAGCAAAGTATGGATCAAAGAGGCAAGAAAGTAGTTGGTGCAACATCTTTGTCTAGGGGTCGGGGCACTCGAGCTAAATCCGGTCGACCTATACCAACACAATCGGCTCCTCGACCCACACAACCATTTTCGGCTCCTCGTCAACAACCACATTCGACGTCGCAACAATACTATTATTATCCCCAACCACCGAGTCCTCCACGACAAACCTTCGACTACCCACCACTTAATCCAAGCGATTACCACGTACACGAAACGAGTAACTTTAACCCGTTCGATTACCGAGAACAACCGGAGGGGAGCGAAGACGAGTTTGTCGACATACCCGAAACGCAATACAATCTTGGTATGTTTTTTTTTTTTTTTTTTTTTTTTTTTTTTTTTTTTTATATAATAAGTTTAATTTTTTAGCCATTTTATTTATTTAAACGTTTTAATTTTTTAGACGATGACGATGATCTTCAAGAAATTCAAAAACAAGAAGTTCAAAAGAAAAAATATGCGAAAAGGGCCGAAAAAAAAAGGTTGTAGCTCGTTTTTTTTTTTTTATTTTATATATAGCTCTTTTATATATATATATATATATATATATATATATATATATATATATATATATATATATATATATATATATATATATATATATTATATATATATATATATATATATATAGCTCGTTTTTTTTTTATATATATATACGTTGTATTTTTTCATTTTATATATACACGTTTTAATTTTTTTTTTAGATGCGTCTTTGGGATAAAGTGATGACTCCTGCCTAAGTTTTCCCAAAATTCAGATTATCCCTCCTTCCCATCTACTATCTTCTTTTAACCTAAAAACCGCCCCCTTTATTTCAAAATCAAAAACCAGAAACCACCACCCATTACATCTCATCATCAAGATTTATTAGGCTTTTTAACGATTCTTCAATCCTCAAAATGACAAGAAAAAAATTGAAGATGATATTATCAATGGGTACATAAAAGCCAGGATTTAAATTTGTGGCCGCAGGATTCTTCAATCCTCCTTTCCCCTCGATTGGTAAGCCACACGCCACCATCTTGATACCGCCGCGTAGATCGAGACCATGGGAGCATTTCTGGAGCACTTGGAGCCAAGAGGCGTTAGTTTGACCGTGTTTGAATCCACCACAGCCGCTCACCACCAGTTCACCACCACGCGCCGCCATCTTCCCCCCCACCTTTCTCTCTCGATAGGTAATCCAACGCGCCATCATCTTTACTTATTTCGTAATTTTAATAAAACCCTAGCCGGTTTTAAATTTATGACAACGTTTTTTGAGTTCTAAATTAATTAAAACTTAATGTTTATAAACAATCTTGTGTGGATTCATGTTTTGAAACCCAAAACCCGTCCGATTCGTGGTTGAGTCGACTTGACTCAGTGAGTCAACTCGACCGAGTCAACTCACTGAGTTGAGTTGACTCGTGTATCTTTGTTTTTCTTCGTGTTTATTTCAGTCATTATGTAGAGTTTATGTTGTATGATTTCTGATGTGGTTTGCATTTGGGTCTCGGTTTTGGACTTGTACATATATGCGTATGGGTGATACTGGTTATGTCTATTCATTGCTTATTGACTTAGCTTATTTATTAACTTGTGGTTTAGTTGAGTTATGTTTTCAGCTGCTTTGGTAGAAGCAGCTAGTGATTTTTATTCTTCTTGATTAATAATATGAGGTTCTGTCACTTGTTTTTCTTTGATTTGTGCGAGAAAATAGGTAACTAACTGGGTAGTGCATTTAACATATTTTTTTGCGCCATATTACAAAATATTAATGTATCACATAAGTGTTTTGTACATAATTTGTGCGGATGGCATTGTTGCATCCATATAACAAAATGTGCACAAATTCGATTGTCAGGTATTAGACCTGTTGTCACATTACTACTGTGACATCATAGATATATTTACAGTAGTAATAGTTGTACTTTATTGCCCTTCAGATGCTGTGGATGATCAAAAGTGTAGACCTGAGGTGAAACCTGCAATAGGAGATGTAGTTAGTTAGTAGATTTAACATGATTTGTATTTTTTCCGATGAAATTGATGTATCTATTGAGTCACAGTCAATCCCAACGACATCGTTTGCTTTGGGTGTGAAGAATGTTAGCATAACTGTGTGTGTGTCATCTGTTATGTATCCCTTGAAATTGTATCTGCATAAATGAGTCAATTATGTTAGATTAATTCTAATCTTTTTTAATTTTGTTTATTTGGTAGATTCTTGCCTGTTACTTGGAGACACAACCGGTCCATGGACTCTGCACTCATAGATGTCTCCGTTCTTTTTAAATTTAAGGGTACAGCTGGTGCAAGATTTGTAGTACCATTCACGGCTTGTGTTCAGACCTGTTATAGTTCCTTCGCAGGTAAATCGGACTCCCTGTCATATTTGCACGGTTATTATTATTTTTATTTTTTTTAATGAGCAAAGAATGGTTAACAGTGATTCTATTATGGTTACCCTTTTTTTAAAGTAAAAATATATGGTAGATTTCATTGTAACTTACTGCATTAGTTTGTGGAGCTTGTCCCATGAGCATGGCAAGGGGGAACCTGTTTCTTAGTCTTTCCTTTTCTATGTCTTTAAATGGTTGCCTGATTACTTGTAACGGTGTGTTTGCGTTAAATAGAACTCGGTACCTGTTGCACAGTTAGACAGTTAGGAATACATAATTCATGATACAGATTTTAATTGACAAAAGGGATAGGGTGTATGGTACTCTTGCTTATATTGCTCGATGACTAGTACAAACTTAACGATTTTGACCCGTATTATTGTTCCGATGACTATTTTCTATTAATGTTTTCAGAAGCTAATGTTGCATTCTGGTAAATTTTTTGTGTGCAGGTTTAATGAAGAAGCGGGGTTTGAAAAGAAAATGCTTCCACAATATGATGATCCTATAGTGAAGGAGGTAAATATTTCAACTTGGTTCATATGTCTGGTTAAACTTGTGATACCAATAATTTTAATAACATAGAACTTAATGCTTATACATGGATGTTTATTTGTAGGTGGTCCGTGATGATTGAGAAAGGATGCATGATGACCCCGGACTAAGCTTCTTGTTGCTTTAATTTCTTGTTTAATGTTACAAGACTTTATGTTGGATAATGTTTATACCTTATTTATGTTTAGTGCTTTTGTTATGACAATTGCTTATTTGAAATACAATTTCGTTTTGTTCATTTAATAATTAGTTGATCTTTTATTCATATCGTAATAATAGAGTGTGCATGCTGAAAATAGCGTCCTATCATATGACTTGTCAGGACTTTGAAATTGTCCTATTAAACTTATTAACCGTCCTAACAATAAACTTTTAAGGACGCTTAACATTGTAAAAGTGTCCTAATATGTTGTTATTAGGACGTTATTTAGGTTGTTAATCGACATTTTATACGACCAAAAAATTGGTTTCATAATAATCTTTGAGATATTAGAACCCTTTTTTTGGTGCTAAAGTAGCTATAATGTTATATGATAAGCGTCCTAACAATTATCTTTTAAGTACGCTTGTATGTGTATCAAAAGATTAAAATTAGGTAACCACATGTTAGAACATTGTAAAAGTGTCCTAATATGTTGTTATTAGGACCTTATTTGGTTGTTCATGGACATATTATGCGACCAAACAATTGGTTTCATAATCGTATTTGGGATATTAGGACCCTTTTCTTGGTGTTAAAGTAACTATAATGGTATATGATAACCGTCCTAAGAATTAACATTTAAGGACGCTTGTATGTGTATCAAAAGATTAAAAGTAGGTTACCACATGTTAGAACATTGTAAAAGTGTCCTAATATGTTTTTATTAGGACGTTATTTGAGTTGTTTATAGACCTATTATGCGACCATAAAATTGGTATCATAATCTTATTTGAGTTATTAGGACCCTTTTCATGGTTGCTAAAATAGCTATGATGTTACATCATAAGGGTCCTAACAATAATTTTAAGGACGTTTTTATGTGTATCAAAAGATTAAAAGTAGGTTACCACATGTTAGAACATTGTAAAAGTGTCCTAATATGGTTTTATTAGGACGCTATTTAGGTTGTTCATAGACATATAATACGACCATAAAATTGGTTTCATAAGGGTATTTGAGATATTAGGACGCTTTGGACCTATTACAACCGCCTTACATGAAACGCTTTCATCCTTGGTCCTATCAAATGAAAGGTCCTAAAAAGTACCATTTTATGACGCTTATGGGGGTCCTAAAAAGCCACTTTTCTTGTAGTGATTCTACTTGGTTATTCTTATTTTTAGTAGTTAATTTGTTTTCAACTTTCCATAGTACATTTGTTTTTGGTATATTGTGCATAACTTTGTTTTGTAGTTTTTGATTTAAAGACTAAAGAACACTGAAAGTTTTATTCATTATAAACAAAGTTTCATACAAGGAAACCACCATCATAGCATATCAAAAGACAAAAGCCTAAAACCAAGCAAGCTAAACACCAACACCTACATCTTCTTCGTCCCTTTGCCTTTATCCTTCACATCAGGCATGGTCTTCTTGGTCCCCTTCTCACCCATAAGGTCTCTGACCTTTGGACTGAGGAGTCCTAGAACCTGCTTGTTTGGTGTTGGACGAGGCACAACCTTGATGCTCTTGGATGTCACAGTTTTGGAGGTCTCTGCTTCATAATCAATAGAAGAATCCTCTGAAGAAGTTATATCTTCTGAAGTCTCCTCTGTTTCATCCTCTGAAGAAGAGTCCTCTGGCTCTTTCTCAGTATGATCATATGCTGCTAACCATTGTTTCAGTACTGTCTCCCTGGCTGCTTTGTTTTTTGTTATTGAGGAGAAACCTGATGGAAAATAACCACCCCATCCTCCTGATGATGAATCAGAAGATGAGCCATTTGGATCCCAAGAAGAATCGGATGAAATCTCTATGATTTCTGAGTTAGAAGGATCCATTATGTTAATAAGGTTTTTCTTTTGGTTTGTGATGGTTTTGTGATAATACAATGGGTGGTTTTATAGGGAAAATCAAGGTTTAATGCTATTAAATGCTTGGTTGGTGTATGGGTTAATTCTTGCAGGGAAATTGTTATTAATTATCATTTATGGAAAGTTGTTCGTGTTTATTATTTAATTTACATTTGTTAGCTTAAGTTTTCTCTTTAAAAAAAAAAAAAAAAAAAAAGAGGAGGAGGGGTTTACACTTAAGGGGAGGTAATGTACATTTAAGGGGAGGCAAATGTACAAGTTTTTAATCGGGTAATCTTAAGTGTTAAATCTGGTAGCTTGTGTGCTGACCTTTTCATGCAAATATTGGTTTCTGTCTCCCTTTCTTGTTGTTGAACTAATTTTTGCAGAAAAGATTGGAATGATGATGATGTAAAGCTTTGCATTCGCTTAAATCAGTGTGTAAGTCCACTCTTTTGGTTAGGTCTGGTAAGTTTATGATTCGGCCTGGTTGACTAATTTAAGTCGGGTAGTGTTAAATTTATGACCGTTAGATCTGGTCAGAGTAATAAAGATTTAACTAAAATATTACCGTTGCACTATTTTCGGTAAAAAGAGATATTTATGAAGTATATACGACTAAAATTTGATATATTTTATCTCCTTTTATTCTTTATTTGCTTCCTAATTTAAATCATCTTTATTTTGAACTCACGACTCTGTTTATACGCAAATATTTTCAAACCTTACCCTTCCAATCAACCAGACCTAAATCATTAACTCATCCATGGCTAACCTCAAGTTTGTTGACAAGCATAATCAAGTTGGTTTCTTGAAGAAACCAGAACAAAGTGCAGGTTTTGAGGAGATTGTGGATTTCCTAAAAGGTTCTTACATTTGTTATTCATTAATTCATAATCCTACTATTTATCAGTCCCTTGTTAAGCAGTTCTGGAGGTCGGTTACCTCTGAGACTCTTGATGATGGGACACCATGTTTAAGGGCAATTATTGATAAAAATGGTTTTACCATTACTGAAGCCTCCATTAGGGAAAGTCTCAAATTGGATGATGCTTTAGGAGAATTTGATTTGCCTGGTAATGATATTTTGGAGGGATTAGATAACATTAGGTACCCCACAGATGGAAGTTTTACCTTTTGGAAAAGTCATTTTACACCTCAGTGGCGGTTTTTAGTACATCATTTACTTCAGAGCTTAAGTCCCAAGAGTGGTGGATGGGATCAATTTGGAAGCAGAATTGCTTCTGCATTGGTCTGTTTATCACTTGGAAGGAAATTTAATTTTTCAAAACTAATTTTTGAAGGAATGGTGAAAAATGCTAAGGACCCTAAATTTTTAATGTATCCACGATTTTTGCAAATGGTCTTAAACTATGAAACTAAGGATAAAGTGCCTTACATCAGTGTAGCCTTTACTCCTAAACTTTTTGCAAATATAAAAAGGGGTTTTCAAGGGGCACATAGACCTTTGCTTGCTGCTATGCTTGGTACTAACAATGCAGGTACATCTGGAGCTGCACAAGTGCAACCTGATGTGGAACAAGCCCAAGCATCATCTAGGTCTGCTACACATACACCTAGCCCAACTCCATCATCTCAACCAGGTCCCTCACCATCTGCTGAAAGAATACCTACACCTATCCCACAATCTTCACCTTCACAACCAAATGTTCCAAGTCCTGCAAGGGAGGAGGCACATGCACCCATAACTGTGGAAAATCTTCTCATTATAGTTCCTCAACTGCAAAAGAAGATAGCCACTTTGGAAAAGTCTAATGAGGCACTCAGAAAAGCTTATGTGACTTTGGTGCAAAAAGTAAAGAAAATGGGAATGGCAATGAAGAAAAAGGGTGTTCCTTTTGATGATGAGGAGGGAGAAGCTGAAAATTCTTCCAAACAGGGGAGGAATTTGGAACAAGAACAAGAAAATATTCTTCAAACACCAGTCCAAGAACCTCCTGTTCAAGAACCTGTCACCACCATCAGTCCAGAGACACTGGAAGTAGCAGAAACTTTGGCTCAATCCATGGGCAAGATTAAACAGGATAGGAAGAAAAGAAGGTTAATTTTTTCTGCTGAGGAAGAGATTGAAAAGTTTGGGACAATGTCTGATGAAAAGTATGATAATGAAATTAATACTGGTGAAGGAAAGTCTGGTTCTGTAGGGTCTGGTGATGAACTTAATTCTGGTAATGAAGAGCAACATTCTGCACAAAGAGAAGGAAAGCAGGTTGTGGATGAAACTTCAAAGCCAAAGAAGTCTAAAAGAAAAACAAGAGAAGAACTAGCATCTGAGGCTGAAATTGAGAGGATTAAGGCACAAGATATTGCTGAAGAAGAGAGACAAAAGAGGCTAGATGCATTTTATGCAAGACAATTGGCTGAAGAATCTGATGAATTTACAAAGTTGCTCAATGTTGATGATGAAGTGAGAGCAAAATATGAGGAGCTTCTAACTGTTGAAGGTTTAACTGCTGATGAACGAGCCAAACAGTTAGCTGACTTCATAAATGCAAGAGACAATGATGATACATTGGGTGGATTCTTAGAAAAGTTCAAGCTTAAGAAGAAATCAAAGATTCCCAAGAAGATGACTATTGCAGAAAAGAAACATGATATGAAGATATATCTAAAGAATCAAATGCATCTATCTTTGGAACAGATGAAAGGGAAGTCATATGAGGAAATTCAAGTTGCATATCTCAAGGCATTTGAGAGAGATCAAGGTTATAAAGCTGTTGATTATGATGATGTGCAGAAATATTGTTTTCAGGGTAGGAAGGCTAAAGAAACTAAACTTGTTATTGAACCTGATAAAATGGTTGAAATACAACCTGAAGTTGAGAAGTCATCAGGAGAAGTGCAAACTGAAGCAGTAAAGCCAATTGTGTTTCAAAGAAGAAAAGGTTTGGAAAGAAAAAGTAAATACAAGAAAGTGATTGATGAAGAGGAATCTGAGGAAGAACCTTCATCTGAAGGAGCTACTATGGGAACAATTGAGAGCTCAAAGAAACCGGCTAAGATAGTTAACTATAAAATTGTTATGGCTGGAGAAAGAGCTTCATATATGATTATTAGGGAAGATTATTCTAATATTATGTATATGAATTTTGCTGCTATTTTAAATGACATAAGCAGGGAGGATTTAAAGGAACTATACAAGGTGGTGAATATCAAATTTGGAGATAATCCACCTGAAGATGATGTTACAAGAGTCTTTTGGGGAAATTTGAAAGTAATGTTTGAGCCACCTACTGAGTCAAATATAGTGTGGAAACTCCCTGAACAGCAGAAGATCACCAGCTGGACCTACTTCTATAACTGCAAGGTACATTGTTTATCTGTTAAAGATGGTGATATTTATATGCTTGCAGAAGTGGAATATCCTCTGTCATCAAGTGTTTGCAAAGATATGATAAACAAAAGGTTATCTGGTGTAAAGAAGGATGATGTTTATGAGCAGATATTGGACTTAATAAAATTGCAGTCATTAAGAGATGTAGCTTGAGGATGTTTGAAAGAATTTTCAAAAGTTGTTAAGTGAGACTATTGGAACTTCTCACTTGGTGAAGGTGCCTTGCACTGACACAAAAAAAGGTTATCAGTCCACCTTGTCTCATCAACACAAGGACTGGCTAATCCTGAGCAAACGGCTAACAGGTAAAGATTGCTTAAATCCGTTTATGGCTGACAATTTGCCAAAAATTGTATGGTATTCAACTCACCATATCTAAGATAAGTGAAGAGTTGGCTAGCCCACAAGGTTATGGCTTGTGGTAAAGGCTGTGGAAAACCATAAATGGTAATCAATTCATCATGATGAGGTGCTTTTCCATCAAAGAATTGGCTAGTCCAGAAGCAAACGGCTTTTGGTAAAGACTTAACAAATCCGTTGATAAGCTGATGATTTGCTAAAAATCATATGGTTATTAATGTACCATGGTCTGACACACCAAAACATTGGCTACTCCAGTGGTAATGGCTATTGGTAAAGAGATTTCAAATCCATTACATTTTCAATGATTCACCTCTCACAGATGGTAACACATCTGGAAGTGATGAGAATAGTCTGGAACTTAAATGAATTTGATGTACATATAGTCAATGTTGCTGCAAAGACCAACATCGTCTATACTGGGTGCTGAGTCTATACTTCGGGATGGACCTTGGATGATTCGTGGAATCCCCATTTTCCTTAATAAGTGGTCTCCCTCGGTAAGTCTCCTTATGGAAGATTTGTCTTGTGTTCCGGTTTGGGTGAAGTTGCACGATATTCCTTTGGTTGTTTATACACCAGATGGTCTAAGTTTGATTGCTTCAAAGATTGATACCCCTATGTTGCTAGATTCTTACACGAATACCATGTGTTGGAGTAATGGGGGCGCAGCAGCTATGCGATAGCTTTGATAGAAATTAATGCATCTAATGAATTCAGAGACAATTTAGTGTTGGTTGTTCCAAACCTTGAAGGGAGTGGTTATGCCAAAGAAAACATTTGTATTGAATACAAGTGGAAACCATCTCGGTGTAGTACTTGTTTGCTTTATGGCCATTTGAATGATAGCTGTCCCAAAGCCGCCCCTAAACGTGTGGTGAATGTCATTGGTAAAAGCAAAGATATTAATTCGGCTGTATCTAAGAGGCTTTCTAATGATGGTTTTACAGTTGTGAAGCATAAAGGAGGTAATACTAAGAATTTCAATGCTATTTAAATAAACAAATTTGATTATCGGCCGGTTGCTCCTAAGAATACCAAGGCTTCACCTTCCAATGACAACACAAAGGAGTCTACTTCCAAGGGCAACACAAAGGAGGCTTCTAAGTATAGACAACCAGCAATGGCTACTAAAGTGGTTCATACCTTTAATGTTTTTGGCGTTTTTGGAAAACTAGAAGGGGGGTTGAATAGTTTTTACCATTTTAAACTTTTCTTCGCTTTGTATACCTAACGTGATTTCAAAGTAAAGCAAACAATCAAGCAATATATATAAATCAAGTAAGGAAAGAAATGATCAAACCACACAACACATATGTTTATAGTGGTTCGGCTACAAGGACTCTCTTCCATGCCCTACTCCACTCCTCGAGCCTCTAACTCGAGAGTTTTTCTTCACTAAGAAACAAGCTCCCTTCTAGGCGGAGAAAACCTTTACACGTCACTTACTCTTTATCTGGTACTAAGCTAAACACCGGGTTCTTTACAAGGGTACAACCACTCCCATTGGTTCTTTAACAAGGGTACAACCACTCCCAACACTCTATGTGTTTTGAGGACTAAAACACTAACCGAACTCTACTGAATGAATGGTATAGACAATGATGTGTGAGCACTAACAAATCACACAGTATCTAACTATCAAGACTTGCAACACAGTGTTGAAGCTTGTATGCTTGATCTTCTTTGCTACAAAAGAGAGATCAATAAGAATGAAATGAATGAATATAATGGGTTAGTAATGTACAAATGAATGAGTGTATAATTTAAGCTATATGAGTGATAGTTGTACTTGAATGATCAGCTTGCTATTTATAGGCAAAATTGACTAGACAACCCGCGGATTTGGCGGACCCAAAAAATTGGTTCCGCCCTTTCACTGGTTTGGTTCCGCAGGGACAAGCCAGCTAAGGGATTTCCAAATCTTTCCATATATTGTCAAGTCTTGTCAAGATCTTCCAAAGTTAACTCTTTAGCTTCAAGATCTTTCCAAAATATATTGTAAAGTCAACTAACATATGTAACTGATGCATGCCATGATGTCATGTGTATTTCCATTTTTGAGAAATAAAAATAAACATGTAAATGTATATATGTATGTAATGTGTAATTCCTAGTGATCATATGATATGTGAATGAGTTTTTAAAAGCTTGTTACTAAAATGTAAAAGACTTTAACATATACTTATGCTTTACTAAAGATAAACCTTATAATTGTCATTAACAAAATTAAGCAAAGATCGTAAAATATAAATAACGTTTTTAGGACGATATTTGTATTAACAATCTCCCCCTTTTTGTTGATGACAAAACATAAAGTTTATTTTTAAGTAGTGGAATAAGTAAAGTAAAAGTCTTTTAAAAATATAGATTAAGTTAGTTTTATGCAAGTTGTAAAAACTATTTTAAGCATAAAAATATGTACTGTGATGTTCACAGTGATGTATGAACTTAATCCTATCTCCCCCTTTTTGTCGAAACAAAAAGAAGATATGCGTAGCGGAATGTGGTGAATATTTCTTGGTTATTACTCCCCCTAATTTGGAGTACCAAGAATGATTCAATGATTTTGAGAACTTTAAAAGCTCCCCCTTGGATAATACTCTCCCTAATTGGAGTGCCAAGGTTATGATGTATGAACCTACACAACAAATGGTTAGTATGTGATATGCTCCCCCTCGATCTATACTCCCCGTTGCAAGGGTACCAACGTATATGATTCAAGGTTGAGAAAAGCTACAAAACAAAGGTTAGTTGTGAATCAATCCAACCAAGTAGCATAATGCATATGTATAGGTCAACCAAGCATGA
The DNA here is from genome assembly GCA_021014915.2 of Artemisia tridentata subsp. tridentata. Classification (NCBI taxonomy): domain Eukaryota; kingdom Viridiplantae; phylum Streptophyta; class Magnoliopsida; order Asterales; family Asteraceae; genus Artemisia; species Artemisia tridentata. The sequence goes on from CP139509.1 coordinate 91,100,675, forward strand.
TAGTTCAACCCATTTGACTTTAAAAAGTCAAAAATACGTGTCTGATCAAAAAATGCACCTAAGTGTAAGTGTTCAAATCATTATGAGAATTCAAACCAACCATACAATAATTTTAGTGAATCAAACAACCCAAGATATTATGCTAAATAGTGATCACCCATAAGCATAAATATAACATCCATTAAATGAAAATTGTTTGTGACATAAGTCACAAAACATGATGTTACAACATAACAAGAAAATAAATCCTAAAAAGAAAAATCCTAAAAGTTCCTATAAAAGGAAACTAGGAAGAAACTAAAAGCTCCTATTGAGGAGGATGAGAAAGCGCATTAAGGCGCTCGAGAATGTGGTTCAAAATGAATCGCATTTCATTTTGCATTTCAAGAACCGATATGTTGGTTTGTTGCACCAAATAAGCGGTCCTCACACACATGATACAATCATGTCGTGGAGGTGGAAGGGTTGGTTCTTGAGTTGGAGGTGGTGGTGGTTGTGTGTTTGATGGTGGAGGTGGTGGAATGTAGTTTGGGGACATGATGGAGGCCATTAAAGTGGATTGGAGGTCCATAGCCTCATGGAGGTGGGAATCCACCATGTTTGAGAAAGCATAGAGGCGGTCCAACTCCTCGTTGATTTCTTGTTGTGATTGGGGTTGGTCGTTCCACATTGTCTCATCAATGGGATTGACTGTGGATGTTGGTGAGGTTTGTTGAGGTTGTTGTTGTGGTGGCTCTTGGTCACGGTATAAAGGACAGTGGATATCCCGATAAATGGGATGGAAGAGAAGAGGTTGTTGACCTTCAAAGGTAGGAGGAGGATTGGTAGTTCTTTTTGGAAGGTCTTCTAAAGTTTCAAGATATGTGTGTGGAGAGGTTGGAGGAGTAGTAAATAACTCCATTGGTTGTAGTTTGGGTGAGTGTGATGGTGATGGAGATCTAGCAGGCTGTAATGGAGCGGGTGGTGGTGTGGTGGCTATGCGAGTTATTGTTGGTGGTGGAGTATGGATGACTACATTTGATGGTGTGGGAGTGGAGAGTGTTAGAAAATTCTCATCGGCTATGGGTGAAGAGATGTTGAGAGGTGATGACTCCTCTGATGAAGTTGCCAAGTTTATAAAACAACATTGTTTAACACTTATGCGAGCAGTTATGCGTGGTGGTCTGTTGGTGGAAGAGTTGTTGGATTTGGTCATGTTTAAAATGTGAAGAATTGCAAACAAGTACAGAGATGATACTTAGAGTTGATGGTGAAGGTGTGAGTTTTGATCAAGCAAATGTTCCATTTTATAGGCAGGAAGGATTATGGAAATTGGTGTTTGGATTTGATGTTCATCCATAGAAGGATTGAGGTTCCTAATGATTTGGAACAAAAAATTGTGCTAGTCACATCATCTAAGTCAACCCATTGAAATGAGATTGAGTAAAGGGTTGAAGATATGCAGTAAATGCAAGGTTTGAGTGGGAAATCTAATGATTTGATGTTTCCACGGACTGCAAGGAACCAAATTAAGGGTTCCTTGCTTGTTACAGAAAGGTAACTCAAATGGAAAATTTGAATATTCAAATTTTGGTGGGAAATGGAATTCTTATTATTCTAAGTGTTCCTAAATCATCCTAATGTGCCTAATGATCAGTAGAATAATCCTAAAAATTAGAATCAATGATCTAAGGATCGGGATTAGTCGGGAATTTTGAAAAAGTTACTGTTGGAGTTGGCGGATCCAATCGATAACAAAGGCGGAACCCAAATTTTGGTTCCGCGGAATCCGCAGGTTGTATTTTGGCGGAGCCAAAATTTCAACAGACGGAACCCAGAATTTGGTTCCGCCATATCCGCCATTCAAAAGTGCTAATTCTTAACAGAGAGATTGTCAAATTTTGCGTTACCCGTTCAAATCCCGAAAATTCTCCTAAAACATATGTAACTACTAATATGTGATAGAATAAAACTAAAAACACAGGTTCTAACACACGTTTACACATAGATTAATCCGATCATAATAACTTAACATAAATGGATGTTAAGCCAAACGGTGGCTTAAATTCGGAAAATTGATAACAACAAGTGTTATCATCCTGCAATGTTAAGTTAGTTCACATAAAGGTCAAATAACTACATAATATCCTAAGAAACATACAAGTTCATCACATCATTGTTTGACATTGTCTTGTACCAAACACTCCTTTAAACCTTACTTCTTGCTAAGCTTCTTGTGAAGCTTCATTATCCATCGTCCAAGATTCTTCGTCATTCCTTTAGTTTGTCGAAACTCTGCTGATTCGTTTGGGATAGGAGGAAGTTGGCTCATGTATTCGGGTGGTGAGATCCTAGAATTTGGCAAACCATCCTCTTCACTAACGGATGATGATGATGATGAGGTAGGAGGATGAGCACGTTTTTCTCTTGCTACGGCTACCCTATGATCACTAAGAGGAACAAAGGTGTGTTGAATTTCGGTGTAGTCGGGAACGAAACCTAAAGCATTTTGAGGAATGGGTGCAAAAGCTCTACAAAGACGGGTGAGAAGCATCCCGTAGGGCATGGCGGTGGTGCCTTGGACTGGAATATCGGCCATTCTTTTGGTGATATAGTAGGCGAGGTTGAATGGTCGGTGGTTTGACACACAATAGAGCATGTAGCAAAGACTTGCGTTAACATGGTCTCTATTTCCTATGGTGCTAAGTTTGCCCTAAGAACTTCCTTGAGCTTTTTGAATTGGGGCCTAAGTTCGTTTAGCTCCATGCCAAACGGATCACGATTTACCTCTTTTCCTCGACTAGTCCTAGTGTGGGAGGTTCTAGGAACAAAAAGATGAGCACGGATGTCCTCTTTTGAGATTAAAGGTGTGTCATATGGATGCGTACGATCAAGGTTGGAGTCGAGGATGGACAATGACCATTTGTCCGAATAGAAACAATCTCCATGACTTGGAACACCTAAGACATCTCCAAATTGATCTAGAGGGATGTTGAACTGAGTTTGGTTTATTTTGAAATGAATATTCATGTAACCATAATCATTTGTGCTAAGACCTACAGTTGCATAGAATTCAAGTATGAATCTAGGGATTATGAGTTCATCGATGTCTAGGAGACAATCGAATCGAATGGCGGCAAGTTGTTCCCTAAGAATGGTTCCTTCAAGGAATGAGGGGTCTATGGTTCTACCCTCATGTACATAGCGTTTTTCTAAGGATTTAAAGATTTCAACTTGGTCCTCAGTGATTCCTTTGGTTTTATGGTGTTTAGGTAGATATTTGACGGTTTCTTTGTGATTGTAATAATTCGCGGGAGGCATGATTATCCTAGACACGAAAATGACATAGTTTAGTTAAAGCTATCGAAAATACGTATATAGATTTCTAGTGTGTGCCTATATGGGGACAATGTAGAGGTGCGGTTATCTCGACTCTTTTTCATGCACAAAAATTTGTTAATGCAAGTTTTATGATAAAACAAAAGATAACCTAAATGCTCCTACTTCAATGTAGCTTCGATTGAATGTACCCGAAAATACATATTAGTTATGTATTCCCTTTAGCATTCAAGAGACATTGTGCAAGTGATGTGAAAAACATAACGTTTTGTATTTGTATGAACAATGTTCAAAAACCGTTTTTCCTAGTCATGAGAAGATTTTGATAAAAATTTCTCATGGGGTTTTTGATGAATTATGATAATGCCTTGTAAGATGCAATTCCTAACTAAGGAAAATATGATTTGTGATGTAATTCAGTAAATATGTTTCATGATTTAGCTAAAAATATGCATAAACCCCAAGTTTTGATTTTGTGCATGAAATAGAAATCCTAGACTCAGATCAGGAATGTAGACGTGATTAGGATACTTACAGAGATAGTTAGAGCACAAATTGGTGGAAGGAGATGACCTAAATTGTGAATTTGGTTGATTTTGAGTCGAGTTTCAATAGTTGGTATGTTTTTGGGAGTTGTGATACACAGTACATGGTGTTTGTTATATATATTAAAAAAATTAGCCTGGAGACTCACGGATCCGGCGGGAGCAAAACAAGGGATCCGCCCTTGTTGTCGTTTGGTTCCGCAGGATCAGACTCAGAATTTAGTTATTGTCGTGTTTGGTTAATCTAAGGTTCAAGCCAAGGTTTAATCTACTCACTAGGTTCCATTAATCCTAAACCAAGCTTAAGAAAGTTGAAAGGTTCTCTCTTAAGAGGTTTTGTGAGAATGTCGGCAATGTTGTCCTCTGAGGATACTTTCTCGATTGAGATGTTTCCCTTCTGAACATTGTCGCGTAGGAAATGATGTCGTATTTCTATGTGTTTGGTTCTAGCGTGTTGGACTGGATTTTTGCTGAGGTCGATAGCTCCTTTGTTGTCGCAAAGAATGGGAATGTCGTTGAGTTCAATTCCATAGTCGATGAGAGCTTGTTTCATCCACAGAGCTTGTTGGCAAGCTTTTCCTGCTGATACGTATTCGGCTTCAGTTGTTGATATTGTGAGGGTCGTTTGTTTCTTAGCAAACCATGAGGTGAGACAATGCCCTACAAAAGTACAAATACCACTTGTACTTTTCCTATCAACATAATCACCGGCATGGTCTGAGTCGGCATACACTATGGTTTCTACACCCGTTCCTTTGGGATACCATAATCCTAAGTGTGTAGTGCCTTTTATGTATCTAAAGATCCGTTTAACGGCTTCAAGATGGGATATTTTGGGATCTTCTTGAAAGCGTGCACATAGACAAACACTAAACATAATGTCCGGTCTACTAGCCGTGAGGTAGAGTAAACTACCAAGCATCCCTCTATATTTAGTGCTATCTACGGATTCACTTTCGTCATCCTTGGTGAGTTTGGTTTCGGAAGACATTGGTGTTTTCATTGGTTTAGAATCTTCAAGACCAAATTTCTTAAGCATATCCTTGATATACTTAGATTGGTTGAAGAATATCCCATCTTCTAATTGTTTGATTTAGAGACCTAAGAAAAAGTTTAGTTCCCCCATCATACTCATTTCAAACTCGTCATGCATGATTTTTGAGAAATCGTCGCATAACTCTTGACAAGTTGAACCGAATATAATGTCATCCACATATATCTGGACTATGATAATATGTGAGCCTTTTTTCTTGGTGAAAAGAGTATTGTCTACTAGGCCCATGGTATACTTATGGTCAACTAGGAAAGTCTTAAGTCGATCATACCAAGCTTTTGGTGCTTGCTTAAGTCCGTATAAAGCTTTCTTAAGTTTGTAGACATGATTAGGTTTTTCAAAATCGGCAAAGCCGGGAGGTTGTGCAACGTATACTTCCTCATTTATAAAACCATTTAGAAAAGCACTTTTAACATCCATTTGGAATAGTTTAAAATCGTGTGCACATGCATATGCAAGTAGTATTCTAATTGACTCAAGTCTAGCGACGGGTGCAAATGTCTCGTCGTAATCTATACCTTCTTGTTGATTGTAGCCTTGAGCTACTAGCCTAGCTTTGTTTCTAGACACTACTCAATTTTCATCCATTTTGTTCCTAAATACCCATTTAGTTCCAATTATGGTTTGATTTTGAGGTTGAGGGACTAGTGTCCAAACGTCATTTCTAACAAATTGGTTTAATTCTTCTTGCATTGCTATGACCCAAGATTCATCTTTTATCGCTTCATTAACATTTTTAGGTTCAATAGTTGAAACAAAACAAAATAAATCACTTTCGTTTTAGAATTTTGACCTTAAGGTTCTTTCGTTAATTTTTCCTATGACGTTGTCTAATGGATGACTTTTGGATTCTTTGATGTTGACTATTTCTCTTTTTACCGGTTCGTCTACTTTGTCATTTTTTATGTTTTCTTGGTTTTCAACCATTTGACTTTCAACTAAGTCATCATCTACCAAAGGTGATGTCTTAGAGGGAGGTGGACTTTCGTCGAATGTTACGTTCATCGATTCCTCGACTCTTGAGGTTTCTTTGTTCAAAACTATGTAGGCTTTACTACTTTGCGAGTACCCAAGAAATAAACCTTCATACGACTTTGGGTCGAACTTGGTGAGATAGTCCTTAGTGTTTAAAATGAAGCACTTGCTTTCAAAAACTCTAAAATATCCTAAAGTAGGCTTTTTGCCTCTATATAACTCGTATGGAGTCTTTTTCAAAAATGGTCTAATTAATACTCTATTTAAGATGTATGTGGATGTATCTACGGCGTGACACCAAAACTTTTGTGGTATGTTTTGTTCATTTAACATAGTTCTACTCATTTCTTGAATTGTCCTATTTTTGCGTTCTACTACACCATTAGATTGAGGAGTTCGAGGAGCCGAGAAATTATGTGTTATGCCATTAGCATCACAAAAAGCTCCGAATTGGATTTCGTTATCAAATTCACGACCGTGGTCGGTTCTAATAGACACAATGTTATTTCCTATTTGATTTTGAATTTTCTTACTTAGAATTTCAAATTTATCAAATGCCTCATTTTTAGTTTTCAAAAACTTAGTCCAAGTATACCTAGTCACCTAGATGTAGACACCATGTTTTTAGCCTTATGGCTATTATGAACTTGTTTCCCAATTTTGCAAGCATCACAAAAGTGTTGGTCGTATTTCAACTTGGGTAGGTTCCTAACGAGTTCCTTAGATGATAAGGATTGGATTAGCCTCATATTGGCGTGACCTAAGCGTCTATGCCATAGAGTTGAGTTTTCGTCCAGAGAGGTGAGACAAAGTTTGTCTTTAGGTGTTTTGTCTAACTTCATAACGTAAACGTTATTCTTTAAAACACCTTTTCCTACAGTTATGCCATCCTTAAGTATTTTACTTCCATTTTCACTAAAAAGGACGTTATACTTTTTGCGGCATAATTGACTAATACTAAGCAAGTTAAATCCTAAATTATCTACATGAGCAACATCATCAATAGTGAGAGAGTCATGAGAGATTGTACCTTTTTCGATGATTTTACTTTTAAGCTTGCTACCGAATGTGACATTACCTCCATCATACACTTGGTAGGTAGAGAAAAGGCTTTTGTTTCCCGTCATGTGTCTTGAACACCCACTATCTTTGATCCACTCGTACGGTTCTAACCTGACTTTCAAGCACACCTAAGTTAAAGAAAAACTCAAGCGTTTGGTCCCCAATATCTCATGGGTCCATTTGGGTTAAACATTACATTATCATGGTTCATGTATGCAAATGGTGGACAAGTGTTCCATGGCATGTAGTTGGGACCTTGAAAGTTCTTAGACATGCTTTGGTTCCAACTATTTTGATGATGATGTTGTGAGTTAAGGTTACACTTAGGAAAGGGGTGTTTTGGAAAACTAGTTTTAAGTTTCTGTTGAACCGTTTTAGTCCTAAACTCATTTTTAACTTGACATTTTCCTATAGTAAGTGCTGGTTTTTGTTTGTTAACAGTTGTACTAGTGCTAGGTTTTCTAGTGACTTTAACAAACTCAGTACGGTCTGAAGTATAAACCTTCTGTTCATCAACAGTACCCGCGGACCCTTTGGTTACTACTGGCGGAACCAAATTTTTGGGTCCGCCAGATCCGTGGGTGTCTGACTTTGTTGGAACAGGTTCTTGTACTTTCACTGTTTGTTTCATAAAGTCATTTAAGTTTCCTGATTTCATGAATCCTAGTCCGGTTTTATCATGAGGCAACTTTTGAATTTGCATTAATTCATCTGCCAAACAAATGTTTTTATCAAACCTTTTAAACTTAGAGTTTTGTTTGATAAGATCTTCCTGTGTGGTTTTAAGTGTTTCTATTTCTAGTTTAAGTTCCTGACATGAGACACATATTTCTTTAACACTTTTACCTTTTTCTGATCGTATTTCTTTTTCTTTTAACCAATAGACTTCGTTTTCTAAAAGTGTCGTTTTGGTTTTTAAGAACTTATTTTTGTTTATGATTTTTAGAGTTATATCACACAGTTTGTTATATTCTACTTCTAAGGTTTCATCATCAATAGAGGAATATGACAAGTCAGAATGTACCTCTTCTGAGTCATGAGCCATGAGAGCAACTTCGTCGTTCTTAGGCTCGTTGTCATCACCATCACTGTCACTCCAAGCTCCACTAACGAATGCTTTTTGAGACTTGTTCTTTGGAGGCTTTGGACAATCTCCTATTAGGTGACCGGAATCCCCGCACCTAAAACACTTTCTATCCATTTTTCCTTTCCTATCATCACGGTCTTTCCGGAATGATTTCTTTTCTTCACGAGGTTGTCTTACGAACTTTCCTCGTCTCCTAAAGAACTTTTTGAAATCTCTAACGGCCATGGCATACTCTTCGTCTTCACTACCCGAACTAGACTCTTCATCACTTGATTCTACTTTAGCTTTTAAGGCATGGACTTCATCTTCTCCTTTTTGCCTTTAACTATTTCTGAGTCTTTTTCCATCACCATCTCGTGAACTTTGAGATTTCCGATGAGCTCGTCAAGTGTCATGCTTGAAAGATCCTTGGATTCTTCAATAGCCGTCACCTTTGCTCTCCACTTCGGATGAAGTGCTCTAAGAAATTTCCTGACAAAGTTCTTACTAGAAAAAGATTCTTCAAGTGCTTTAAGAGAAGTGATTATAGTATTAAACCTAGCAAAAGCACTATCAATGGTCTCATCTTCAGAGATAACAAATTATTCATATTGTTGAACAAGAAGATCAATTTTGTTATCTTTGACCTGTGAGTTCCCTTGATGAGTGATAATCAATGATTGCCAAATATCCTTAACCATTTTACAAATAAAAACTCTTTCATATTCTTTCTTAGGTAAGGCATTATAAAGCATCATTTTGGCTTCATTATTTTTGGCAATCAGCTTCTTTTGCTCATCACTATGACGAGTAAGAGAAGTACCCTCATCCCGACCATCTAATATATTTGATATAGGTTTATTATCCCCTTCTACAATAATATACCACAAATCTATATCCTTTGACTTCACATAAGTTTCAAAGCAATTTTTCCAATATATAAAACTATTTGGTTCAAATAGTGGTGGTCTTTGCATAGATTGCCCTTCTTTGAAGTTTTCAAAATCCATTGATCGTTTCAAGTTTTAAAATACAATATATTTGAAAATCTTGAGTAACGTAGCTCTGATACCAATTGTGGAAAACTAGAAGGGGGGTTGAATAGTTTTTACCGTTTTAAACTTTTCTTCGCTTTGTATACTTAACGTGATTTCAAAGTAAAGCAAACAATCAAGCAATATATATAAAGCAAGTAAGGAAAGAAATGATCAAACAACACAACACAGATGTTTATAGTGGATCGGCTACAAGGACTCTCTTCCTTGCCCTACTCCACTCCTCGAGCCTCTAACTCGAGAGTTTTTCTTCACTAAGAAACAAGCTCCCTTCTAGGCGGAGAAAACCTTTACACGTCGCTTACTCTTTATCTGGTACTAAGCTAAACACCGGGTTCTTTACAAGGGTACAACCACTCCCGTTGGTTCTTTAATAAGGGTACAACCACTCCCAACACTCTATGTGTTTTGATGACTAAAACACTAACCGAACTCTACTGAATGAATGGTATAGACAATGATGTGTGAACACTAACAAATCACATAGTATCTAACTATCAAGACTTGCAACACAGTGTTGAAGCTTGTATGCTTGATCTTCTTTGCTATAAAAGAGAGATCAATAAGAATGAAATGAATGAATGTAATGGGTTAGTAATGTACAAATGAATGAGTGTATAATTTAAGCTATATGAGTGATAGTTGTGCTTGAATGATCAGCTTGCTATTTATAGGCAAAATTGACTAGACAACCTGCGGATTTGGCGGACCCAAAAAATTGGTTCCGCCCTTGCACTGGTTTAGTTCCGCGGGGACAAGCCAGCTAAGGGATTTCCAAATCTTTCCATATATTGTCAAGTCTTGTCAAGATCTTCCAAAGTCAACTCTTTAGCTTCAAGATCTTTCCAAAATATATTGTAAAGTCAACTAAGATATGTAAATGATGCATGCCATGATGTCATGTGTATTTCCATTTATAAGAAATAAAAATAAACATATAAATGTATATATGTATGTAATGTGTAATTCCTAGTGATCATATGATATGTGAATGAGTTTTTAAAAGCTTGTTACTAAAATGTAAAAGACTTTAACATATACTTATGCTTTACTAAAGATAAACCTTATAATTGTCATTAACAAAATTAAGTAAAGATCATAAAATATAAATAACGTTTTTAGGACGATATTTGTATTAACAGTGTTCTAAGTGATTTGGATGAATGTATGTTAATGTAGAACCTGGCGGTGAGGTTAGTACAAGCAATATGAATATCGCTACTACTGTTGATGTAGGACACGTGGTAAACAATGACAACATCCCTAGTTCGTCCAATGCTCCTCCTCCTTTTATTTCGAATAGCACATTTGACATGTGTAAGTTTTAACCATATTGATTGTGTGGATTCGGGTGGTCTTGGATTATGGAAGAAGAACTTCATGTTTGAGTTAGAGAGAGAGAGATTAGAGAGGATTGGGAACTTTAGTGAGAGAAATGTAAATCAATTAGATTGAAGGTGCAAGAGTTCCAACCCTTCCCACACATGGGAAGGGGTCTTATATAGTTACTAACATATGGTGCCCCTAGTGGGCTGTGGAGTGAGCTGACAGTGGGTAAAGACCTGACCCAACTCCACAAATACTTAATATAGCTACACTAATGTTACTAAAAACTAAACTAATAATAATAATACTAATAAGCCTACGATCTACATAAATGCTAAATAGATACTCGGGGTGACCGAGTCTTCATATGAATATTTATATTCTTAACAATCTCCCCCTAAGGGAGGTCACCCCGGAAATAATATTATGAATTCTAGCATTCTATCATGTGTGATTGACTTCGTAGCTCGTAGTCTTTGATTCTTCAAATTCATTGATCTTTGTGCCTTCAGCAGTAATCTTTTGATGACTGATCGGTTGTCTTGGATGATCTTTGAGTATTCTTCGAGTTTATCATCCAACATTTGTCTCCAAGTCATCTTTCTGCAGTATGTCTCCATGTGATGTGTTAATCTTTGAGTCGACATGCTCACACTTTTCTGGATCATGATTTTCAGCCTCAGAGTTGCGGAAGCAGTGTTGAAGGTCTTTTAGATATCATGATTTCTTTGATGATGTAGTGTGAGCATGTGGTGATGGATTGGCATCTTGTTCAGCAACCAGCTACAACCGCTATCAGCTGCAACAGCAATCTGCTACAACCTCAATCAGCTGCAACAGCAATCAGCTACAACCGCCAGGTGTTCCTGCATACGACAGTTAGCAATAAAACGTCCGGTACTTACAGGTTTGGACTTCGAGATTGTTAACAGCATAGTGTGAAAACTCTCTCTAATCCTTACCAAGGCCGTTCCTAAATCGGAAACCCACAGAGGGCTTTAAAGATTTACCGTAGCAAATCAACGATTAGGTGAGTCGCTGGAGATCACTCCACGACTGTAGACCGTTTGAAACCGCCGCGACCACTAAGCGTAATCCACAAGGAATTACCGAAGTGACCTGCTTTCAGGGCTGCTTGATGTTGACCCTGGCAGGAATTTCCATTCAATCACTGAGAATTACATTTGTAAATTCCCTCATAAATGTTCTGGCAGATTGCTAAGATCTGCGTAGGACTCATAAGTTTACAACTGGTGTCCTTAATGTTGAACAACCAGTGTAGAAGTAACACGTGTTCCTATGAGATCTTATGATGCATCTCGTGGCTCTAGACTCGATAAGTGCATTTTGGTAGTCGGAGACTAGAGCGGTGTCTCCTGTTTCAATATCAACATAACTCGTAATGAGCGGTCGATAGATTATGCAGGGTTCCCCGTGAGAATGAAACAAGTCCTTTTAAGAGAACTTGAGTGGTTTAGAAGGTTTAGTGCAGTGCGTCACTGGGTCCATGACGTCTTGTCTTCAATACCGGTGTTACCTTGGTAACAACCAGTAGCATATGTATTGAACCCGGTTTCTGCCCTAAGGTTGAATAATTGGAGGGCTATTTCTTTTCACCCTTTCTCATTTCATTTCTTTTTAATTCTTCAACCCCTTCTTTCTCCTTTCTCATATTACTCCTTTTTTCATATCATACCTAAGGACTTTCTAATACTAACTATTTGGTATTGTCCTTGGGTAGATCCCTCCGGCTCTAGCAGATCATAGGACGGTTTTCCTAACCTTAGCCACCTTATAACTTCATGACTATCCTATGTTGCCATTTACCAAATCTTTGAAAAATCTCTCAAAGTGTTCATGATTATGAAACACATTTTGCTAACACTTTGAGAGTTTTATATTTTTCAAATTCTCCCCCTTAACATGTGCCCATATGTTTTAAATTAAAATTTGCACATGTTGGGTAGAGATTGCACTTTTTGAATTGATCCACTTTCATTGAACATGACCGATTCGAGACACGCTTACATCACTAGTTAGACTAGCTTGAAATTATTACCCGGCCTGGTCAAGTCCATAGAAAGTTTCTCGAAACGGTACACTCTACTCAGATACGTCCTCTTCGAGACACGCTTACATCACTGGTTAGACCAGCTTGAAATTATTACCCGGCCAGGACGCATCCTTTCGATTAATGACAGTTTGTGTTTCGTCAATTCATTGGTGAAGTCTGAGCCGTGCTCACATGAGATGCCAAATCCTTTTTATTACCACAAACCATTTGCTCCCCCTTAATATGTGCATCGATATACGAAAGAGTTTAGCACATATGGGAGAGCTTACATTTAGGTCCAAAACATCACATTTTATCAGATTTCATATTTAAATCACATTCTCTCCCTCGATCAAAAATTTCAAACCTTTTGAGATTTGTGATCCCAATTGATTTAAATATGTTTAGAAAATTAGGGAGAAAATGTGGTCAGGTGTTAATATACAATCTGATTATGGAGCATACTATGCTCCCCCTTAAACCACGAGAGAGTGTCTCTACTGATGTTGCACAACGCTTAAAAAGGTGTCAAAATTTTGAACAAATACTCTCCCCCTCAATTAATGACCCATTTTCTATTTAAAGAGCTGTAGTCATTCAATTGAGTGTCAAGTATTTGTGAAAATTTAAGTCCATTTACCACCTTGTGAAACACCAAAACTCTCTTGAAGAATCATAGAACGGAAAAAGTTTTTGGTGCAAAGAAGACTTCTCTTCTTATACTAGAAATGATGCACTGAATCGTACACCAAGTCAGAGAAACATGGATATAAAGTAATTCATGCCCAAGTGAACATCACCCAGTTGGAGGAACAGCCGTCTTTTTTGGCGACGTGCTTTCCCCATTTAGAAGCGCGGGTTGCTATCTAAAGTAATAGCAAGCCATTTAGACATGTTTTAACCGGTTTGTATAACTTCTGCTCGAACTTCATTTAAAGTCCCGTGTCATTATTGAATGACATTTCTAAGACCGTAAATGTTATCGATAAACAGAAGACATGCCTAGGTGAAACTATTTTTGGTATTTTCTATTTTTCAATTTTTATGGTTTTTCTGGTTTTACGTTTCTCTATTTACAATTTGCAGGTTTTCTATGTATCTATTTACAAAATGGTATAAGATATGAACAAAAATGTATGAAGCAAATATATACAAGGATACGAAGCAAAACCATTACTCCTCAGCTTCCTGAATCTTCTCCGCTGCCATCACTTTACTTGCTGAAGAGCAATGTGAGCACATTTAATTAGGGATTAATTCTGGCTTTTCACTCTCCCCTAATTAGTGCTCTCCCCCAACCTGACCACCTTTCTGACGAAAGCCCATAACAGGAAGAAGTCTTTTGATGAACGCCCATAATATGAAGAAGTCTTTTGATAACCAAATGCATGCCGTCTTTAGTCTTCTAACCCACAGCGAAGAATGTAGACTAGACCGAAGACTCGACCTTCTTCAAGATTGTCCATTTGGGGGAACAAAATACCAATCATCTTCATCTCACCAAATTCCTTCCAGTAACCTTACATATAACCCATCAGCCCGCAACGTACACATGAGATGATAACACCAATGTAACACCCCAACCCGGCAAGGGTAGAAGTGTCACGCAAATGGTGACATATCAAAGACAAGCATAACATACGACTTAAATAATACAATAGAAATTCAAAGGTTACAAATGATATACTGAAACTACAAGGTTACAAACGAGAAACAAAACTAAATACTATGTTTGTCAAAGCAAATCCTTCTAAAATCTTCTACTTCCGAAACTATCAAGGTCTTCTAAGTCCAAAGGTCTCTTCACTCATACCCAGCTTCCAACTAAAACCTGCCGCACATGGAAATAAAACGTGCGGCTGAGCTTAAAAAGCCCAGTGAACAGATATATAATAAACGGAAACAAAAGCAAACAGAAATGAACAGGCATATCATAATGAGTGAGAAATAGGAAAGGAAATAAAGAATAAGGTTTAGGACAGTCATCCACCACGAGCCCATATCATAACATATCACATATCTTATCATATCATATCTTCATAATCATATAGAGGGGAGACCTCTCAGATAATCAGATAATATGAGGGGTGTCCTCATTCTTCAAATGGAGTAGCTAGCTCCCGAACTTTGTGAAAGACGTGGATTGCACCCATCATCAGTCACCAAATCAAATCATATCAAAACGAACTGTCCACGAACACGGACACGAACCTAGGATGCATCCATTCGCCCCCCGAACAAATCATATTGGCCATAATAAATCATATAGTGTGCATGCATATCATAATCAAAATGGGGACGGTGTAACCAAATCACTAGGGCTACACGCTAGTCATGCCAGTGGTGCATCACAGACACGGCCATGTTACCTTCATGGCTAGGAAACGAACTTGGCTCGGGTATCAAACTGGGGTCAAAGGTCAATTATCAAAGCAAAGGTTCACATGGTCATGGTCCAAATATCAAAGTTCATATCAGAAGGTTCATATCAAAGTTCATATCAGAAGGTTCATATCAAAGGGTTCATATGCCAAAGGTTCAAATCCCAAGGTTCATAGCAAAGGTCAAAGTCAAATCATAATAAGGGTTCAAGAGACCGAAGGCACCTTATTAAAAAGGGCAGAATATCTGTACCTTATACCGCAAAAGAAAACACGACAGAAACACAAAGGTCGGAAGCAACTCCATCTTCAGCGAATCTACACGAATTCATGACTAACTTATTAAAAGCTTATTTAATTTCAGATTACTTATTTTAGTCGGCTTTCCATTTTTAGCAACTTTTAAGGCTAAAAATGTTAATTAATAACCTCTAGACTTAATATGACCGATATTGTAGTTTAGGGTTAATTATGTCAATTTAGTAAAGTTTAGGATCAAAATGTTCAAAACACCAAAGTTTAGAGTTAAAAGTGTACATTCATGTTTACTTTTTATTCTTCTTGAATACGTATTGCTGACACATGCATGTATATCTCAATTCTCCAAACCAAATTAAAACTTAACTTATTTAATTTGTATCATGATCATAATTCTTCTTATTTCGAACCAACCCGTTTTCACCTTTATTCGTACCACAAGAAATACAAGACCACACAAACGCCCCATCTTGAACCCACAACAGTAACCACATACGCCCCAACTTTTACCCATTATAACACGACCCACTAGAGTAACCAACATACCATCTCTAACAGTTTACACATGATTCTTACAAGTTACCAACGTGTAGACTCACAAAGTATTCCACTCTAACACACGCATGAACTCACCCACTGACTGCTACTTTATATCCACACATGAAATCATAATATTTATAGACCATGCATATTTAACCAACTTAATCTTTCATTCACACATACACACAGCCCTTATATGACCCCACAGAATCACACGCGACACACAACGCACATATACAACTCACACGAAAAGCAATACCAAACTTCAAACCCTTTTTATATACGTACGTGCTAGGGTCTGTTTTCCTTTTTTTTTTTTTTTATAGTAGTTGTTATCTTATCAGTACAACCGCCCCATCATTAATATTTTCTAGGTTTCATATCGGATTTACAAGTATTATAAAGATCAAATTGGGTCGAATATAAAAGGGGTCGAACACGGGTCGAACCAGAACAGGAACATCAGATCGAGTGCACAAGCTTTTAGTCATGTTATGCTATGTTTTCAAGTGTGATAAATACAAACGTACTGTAGCCATTTAAACATAATATGTGCACAAGTCGGCATGCCAACTAATTTGGTTTTAGGTTTTATTTTCATGCCTATTGAATAGTTATATTTAACGAATCAAGAGGATAGGTTTCGAAACAGAATAGAGGGAGGATACCTCTTGGCAACTACTAGGACGAACGAGAACACACCATAAGTCAGACCTTTCAAACCCAGGTACACCTACGATTACACCAAAACTTGGACACCAATGTCGATCACCCACTTGCTAGGACCTTCGTCTTTCTGATCTCTGAAGAGGAAAACAGTGGGCTTGTGACAGATTTAGGTTCGGTGTGTGAGAGGGATAGGGAAACCGATTATATGATGAATGAGAGGGAAAGAAGAAAACATGTATTATAAATGAGGAATGTCGTGTGAATTTTGGTATGGGAATAAAGTTGTACCGTGATTTTTTTGAGATTGAGCAAGGGTCATGCATATCCACACATTTAAGATTTTATAACTTAATTTATTTGCTCCAATCTTGCCATAGTAAACATAACGTGAGAGTCATGAAAAGAGTTTAGGGAAAGTCGCGCATTACTAGGAAGGTAAATAAATGTGTTTTAATATGGTGTTGAATATCCATTAAGGTTCGGTTACAAGATTTTAAAAGGGAGTCGAATTTTAGTAAAAAGAATTAATGAATTCTAAAAGTTCCAATCTTTTCCAAAACGTGTAGATGCCAAACTATTAGGGATATTATTTTGGTGACTTATGATATAACTTATATTAGATTAAGGTATTTCATACGTTCTCAAAATTTTAAAAATGCAAGGGCATTTTGGTCATTTTGCATGTTTCAGATTTTAGGGTTTTACATGATAACACCAAAGTAACAAGTTGAACCACTGATCATCTATAATATGTATCCTGAGATATTAAGCCCGATCACGTGAACCTGTTGTGCGTCCTTGATGTACACATTCTCTCTCCCCTGATGGTTACGATTAATCAGCCCATGACGTACAAGTGAAATGATAATACCAAGGTAACAAGTTGAACCACTGATCATCTATAATTTGTATCGTGAGATATTAAGCCCGATCACGTGAACCTGTTGTGCATCCTTGGTGTACACATTTCTCTCCCCTGATGGTTACGATTAATCGGAATCATCATAATGATGTGTACATGAAGCATTGACTAGAAACCCTTTGACACTGATTGTACCAGCCCGTGAGAAGATGTCGATTAGCATTCCATGACCATGTTCTTCAACACCTTGATAGACGGAGGAAGATGTAGTGTTGGAGAATCATGGTTTGCACGACTCCTGAACTGACGTATTCAGGAGTCGTATGACCATTTCTCAATCATCAATCAACATGTAGATTATTCACCCTTTCCCCCCCTCAAAAATTGCATATGCCTGTCAACTGCAATTTTTGATTGAGCGAGTGAATAAGAATACCATCAATGGTAAGTAGATCCACTTGATGGTTCTTGATAACTGACATGTAGATTATTCACCCTTTCCCCCCCTCAAAAATTGCATATGCCTGTCAACTGCAATTTTTGGTAGAACAAGTGAATAAGAGTATACTCCAATGTGCGTCGATCCACTTGAAGACTGCATAAGCACGGAAAGAGCATGAAACTTGTTGATGAGAATGGCCATAAATAAGAAGATTTCTCTTCTTCCAAAGATAAAGCGCACTTAAGTGTACACCTTTCTTTTCTTTGAGGAACGGGGCCTGAAGTGTTATCTGCAGACGCCATTGTCATTGAAGAGCGAGGCCTGAACTGATGTATTCAAACGTCATTGTCGATGAAGAACGAGGCCTGAACTGATGTGAACAGACGTCATAGCCAATGAAGAACGAGGCCTGAACTAATGTGTTCAGACGTCATAGCCAATGAAGAATGAGGCCTGAACTGATGTGTTCAGACGTCATCTCTCTCTTTTCTATATCTCTCATCTAACTCGTTACCAACCCCATTATCATTCTGTTGGCTTGATGTCGTGACCACTGATGGAGAAAACCCAGTATGATGAACTTGAGACTGAAGTAACATAACCCGAACTTGTGACTTAAACTTGTACTAATGCGTGACTAAGAGCGGTGTAGAGACTTCGTGCAACATTGAATCCCTAAGTACTCTATACTCTTCAACCAACCAACCATCAAGTATAAGACGTACATCACCTCTTGGATATCCACAACTTCGTGTGACACTGAGCACTACAACGTAACTCCTTAAAGTGATAGTTATTTTGTAATAGAGAGGAAGAAAAATAACTAGATATCCAAGTCCTCGTCATTGTAAAGGTTAAACGCTCTAACAAGGATCTCGAAGAATCTTCATCCAACCACCCCGATATCTTCAGATACTAAGTACACGCACTCGTGAAATTTCACTTCAACCTCAAATAAATAATAGTGAATTAACGCCGTAGTCACATCTTGTGGTTTAAATGCCCAGATCTAGCCCTTTATGATGTTTTAAACGAACTTTGATAATGGTTTTAACCCGATCACGGTCAAGAGCGCATAACCCATCATCACGGGATTTTACAAATCTATGATTTAAAACCGAGAAATAAGTTCTTTCTCGGGATTTTACAAAACCAAGAAGAAACCATGAGACAGTAACAAATTGAATGTGTTAGCCAAAATTTTGGTTTTGGTGAATATCAGCTTGGGGTAACATGCAAGAGATCAGCAACAATTCTTCTCCAATTATTCTGTCGGCTATTTGTGACTACTTGGTGAAGGAAACCCGATATACCCAACTTGAAAAATGAAATAGAAGTCCCCAAATTCGTTACGTAAGCTTGCACTAATGTTGGAAGAACGGTGTAGAGAATTAATGCTCCAAGCAAATCTCTAAGTACTCAATACCCAACCAAAGTATGAGACATTAACACCTCTTGCGATTATCAACAACGTCATCGACGTGTGACACTTAAGTGATAGTTACCCCGACTGCTGGTAACTAGATAACCTAAGTCTTCAACTTAAATTTTAAGCACGAGCAAGTTATCATTGAAGGTCATGCATCCAACCAACCCCGACTTCAAGATAAAATAAGTAGACGCCTTCGTGAAATTCAACTTCAATCTCAAATAAGGAATACCAAATGAACTTCGTGATCATCTTGTGCGGTTGATTGACCAAAAGGAGAAGAAACATGCGCCAATTCTCCCCCTCAAAAATGACATGCAATGACATTTTTGCCAAAGCTGAGAGTCCGTGATGGTTGTGAATTTGTCAGGCACAACATAGATACATGGAAAGAGCCAAATAAAACTACTGCAAAGAAGATGGTGATTAAGACTCTCTTGTAGTAACCCCTCGTTTGTCTCCTCATCAATGGTTTAGCAGATTAAAAATTCACTGAAGCTCGTAATATGCCAAAACCGCTTGATGAAATGTGTTTAACTTTAGAATGAGTAAAAGGTTAAAACACGTCTCTGAACAATCCACCTTGTGTCTTTAAGTCTGACCACCTCTTGAGAAGATCTTGTACTGCAATCCCATTAGAAACTTGAGAAACAACAATCTCTTGATGAAGCTTGATAAAGGACAAGTCCGCGACTTATACTTGCACTAAATTTGTGATTTAGAACCCATATTGAGCACAACAACGTAACTCCTTTAAATATAGGTAGTGGTATATACCCAACCTTCCATCCTTTATTGTATATATCCGCCTCTTGAACATCCAAGTCTAATCACTATAAATATGCTCGAACAAGGATCATCAAACATCGTGCATCCATCCACCCCGAGATATTTGAGATCCTAAGTACACGAACCCGTGAATTAACAAACCAACCAAGCAACCATAACTTCCCAATTCCTACCGATCTCGTAGCACAAACTTATCCCAAAAAAATAGTCAAACCCAGTAAGTTTTATTATGTCTAAATCCAAGTCCAACCTACTTGTCCACAGTTAATTCGACGGGATTTTACAACTCTTGTGATTTAAACCGAGAAATCGAATCTTTCGCGGGATTTTCTAACATCAACAAGAGAAACCGTGAAGTCAACAAGAATAACCAAGAGTGAATTGCAATACTAATCTTCAAAATTCAAGTTAAAGAAGTCAAATCTCAACTTGATCAAATCGCAACAAGTCAAGTCACAGTTTGTCAAATCGCAACAAGTCAAATTGCAATCAACCAAATCGCAATAAGTCAAATCGCAAGTGTCAACTCGCAACGTCAAACCGCAACTGGTCAAATCGCAACAAGTCAAATAGCAACTTGCCAACTCGCAATTAACAAAATCGCAATTAGTCAACTATAACTCAAATCGCAAAGATCACATCGCAAGCTCACTCAAATCGCAACCCACGAATACTCAAATCGCAGACACAATAGGACACCGCTGCCAAATACACAACTCCACAACTCAACTTAATATGATGGGATTATAAACAAGATTATGTCCTAACCCTAATTCCATTTAACCCAAAATACACATATCATGAAATAAACGCAGTCATCCCAACATCTTCATCCATGTAGAAAACGCAGCAATCCAATGAACATGTTCAATTAGACATTACGAACCCCAAAACTAGCCGAGACGTGTGCATCCTTGTGAAATTCGTGAAACCAAAGTACCACTCCTTGTCGAGATGTCGCCAAAGATTATTCCAAAATAACTAACACAATGAAAAAAAATACATTTGATATTAAATTTTTCAGTCCATGTGTTAATTCATTTTGTATCCAATAATTAGATCTTAAAATTCAGCGTTGATACTAATTTTCAGATCCAACAAAACAATGAAGTATGATTAACTCCCATACATACTCGACCTATACCATTGGTTTATGACTTTTAGCCCATTCACGTTCCAACAACAGCCCAGTTCCAAGTGTAATACCCGTCCAACCCAACACATCTCATCTTAACAGCCCAATGAAAAAAAAATCCGAATCCAATCCATACTAACCCAAAAATTTCGGGTATTAAAGAGTTATTAACTTTATATCCCTAACCCTAATCTCATATTAATCCGCCCCCTCCTCATCCATCTCTCCTCCAAACTCAGCCACCAAACATAAACCCTAATCTCATCACTTCAACCATAGGCTACTCATCAAACACACCTCACTTCTCCTTCGTATCACACCATAACAATGCCACCCTTATGTCTCTATTAACACTCGACGAAGCACAAACAAACACAACATCATCTCTGTTTCATACTCATGAGTTACACGAATACACAACCACATACACTTTGATAATCATTAAGCTCAAATCCGAATAGCAAACACAAACTGAAGCACGTTAACTCCACAAACAAGGCGCATCTTCAAGGTCTCCAAAAGGAGGTCTCAGGTAGGTTTAATGTTTACTTGTTGTGTTTTGATTAGTCGAACAAAAAAGGAGAAAAAATGTGGTGATTTTGTTCGATCTTTGAAAAAGAAATCGAATATGACGAAGAAGTTAGGCTTCGAAAAAGGATCTATGATGAGATGTATTTGTATGAATTTATCTTGAAGTAATCATGTGAGTGAGCTCGTTGTAAGTTGGATGTTGTAGGTTAGAGATTAGGATTGTTGTTAGTTAGTGGCGAGGATTGAGAGATGACTCATATAGATAAGAGTTGTTGTCGTAAATAAGAGTAGAACAGAGACAAGATTTGTTGTAATTAGTTGTTTGTAATTTCGAATACAATGGATTTGTTTTTATTGTTCTTGTGACTGATGTTGTTGTAGGTTGTTCAATTGAGTGAACTTTAGATGATTGTGTTTAAACTTAAGTCACAACTTGTGTTTAGTGTTCAAATTGCAACTTCATTTGGCCAAAGTGCAACTCACATAATCGCAACTTCAAATAGACAACCTCAAATCGCAACAGCAAGCGGACAAAAAAAATGCACGAGACAGACACTGTCACTTTCACCTTTTTTGTCACTTTTTCCTTTTCAGTTCAAATCGCAATAAATTGAAACACACCAAATCGCAACAGTAAGAAACAAAAAAGTCATTTTCACAGGATTCCGTCTTTTTCCCTTTTACAGTTACACTCCAAACCAGACCAGGCAAATCGCAACAGCCTTTTACCTTTTTATAACAAGTCGCAGCAAGCTTTTTTTTATCAAATCTCTACCAAGAACACTTTGTATTTTTCAAGACAAACTGCTACCAAGAAGACATGTACAATCATTCGAACAGCAAAGATAACTTCACTAAACAAGTAAGCTTTACACAAACTTGTTAAAGCCCATGAGCAATCAAAGCCCAACACCACAATAAGACATGTACAATCATTCGAACAGCAAAGAAATTTTGGACAGCAAGTTTAAATGTTGTACGAACCAAACTAATGAACATAAAAAATGAAGAACCGCGAATCCAAGACCAAGCATACACAATCACTCGAACCTAACCATGGCTCTCTGATACCAATTGTAAGTTTTAACCATATTGATTGTGTGGATTCGGGTGGTCTTGGATTATGGAAGAAGAACTTCATGTTTGAGTTAGAGAGAGAGAGATTAGAGAGGATTGGGAACTTTAGTGAGAGAAATGTAAATCAATTAGATTGAAGGTGCAAGAGTTCCAACCCTTCCCACACATGGGAAGGGGTCTTATATAGTTACTAACATATGGTGCCCCTACTGGGCTGTGGAGTGAGCTGACAGTAGGTAAAGACCCGACCCAACTCCACAAATACTTAATATAGCTACACTAATCTTACTAAAAACTAAACTAATAATAATAATACTAATAAGCCTACAAGCTACATAAATGCTAAGTAGATACTCGGGGTGACCGAGTCTTCACATGAATATTTATATTCCTAACAACATGGTTAAAGATAGTAAAAAGGTTGGTAATCTGTTTTCTAAGGTTGGGGATTTGGTTCTTTCGGATAGTGATAATGATGAAGTTTTTGAGGACTACAATGAAACTACTAGTTATATGGCTTTTGACGGTTCTAAAAGTAGTAGTGGCGCGAGCATGAAGAGCTTATATGAGCAATGGAAGGAGGACACCTATCAATCTATCATCAAAACCCTTATGATGATGATACTTTTGATGATTATGGTTTGACTAGTGCCCAAACGGTCTTCGTAAAGAACGTTAGATCGCTACTACTTTATCTTCATCATCTGAGAATGTAAAGAATAAAATAAATAAATAGATCGGAAGACATTTGTTTTAGATGAAATGTTTAGTGTATTTTTGATGTGCATCCGAATCAGTCGGTTTTCCGACCAACATCTCCATTTCGTCCTAAGGGGGCGCGTCACTCATCAATCGTCGTAGCAAGGCTGACACGTCGGTTTTCTCGACCGACCGAAAGTCGACCGAGTTATTACTCCCAGACTTAGATAACATACTTAAAAAAACAGCGAATAAAATAAATACCTTTGAATACTATAATGACTGAGAGTGGCAAAATACAATAAGTTTAAGAAATATAAAAATAGTATAATAACTTAACAAACATAAAATATTACAATAATTAAAAAAATAATAAATAAATAAAATTGTTTGAAAAGTATGATGATTCATTAGTGCAAAACCCTGTATTCTTGTTCCTCTCTTTATTCTCTTTCCATTTTTTTATGTCCTTGATTTCATTTACTACTCAAGAACACAACACAACTTAATATATATCAATGCGAACTCTTCATATTAAAATTGGAAAACAATACTACTCTAGATGAACTCCTACAACATCATGTGGCCTTATCATGCAAAATTCACGTATCAGGAGGAAAAACCTTCTCCAGGAAATTGTAGAAACGTTTTGAATAAAACCTAGGATCAGCAACAGATATTGACATGGGATCATGTCGCATGGATTTATATGCATGTTCTATTTTCTTTCTTGTGTTGTATCCTTGCAGTATATCAATTACACCAAGATAGAGAACAACATCGTACACCTCAAAAAGCTCGGCTTCAGTTGAAGTTGAAGTTGAATTGTCTTGTGAGGAGACTTTACGATTTGCTTGAGCTGGCATGTTCACACCTAATTGTACCCGTAACCTGGAAGTTTTTTATAAACCAATAGTTAGTAACTATAATCAGGTCAAGTGTGAATCTGTGACATGTTATTCTAATATAACCCTCTTTTAAAGTTTATCTTCATGTTGACTCTTAAAGTCAAAAGGGTCACACTATGTATCAATAAAGGGTTGACATGATTTTGTAGAGAAAAGATTAATGTTAAATATTTTAGTCTTAAAGAAATGCATCACCCTTCTGATCACCAGTACATACTATTGCATATCTTTAAAAGTTTCTACGCCAATCTTTCCAAAATTATAATGGTTATTTTGCCCTCTGTAAGCTTTGACAAAGAATGAACAAAGAGCAGATCTAGACAGAGAAAAACGTGTGGGTCGGGTAACAGGTCAAAATGGTTTGGTCACAATGAACCCATTTAAGCCCTTGGAATTTTAGCTACTCTTGAAAGTCTTAACGATTAATTTGACCACCTATTAGTTAAGAAAAATGTTATCCATAACGAGTCCTAATCGTATAAAGAAGTTATGAGGGTTAAAGAAGAGCCATACCTAGCAGTACCGGGAAGGACGAGATCAACTTCCTTGTCTCCAACAGAAAATGCTTTTAAGGTACTTCCTCTACTGTGAGGACCTGGTGCAGTGTTTACAGAACTCGGTTCATGTGTCACTAGGAGAAGTCCCTTTGGCGGAATCGAACAGTCCATGTGATCTGTTACATCTAAAAAGAGCACAAGAAATGTGTGCATTTATCATATAAGCTAGAATACATATGGATAAAAATACATTAAAAAAATAGCTATCCAGTTTCAACAAAGGAATTACTTTTCAGCAATCATTATCTCTATGTGAGAATTAATGGTAAGAATACTTTAGATGTTATAATTTTGGTTGGTCGTGTTATGTTCTGACTTCTGAGGTAGTTTGATTGTAAGCTTTTATTGGATTCAGATAACAATGAGTAAACCGAACTATAAAAACTAATCCATCTGAGTTATCATTTTTGCTGGTTTGGTTCGGTACGTGTGCACTTAATGTAATGCTCCATATAATAGGAAGATAAAAGTAATTCCTTTTGCTGTGCAAGGAAAAAAAAAGAGCAAATGGTATCACATGATTCCATTTAGGTTTTAACTAAACAATCGAAAAGATCACCTCTAGCTAGATGTTGTTGGGATTGCAAAAGGTCTTGGAGGGGACCTTGCGTATAATTAGGATCACAAGTATTTTTGGTTCTTTATATGCAGAGACTACATCGTACAAGTTAACAAGAAATTTGAAATAAAGCTGCATATTCTAGCTATTTAACAATGCTATATATCTAATGTGGCAGATTTTTGAATTGAAATTTAGTTTCACGCAATACCTATAGCCTCAAGTTAATAGGTAAGTAATGAGCTGAAATTATTTAGTAATATTGAATGTAGATAATATAACCCTATCACATATCATAGATAAATAACAACGGCTCTATGAAATAGATTGTTAAAAGCTCATTAATAGAGAGATCGAGGTTTACCATCATAATCACCAGCATTAGGTTTCCTTGGCATGTGGAACGTATCTGGTGGTTCAAAGAGAGCATTCATATCCATAGGAGCTCTAAAATGCAATCCCAGAAGAAGGCTATAGTCAATAATCTGTTGGGATTCTAAGAACGCACAGTCCAAATAGATCTGTCTGGCAAGAGGTAGAAGGGAAATTAGCTGATTATAAATGGAACTAGCAACATACACATTCGAACCAAAGTTTGAATTTGTAAAACCAGGGATTAAGTCATAGAATAGCAATGTACTTTTCAAAGTGTACCGTTTTGGTACGTGTACTTTTTTAAAGTTGTAGAATAGCAATGTACTTTCATAAGTGTTTCAATTTGGTACGTGACGATGACGTGTCACGCTATAAATGGTGCCACGTGTCAGAATTTCGGGTATGACACATCATCGTCACGTACCAAATTGAAACACTTATGAAAGTACATTGCTATTCTACAACTTTAAAAAAGTACACGTACTAAAACGATACACTTTGAAAAGTACGTTGCTATTCTACGACTTAATCCCTTTGTAAAACCAGTCACTAAACGTGTCAGGTGTTATACCTGCACTTGTTTTATCAAGGTTCAGCTAGTAAAATATAAAGACAGAAACAAGCCTGGGGATAGATTTTGATCTAAACTGAAAATGTCAAAAATACCCAAAACTTTTACTTTACTAAGACTTTAAAATTGTGTGGGTATAAAATAAGTTATTTCGACGGCAAACTTATCACTAAATTAAGCCCGAGAGATACATGTGCATGTACTATCAATATGTTCCATCTTTACAAATAAACTTGTTGCTTTCTCTCTGCTACAGTTATAAACGTAACATTCTAATATATATATATATGCATTTTGTGGTCATGGTGGCAGTCATCACAATGGCACAGAGGATAAATGGTGAAACCCAGGCTTGAAGTTAACTTGTTGTGACTTTACTTATGGATTGCTTACTACTGTAATGTTTGGGCAAGGATACAAGGACAATTCCGATGCTCTAATAGCTAGTTTAAGTTATTTCACTTTACTAGGAATGGATATATACTTGTATAAAAATTGTGATTTTTATGAGTTGAAATGTGCCAAAAACAAACATACTTGAAAAGCGCATCACGCACTGACTTGTCCATATGGAAAGCGTAAGCAAGATCAAGGTCTTTGAATGTGGTACCCTCTCTAATGTCATCCTTATTAGTATTTCTTCCTCGACGTGAACCTTTTAAATCGTAACGACGGTGTATCCGTAATTCTGTGTAAAACATATTCCCCATGACCACAAATTGTACCTAATAACGTGAGTATAACAGATTAAAAGTATATTGATTATGATAAAATAGCAAGAAATTAAATAAGAATAAGTAGATAAATTATCAAATACCTTTCTACCACCTCTGACTGATATCTCATGGAGGCCATAGAATTTAGTAACTAGAGTGTTCTCATGCGCACTTACATGATTGTAATAGTTAGGAAGCATCTTCAGTAAAACCTACAAAAGTATACCATAAAACAATATCAACAATCTATACATTTCTTACAGAATAAAAAATGCAGAATGATCATGCCAATAGAGTGAAGCGAGAATAACGACTAAAATAAATGTTAGTGCTACATCAAGGCGGTCTCACAACCACATGCATGCATGTAACGTAAAACTCAATGTCTCCAAGTAAGTAATGCGGTGTGTGGGATCGGTCAGTGTAGCTAGTTATTGATGTATTATTGCCAAGGAATGCGGTTTCTAGATTTGACCTCACACCTCACTTGTTACATATTACTAGTAACAAATTATGGATATGGTAAAAGTATAAAAGCAGAATTACTACAAAAAAATCAAGCTAGAAAGTACTATCAATTGCTAAAAATAAGGCACAAGGGGTCTCTAGAGATATAGACAGAGGGTTGTCATTCAGGAATCACGCTAAAATGATGTTTCAACAAACTTTAAAACAGACGTACACTGGTTTTGGGAAAGGGAATATGGTCATGCACCCAATATCAACTTGAAAATTTATTAGAATTTTAAGATTATATTGTCCACAAGTTATATGAAACTTTCTTCAAAGCTTTACTATATTGTTTTAGTAAAAAAAAAAAAAAAAAGGAAGATAAAAACACACAACAATTGGGATGTTAAAAGAAAAAAGCGCCGATTCTTTTTTTACAAGATAATTGTTTAGCTATTCTAATGTATCTTTTAAGTCGTTTTTTACGATACTCCTCCATGTTTACACTTTATCCCAAGTCAATATATATAAATTACATGCAGACACGTACAGATATGCTACACAACCTATTTAGAGAAAATGTTTATTTATTTATTTTAGATTCAAACCTTGAGCTCAGATGTTCTTAAAGTTTTAATCACAAATTTGTCATCAAGAGACACATAGAAAAGACTCCCACTCTTTCCCGAAGAAGAAAGCTCTCTTAAACCGTCACCACCACATATGGACATCATATAATCTGCAGCATCTATGTTGAACATCTCTCTTAAATTCCTGAAAGAAAACATTTCATCAAGATACGCTTATGCAACACATATCGGGAACTTTATCTAATTCATCAAACACAAAACGAGATTCATTCTTGTCCTAGTGAACGCAACGAAACATAAATGGCATTAGATCAATCATCACCCACAAGATGCATGATTCAAGAGTTCTTTTTTTCAAAGGCAAATTATTAATACACATATACCATTTAAAACATTACACATGTTTTAACCAATACTTGAACCGACAAACTTTCGGTTAATGAGTTACTCACATACCACTAGGTTAAAGGCCCTTTGGTACGATGGTCAAGATTTAAAATACCTGAAGACCGTAGGGCAATAGTCTTTCCAATGGAAACTAATTGAAGAGTGTGGAGGTGTCAATTGTGAACCTTTGCGGGGAAAATATACACTTATTCTTGCCCCTTTTCCAAAATCTGAATGTCTCGCTTCACGCATAATATTCGGCATAGTTTTACCAACACTGTACCTGTAAATCAAATCTTGCAACACCTGAGTTTCATATGCAAAATTTGGTGAATATATGGAACTGGGAAAAATATCACGTGCCTACAAATATTCTAGCATTACTTATATAATTAGCATTTGATTCTACTCGCCTTATAATACCCATATTTTCATTGAATATATCGCAGGATTTTTATTGCAAGCCTCGCAAACTAGCGAGAAGCTGGCTAGGTACAAAACATAAAACTAGCATTACATAATTTTATTACAAGACACCAAAGGACTACTAAACCCAAGTCTCTCAATCTATCTTAACCTTTCTACACCTACTAGCTAGCCACCCAACAAAAAGAAACACAATGAATATTTTGCTCTTTGTGGCTGAAAATATGAGCTCTACTTTACAATGTGCACATCCAAGATTGAAAAGGTTTCAACTTTATTTTATACTAGCATGGTAACCGAAGCGACAACCAAAATAGTCATGTGTGCGTTTTTCCTGTGTGTTGTTTGTGTGGGTAAATAAATGAAATGGATGTGAGTGAATTTTGAAAGAATTGAAGTTGAAAAAAATTTAAAAATGGGAGGAAAGTTTTGGGGGACATTTAAAATATTTTAAATTTGAAATTAGATAGGTATGAATTTATATGTACGTGGGTCATGAGATTGAATCTTAAAGAATGGTTCGGAGTTAGGTTTGGAGTTTGGTTCAGCATATTGGTGCTTTATATATATGAAGTATTGATATGAATATTCGGTATATAAACTTAGGGTCATACTAACCGGACCCTCTCTACATAAGAGACAAAACCTATTTTTAAAGAATGTACAAGCCGATAAAGCAGACAGTACAAGCGGCGGCGGCGGGAAGTCAACACACCCTCCCTACATAGGGAGGGTCAGTATATCAATATTCAGCTTATAAACTTATAGGAACATGCAAGTAATAGCTCTTTGATGTGTTTATGTAAAGTATAGTGCTTAGATGTGATAGTACTATCCAACTGATGTAATGTATTGCTAGCTTGAATGTATATCATTTTAAGTCAATTTTGAAAATAATACAGTACACAACTTGAGAAAAATCCCAAACCAGACCGATCCATTTACTACGTACGACAAAACTGTGGTTGAGGGAAACCAAAAGTGTCGTCAATAAACTAAAATAGTCTCTTAAGGGTTTCATGTGTTTTAACTACAAATAGTTAAATTATTGTCAATAAAAGCCTGTTGTGACATTAAGGGTACGACACTGTAGTTGAGCGTGACCAAAAGTGTCAATAAAGTAAAATAGTCACTCAAGGTCTCATGCATGTGTTATTACTACAAATAGATAATTATCGTTCATAATTAAAAGCATGTTGTGACATAAAGATATGATTGAAAACCACAGCATATACCTTTTTAACGATATTTACAAATAGTGTCTGTAATAAAAGAACTAATCGACTAATCCCTTTTACAATCTGATTATAAAAGCAGATATAGTGACACCTTGCTACACGATTAGGTATGTCGTCACTAAATGAAAGTGTTCTTGTAACGACGAGATCATTATGATATGTTGTTAAATATTTAAGCGAGAGTTCTAGCTAGACGCTGTAGTGCTTCTTGTATATCAGTAGCGAAACGGATTATCTAACTTGTGTCATATGAACAAATACTGAAAAAAGATTGATCAACACAAGTTACTTTTTTATAATGTTAGTTGAGATTCATATATTTTTTGAGTTTCATTTTATTTGCGGAACGGAGTTTATTATCATATAAAGGTATAATGCCAAAAGCTAGAAAACCCATAACAGATTATGAAACACCGTTTTTCCCCTTCAAATAATAGCTGGAGTAAAATAATTGAACAAACATTCCAAAAAACAAAAGCGTGTGTGCCCTGATGGATGATCTGCCATTTATATAGAAAGATGATTTGGTATTGTACTCTTGGCATTATTATTTTAATTTGTTTCCTCTTTAGTTTCTTCATTTATTCCTTTTCCCTTAATCTCGTATTTATCTAATTAGATATACATAGGTGTAAAGTTTAATAGGTTTTATATTATTTTTTCTCCCAAACCCAATTATTGATTAAAAAAAATAGTTATATATATATAAAAAAATATATATAGAAAGATTCTTTAAAACTTTATAGTAACAATGGCTTGCCACAACTTTGTTATACCACTGGGATAGCAAAGCTGCTATAATACATTTTTATTTTCAAATTATATAATGCCAAACTTTTGGAAAAGGACAACACAATTACTGGACAGTAGTAAGAATTTCAAAATAGTCATATACAAAATTTCAAATAAAAATATAGCAAAAGGATTATTTTACTGAATTTTTGAGCATGAAATATCTAGATATCTAAAGCTCTACGGGACTAGTATTCAT
Organism: Artemisia tridentata subsp. tridentata; assembly: GCA_021014915.2. NCBI lineage: Eukaryota > Viridiplantae > Streptophyta > Magnoliopsida > Asterales > Asteraceae > Artemisia > Artemisia tridentata. Next base: position 91,131,709 of record CP139509.1, read on the forward strand.
TAGAGGATTATTATGAATAACAATTCACTTGTGAATATACCCCAATGTGCTAAATTAAAATATGTGATAGATATTTTATACCATGCTTTTGTCTTTACGTGTGTGTATTTTCTTTAAAATGAATAACATATACTATATGGTTAGACGCATGTAAATTAGTTAATTTACCTGATACCTAGTTGCAGATTAAGCATAAGGTAGTAGCTCTTAATGCCGGCAAATATTTCCGAAGATGACTTCTTTTTAACTTCGATCCTATGATATTTGCGTTGTTGTTCCCGTTTGTATGATAATCCAACATCACTGTTAGTACTTTCTTTGATCAGAACTCCTTGTACGTACTCTCTATCACAAATTACAACCTTTTCATCATCCGCTTCACTTTCTCCTTCTTGATCAGATGTATGAGACAATATGTCCGTATTGTCCAATGTAGAATCATGAGTGTTCCCATCTTCTTCCATTACTAATCGCTTGCTAGATTTTTGACGCGAGTCTCTAAGAAGTAAGCTAATGGAAACCTTGCGAGATAGTCTACGAGTTATAGTTCGTTTTATATTATTTTTAACTTCTCTTTTTGCTAATCTTTGTGAATACCGGCACCTACTTCCTGCAGGATAGAATGTGCCTTGTCCATCCTTGAGGCCCTTTGTCCATATCCCAAAATAATAGCTACCATCGGCAAACCTATAAACGCCTGACCCGTGCCGATAACCATTTGACCAACTACCATCATACAGATCACCATTCACCCATTTCATCACCCCTCTACCACACATTAATCCACCTCTCCAATTCCCAATATACATGTTACCATTAGACCAAGCATATTTACCACTACCTTCATGAACTCCCTCTTTCCATGAACCATCATAGATATCGGAATTACTATACTCCTTTCTTCCAAACCCATGTTGAATATTCAAAATCCAAGATCCTACATATATAGACCCATCTCGATTTGTCATTGTGCCAACACCATGAAGGTATCCCCCAGCAAAATCACCCTCATAACTCGATCCGGATGACCAAGTGATTCGTCCCCTCCCAGTCATTTTTCCATTTTCCCAATCACCCTCATAAAATGTGCCATTTGACCATGTGTATGTACCTGTGCCATGGGGAATCATTTCCTTCACATCACCAATGTACACACCTCCATTTTGGACGATCTCCATAAGCATCCAACCTGAAACTAGTTTTTTTAAGCAACAAAATTGTATAAATAGCAAAAAGATAAACCCTTAGTAAACAAGCTACATGGATACAACCCTACTAAGTGTGTGTTTACTAAATTAAGTGGTTTGAAGAGAATGTCTTAATTAGCCTCTTTTTTTTTTGGAACGGCGAGAAATGAGAGGCTTTAACTTTGGCGAGTCTCCCAATTAAGAGAGACTAAGAGTTTGGTCCCACATTTTTTCCCTATCAAGCGGAAACTAAACAACCCTAAGACATTGACGGTTTGGAAATTGCAAGGTCTATATTTTCTTATGAAATGTAAAAAGTGATAAAAGAAAATTGGCATACTACTTTTAAATTCACCTCAAAATTTGATACTAAGCAGTATGTCAATCATTGGAATTAAAAGACTACTAATTAATATCTATGAGAGAATACACTTTCTGTGAAAAACACTCTATTAAATGTGTTCAATAATGAAGAGTATCAAAAACAACTTTGCAAAAGTTATGAACAAGTTCTTTTTCCACGCTGTAAAGTTGTAACAGTATTATTGTGTTTGTAATAGAATTCATTATTCATGAAACTTGTGAACCTATTGGAGCAATATATATTCCAATAGTAGATCTTGTGAGTGTCATAAGCGTATTGTTAGAAGTATTCTATTAGACAGAGATATATCATATATTGATATTTGACATGTCACATTTGTTGATGTCGATATTCTCAAATAAAAATAAAAGAAATCTTATTTTGACTAAATGTATGAAAATAACATCATACTTGTATTATTACATAATGGAACGTTGTTTGTGGTAATTAAGTATCAATATTGTTTTCGTTGTTTGAACCCAGCCTCATGAAAACAAATCAGAAGTGGTGACTCACCTTTATCAAAAGGGAAAACAACGTTTAATCCGGTTTAAGTATGTGAAACTTCGTGAATTACTCTTAATGAAGACATAAATTGATTAAGCTAGAATATTGGTCCGGTCAAAAAAAAAAACACTAAAATAAGAAGAATAAGAATGATTTCTAGCTACACATTTCAAATAAGAGAGAGAATTTTAAGAGGAGATAGCATCTATTTTTGTAGGTGAATCTGAAATGTGTGGTTGTGGTTTGTTCTTACCAATCTTATTTTAATTTTTGTTATCATTTTGATTTTTTTTTTCTTACTATATATATATATATATATATATATATATATATATATATATATATATATATATATATTTGATAAATTAAAGAGATCGTGAACTCTTTTTAGAATGTCTGCTTCTGCTATTACGTACAGTTAAGAAGACATAAATTGATAACCATATACGTACAGAAACCCTTTACTGATTAAAAAGGATTTTAACAGCTGGATCGATAGTACAGGAATGAGTGCAGTGATACACGTACTGGTACTCCAATAATTTAGAAAAACACAAATTTAACTGCATTTTATTGCAGTACACAGTTTTTTTTGCTTAACAAAGCAAGAAATTCATATTGAGACTGAGCCCATTATAGCTAAAACGAAGTATAAAAGATTCTTTCTTCGGAAAACAATTAAATATTCACGCACATAATTAATAATACCACAGAATATTTAAACTACGACTTGAACAGTTGAGCATATATAAAACCTTTTGATCATATGATAGATACTCCACTTAAATAGTGTAAGCTCAAAGGCCCTTTGGCAATTAGGTATGAAAGATCTTAAATTACTGAAAATGAATATTAACAAGATCGAACAAACTAATACATATATATATATATACCAAGAAGAACATAAGAACTGAAATAGATGACTGTATATATCTTAAGAGTTTACGCATAAAGAAGAGCGTAATATCAAAATCATAGAACTTACTTGTGAATCAGTTGTAGCAAAAATCCGATATTATGATGAAGAAAATGACTGGCTTGACTGGAGAAAACACAGTTTGGCCTCTTTATAGAGTGTTTTAAGGAAAATAATAGAGATGTATACGTTAAGGCATGCAATTTATTCTGAGAGGAATATGTACCAATGGATTAGAGATCAACGGTCTGAGTTTATCAAGTGGTCCCATGTACCGACCGAAGGCATATGGTGAGGGAGGTGATGAGGTTTTTTTTTATTCACGCACATCAAATTAACGTGTTGTGACAATGATACCCCTAGCCTCATCTAACAAAAACTATTTTACTTGGATATGAAGATATGAAACTATTTTACGGTGATAGGCTCAATGAACCAACACTGTAACATTCAAACTCTTTTTGTGGGCCTCTGAGTTAAATCAGGCATTGTCGAGTAGCACGGGTGATTATATGTAGACCGGTAGAAGTGCGGGACAAGATAATCAGATATGGAAGAAATTGTGGGATGGGTTAAATCGTGTGAATGCATGACCCCGGTGAGGGTAAGTAAGAATGGGTTAAAAGAAATATAAGGGTATAATTGTCTGAACAGAGTCACACACTAATGCATGTTATATGAATGAAATCCTGTGTAGAAATGTCAAATCTTGATGTGATTCGAGAGAGCTGTGGAGTAGGGTATGAACATCCAAAGTATATATAGTTATATACCATGTCGGATTTCATCTTGAGATGCATTATTATTCGATTATCAATTTTGCAAAATGGAAATATAACGATTAAAATGAAGTTTCAATGTTGTTGCTGTTTTTTTTATCTATGAGCTACTACTATATTTGCATGAAAAAACTGTACTACATAAACTATTTAGTATTTACTGACCATTATAATTATTATGAAATTAATAACGTGGATTTTCATTTTCATTAGGGTATTAAATGAATTGATGTTTAATAATGTCAGAAAGAAAAAAAAAAAAAAAAAAAGATTCTACTAAACTAACCATTTTTAATCACAAATTTGCTACTTTTCAAAAATTGTTAGTTTTCTGAAATCTTTTAATTTTTGCGATTTTCCCATGTTTTTGTGACAACTTTATTTGTTCTGTAGTCTTATTAACATTATTGGACTTTTAAACACTCAACATTTGTCTTTTAGTAACACGTTTATTGTAAGTAAGTCTAGATAAAGAGGTGTCACTAAATAGCAACCTTTAAAAAAAAATAAAAAAAATAAAAATAAAAAAAAATAAAAAAAGAAGCAAATGAAAAAATTCATCAAATAAAATAAAATATTTGATTGGTTGGATTTATTGAAACCCACCAAAATAGGTAACTTTCAAAATTTTATTCCAAATACCATACCAAATGTATCAAAAGTGTACCAAACAATTGATTTAACTAAACTTTCATTCAAAACCCACATATACCCTTAAACCAAACGGGCCCTGAATCCTCATGCTTCAAGTAATACTTTAGGGTGCGTTTGATTTACAAATGGTATTTGTATTTGGGAATGGTTTAAAAGATTTGAGAAATGTTTGAGAAAAAAGTAAGAGAGAGAAAATATATTTTTTTATATAATTATATTTAATTTATTAAATTTATATTAAATCTAAAATATAGTATAAATATATTCAAAAAAGCATAAATCAATAGTAGAAAAGCAAAGTACACAAATTCGTGGCTGAAAAACTTTGAAAATGATGCATTGTCCGAATCTATGGCCAATACCAACTATTTTATAGTGGTATGGGTTTTGAAGGTTGAATCATTTATTTAATTCCAAAAATTGAACCAAAGTATTGTTTTGATGTTCCAATCTAAGCACTACAACAGTCTCATACCTGCATAACTAAACACTACATTAATGTTTTGAAATATTATTAACCACTATGATGCCATTTAATCTTAAGGTATGTTTGGTATGTGGATGGGATTAGGATTAGATTTTGATTTGGTTTAAGATTTAGATTTGATTTAAGAATTAAAGGTAAGAGAAAAAAAATATTTAAATAAATACTTGAGATATTTCTAGTTTTCTGAAATCTTTTAGTTTTTGCAATTTTTACCATGTTTTTGTGACAACTTCATTTCTTTTATAGGCCGTGTTTGGGAGAGGCTTTTAGGGGCTTATGAGGGTATAAAATTTTAAAATAAGCCGGCTTATAAAATAAGTCTTATTTGTCACACGGGTTTATAGAGACTTATATAAGTTATAAGCCTCCATAAGCCCAAGTTCATTGAAAAAGGGTTATGAGGGCTTGTAGCTAGTTTAATTATTTTAATATTTTTTAAAATATAATGAATTGTCACGCAAAAGCCGAAAATATATGTGAATTTAATTTTATATATTGTTTTGCGATTTTACATTAATAAGCTTCAGTTCCAATTAATTCGGCAAACAATTTTATAAAATAGAAGCTGCAGCTTTCAGCTTATAATTTAAGTCTCAGTCTCAGCTCTAGCCCCAACCCAGCCTATTACACCAAACAGGTAATCTTAGTAACATTATTGGACTTTTAAACACTCAACATTTGTCTTTTAGTAACACGTACTCATGCATATGAGTTTAAAAACTAACTGAATCCTCGGGCTTCAAGTAATACTTTAATAGTTTGAAATGTTTTGAAATAGGGGTTTTGTAACATGTGCTCTCGCCCATGTAAGCACATCAAAAAGTACATCCGGACTCACAGAAAAGTACATCCGGACCCACAGAAAGTACACTTCTCAAATAAAAGATATGGGTCCGGATGTACTTTTCTGTGGGTCCGGATATCTTTTTTGATGTGCTTACATGTGCCCTTAGAGCACATGTTAGAAAATTCCTTTGAAATATTATTAACCACTATCACGCCATTTAATCTTAAAGTTTCCTGACACATACCCATATATCTTGTATCTCACGAAAACATTATTAATTTGTTTTTAGAACCATCGAGTGCAAGCCTATTAAAAAAGTGGTAATAAGGAGAACACAATCAACTATACTAAAATTAAACGACTAATATCAACGTAAAATATATATATATATATATATATATATATATATATATATATATATAATTAAAAAAATATATATATAAATAAATAAATATGAGATCAATTTCTTGAGTGTAACAGTTACTCCCTTAAAGAGAAATACAGTTTGATGATTGAGAATGGTGTTATTGTCTTAGAAAAAATGTTTAATTATATTGGGTATATTTGCAATGTAGAGTTTTGGTTGGGACATATGCAATTACTTAAGTTGAAATGGGGATATATATAATTGTGTGGATCTAACCGGGGTTTATCCTCTCGTGGGGTTGAGTAGTCGGGGTTTTACAGCTGGACATGTCGCTTTGAAACCTGTCTTGTGCAAAGTGACAAAATACGAGAAAGCATGCATTGAAAATCAACACGTGTTTATTCCTTTCGCGTTTGATACATTTGGTTTCCTTGCACCTGAGGCGGTGGAACTACTAAACAGAGTCCAACGAGTTATGAACAGTAATGTTATAACACATAGATCCACGAATATAATTTTCAAAAGAGTTGGCTTTGCAATCCAAAAAGAGCTAGCGGCGCAGCTTGTTGCTCGTTTACCTTCAACCACTAAGTAAAATCTATTTTGATGAAATATAAAATATAAATTATAAAAATTACAAAAGTTTAAAAAACGCAACTTTGAGAAAATAGATCACAAAAGACCATACTAACAACACGAGTAAGTGGCTCAACCTTTTGGCAAAGCTAAAAAAGGAGCATGCAAAATGGTTATAATCCAATGACAAAAACATGATTCTTGCCAAAAAAAAATCAAAATAACCGAACACCCAAACTCCGGCATGCACATTAATCATTTTTCTAGCGCAACCATGAACTATTTTGTCTTAATTTGTATCACTTACTCAAACATAGCGCTTCAATACTTTCTCAATTTATCCGACTAGGATTTTATTGCCCGCTCTTCACAGCGAGGATGAACATGGGTCCGGAACCGGTTGCAACCGGAACCGAAACCGATGGATCCGAGAACCTAATTTTGTGAAAAGAAGGAACCAAGAACCGAACCGAATATATTTTTTTGTTGTTCCGGTTCCGGTTTCAGTTCCGGTTCTTTGGGTCAAACCGGATAAGAACTGCTTTTCTAAAGAAAAAAAATAATCTCATGAACTAATGAATTAAGCCATTAAATAAATAAAAAAAAAAATAAAAAATTAAGCACTTGCAACAATTGACGTTTAAACAAATAGCAATTAACAACTAAAGCATAAACTCAAATAAACAATCATTCTATAGTTTCACTTGATCATATTTTTAACAAAACAATAATGCATAACAATCTGGAAAACAAAATAAAACAACTTAAAAGTTTTTCCAACAAAATAACTAAGACGGTTTATAGTTCCACAATTTCTCTCTCTTTGTCCCTTCCCGTTAGTTTCTTTAATTTTTCTACCATATCCTTGACAATCTCATCACCTTTAATAAGATCCTCAACATCATCCCAATTAATTTTCGTTCTCGAATTTCTCACCCAATCTTGGGTGCAAGGCGATTAGACTCATCTACGTTTGAGGTTGTTTCTTTCACTAAAAGATTGCACAAGCATGGTCTCGGCATAGAACCACAAAAGATAATTTAGGAAATATACAATGACTTAGTTAGATGCTAAATCCTAAAACGAGACATCAACGAGACATCCTAAGATAATGATGAACATGTTATAAGCTAGTACATCGAATGCAAATAAAAATAAATATAAAACTTACTCCATTGTTTTGATAATAATGATAGTTGTTTGTGTTTGTTTTGAATGTTGAATGATCTTGAAATGTTATTAGGTTTAGATTAATTATTGATTTGAGGATGTTTTAATGAATTAAAGATTAGGGTTTAGAGTATTTGACTTGATTTTTCTAAAAGTATGATAGTAGGGTTTTTTTATGGCATTAGTACGTATGATTTGAGACTTTGAGTATGATATATATATATATATATATATAGGGTCCGGTTTTAGAGAAAAGTGTAATTAGATAGAAAAGTAAGAAAAAAAGTTATAGGATAGAATTTGCAAACATCTCAAAATTCAGGGTAAGTTTTGAAACCCACGCAACCCCCCCCCCCCCCCCCCCCCAAAAAAATCCGGCCAAAAATTTTATAACTATGATGCACCTTTTTATTTTGGTGCATCACAGTTATAAAATTTGGTGCATCATAGTTATAACTAATTTTTATAACTGTGATGCACCAAAATAAAATGGTGCATCATAGCTATAAAATTTTGGCGGAAAAATTTTTTGCTAGAAAAAAAAATTTCGGCGGGAAATTTTTTTTTCCAGGGGGGGGGATGGGGGTAGGGTGCGAATATACAAAACATCCCTTAAAGAATGAAGGAAAATACAATAAGGTCCCTGTAGTTTGGTGTGAAAAAAGAGAGGGGAAGGAGAGGGTGATTTGTACACTTTTCTCACTTTTCTACAAAAGTGGACTTTTTTATAAAACCAATATATATATATATATATATATATATATATATATATATATATATATATATATATATATATATATATATATATATATAGGGGTTGGTTATAGAGAAAAGTGTAATTAGATATAAAAGTGAGAAAAATAGTTATAGGGTAGATTCTGAAAACACTTGAAAGTTTGGGGTAAATATTAAAAAATGATAAACTAAAAGGAGTTGCAAACCAGATCCATCATTTTTACATATATTATTACTTCTATCTTCTCTGAGTTCTCCGATTTACAACCACCACGTCATTTACATATATCCCATCTACCGCCATTTATCACTGGAAACCACCGCCGTGGGAACTACACTCTAATCATTTCTTGATCAAAAAACACAATTCTGATCATCAGAAACACACTCTCCGATCAAAAAACGCAACTTCGGTCATCAGAAGCGTACACATTCCAATAAAAGAAACCAACAAATTGTGAATTAAGCATGAGTTTTTGTAATCCGATCATCCAAAACTGAAGAAAAAGCTAGATTCAACTCGTAAGTCAACTAATTTTGTTAACTGGTCACATTTAAATAAAATCTGATGATTTTTTTAAAGTTTTTGAAAGTTTATATTCATATCATGATATTTTTCTACTAGATATGAAGCAAATTTGAATATATATATATATATATATATATATATATATATATATATATATATATATATATATATATATATATATATATATATATATATATATATATATATATATTGTAACACCCCGTGCCCGCTTATACTAAAAACTTTGACTTTTACGCGGAAACGACTCACCTTTACGGATATCTGCTTACTCTTTTAACCACTGACAAAAATCTATAAACTTTCAGACCTTGAGACTATTTTTAAATGAAAGTAGACTCAAATAGCTTCAAAACGATAGGTCATACGACCCATTTTGACTTACGGATTAAAAGATATGATTTTTCGAAAACTGCCCAACAAACTGTGACGCCGTCAAGAAAATGGTGACGCCGTCAAACCTTGACGGGCCAGAAGATTTTTGGACGATTAAAAGGGGACGCCGTCAAGAAGGCCATCAAGAACAAATCTGCAGTTTTCACCACTAAAAACCCATTTTGACCCATTTCATGACATCAAACTACTTACACCACTTCCGTTTTACACCAAATCTTCTAGAAATCATTCATTTAACATATCAAACATGTTCCATTAACGTTTGACCCGTTCATTACCCAAAATGGGTACAAATGGACACTAATCCAAACACCCCTTAACTTAACCCATAAACACATAAAACATACTTTAACATACCAAATGACTTCCAATTCATTACAAAACACTTGACATACAATCTAACACTTGTTTACTCAATTCAAATCATTACTTGACTCGCGGGGGTACAAACTTATACACGAGAGCTCGGTATCTACCTAAGCTCTATATTCTTACCAAATCTACCCATTTGCATAACCATGCCTTAACCAACACATCCAAGCCTCATCTCACATATCCAAGCCAACCTTAAGAACATGCCAACCTACAAAACGGTTAGACAACTAAACCGTAAGCGATAACGCTTAGTAAGTAAAACGACTATAACATAAATCATACTTCAATCCACATGATGCATCATATACATAAAACACTTACATCAAGGCTTACATACTCAAGTCTCATCTAGCACATAACATCAACATATTCCATAGCATCATCTCATCACATAAGCCATAAACATGGCATCACATAAGCATATCCAAGCTCATCTTCTCAACATAAACATACATAACACATAATGAAGAAATCCATATAACATATGCTATCATCATTTTACTTACCTCAAACCAAGCTACATAACAACAAGAACATCATCATCAACACAAGCTTCCATCATCATCATCATCATCATCGATCATCATCATCATTCAATAATCAAAACCTAATCACATAATACTCAAATACATAAACAAGGGTTATCAAACCCATCAAAACATAATCATCTTCTAACCCATATCATCATATGATCATATCTTGATCATATAATGAAAACCCATTAAACTATCACTTAACTACATCAAGAATGGGGAGACTTACTTGAGTAAGATCATTACTAAATAAGACTATAATCATGGAGTCTTCATCTTCTCCTCCTAAGCCATCACTAGCCTTTTCCCTCCCTTTCTTATCTCACTAAAACCGGACTTCTCAAAGTCCCAAGAATAATAGAGAAATGTCTAGAACTAGCTACATATATCTAGTTAGGTACAAGTTTGGGATGATGGCAACAATGGCCCCTCAAGTCCTCTTTCTTCCATTTTAGCCACACTAACTTATAATACATGTTTAACACTTGGCAACTTAAGCCCTTAAAGTTACTCAACACTTTTATATGACTACATAGTCATACTTTGACTATTAATTGGCTATCGGGTTTGACTAAAACACAACATATGTTGACTAGCCAATCACATAAAGCCATAATCTATTTTCATCTAGGGTGGGGTCCCAATACCCGGGAAACGGGTCTAACAATTCTACCCCCCTTATATAGATTTCGTCCCCGAAATCTCTCGTCTAAATCTATCCAAAACTAATTTCACGACATATACATGCTCTTATACTCATGCTTTCAAAGCTAAATCATTGCAACGATCTAAACGATCATGAAAATTCTACACTCACTATACATAATCATAATTCATAATCCACTAAAACACGCTTCTCATCATAAACTTGTCTAAAATTTCCAACTATGACTACTTGTCACATGGAAAATCTACTACTTCGACTCTATATGAGTCAAACTTCATTACTATAAACACAACATACGCCCATGCACTAACCATCACTTAACATCATATACCGGCCAATCTCACATAACACATAACACAAAATGCGCATCTATGCCACAAACCGGCAACTTATCTTAAAATACACAAAGCACTATACAAACGGCACCTTCAAATTTTCTTACACACAACACTTAAGCAAACTTTCTTATCAAATTCTAGAAATGCTCACAAATTTACTTATCAAATTAAAACATAATTCAATTTAGACGTCTAACTTAAGGTTTCACATATTACCTTATCGCCGCTATAAGTTTTATTCATATTTATCTTTTCTTATGACGTCTAACTTATTTTAATTTTTTACTTTCTCATATCACTATCTGTACTCATGTCACATCGGCTACACATAAGCCCACTTATTTGTAACTCTTCATTTACATAAAAAGGCGTCCCGATCTATGTATGTAAAACCCGGAAGTTCGGATTCCTAATTTTACGTCTAAATTGAACTTTTACCAAAGTTGTAATAGTTATTTTGACACCTAAAAACTATATGTTATAAACATAATGACAACTAATATAACCTAACCAAATTACACATTAATAATACGAAATTTCTGTACAAATTAAACCTTCCTAAATCTCCCTAAATCATCACACGTTTAATGAGTTATAGTGCCCAAACATTTTGTTTCCTTTTTACAAAATTAAATCCCACAATGCTCGGTCAATTACCACATGAATAACCGACCTTTTTAATCAAACCATTAAATGAAAATTATTACCTCCTTAAAATAAGAGGCACGCTCCCCAACTCCCTATAATTACCTTGCATACGTTTCTTCCCTCCCTCATATCCACACGACACAAACCTAAAAATGAATAAGTGTTGGCTGCCCATTTTGACCACATTCGAGGGTGCAAAAGTAGTACAACAAAGGTAGTTCATGAAGTTATAAACAAGGGCTGTGTTGGACCGTGGTATTGGTTAGATTCGAGGGTGTTGCTGTGACTCAAAACAGGTCCTGGTTTTGGACCTTTTGTTCTTTGTTTCATTCGTGGATCGACACAGAGGTATCGCTATTTTTGTTCTTATTTCCTCGACTTATATACACGTAATATGATCAAGAATTACAACTTAAAACAAACCTCGGTTGATCTTAAAAAGGATATATGAACGAAAGATTATATGTCACATAAAATAATAAGATATATAGATCGAGATATAGTGATAATGAAGCTCTTTCAAATCAGACTTCTCACAGGGGAATTAAGCCTAATTATGCGATCTCAACCTGGGTGAATATTGCATGAAATAACGAACTTGCGTACATAAAATGATGAATGTGTTGGGCTGTCATTATAAGACATTAACGAGACTTGTAAAACCCAAACTTTCTGCATGAATTATGGTTGTTAATGGGTCACCATGGGGGGGCTGTTTATGTGTCGAATTAGGCTGTGAACCAAGGGTGTATGAGGCTATGATTTTAAGTGCGTGTGAGTGTGTACATGTGACCGTTAAACGGGTCGAACATGGGAGTTTTGTCTGGCAATTCGAATCAGTTTTGTACAGGATATAACCAACCACAATGTATGTACTAAATGGTCTTAAACAAGGTAATTAGAACCTGTGTTGTGTAAGGTGTGGGTCAGTGTCGAGTATGTTATGGGCTGGAAATTGTAGGTGTTATAGTGTGTGTATTAGTGTCGAGAGTGATATAATATGGGTCGAGAACTAGGGATGTGAGTTGTGATTTTATGTGTTAACGCATGCATGGTCTTGGTAATGTATGCATGGTAATAATTTGTATTTGTGTGTGATGTGTGTAACGTAGGGTCTAGATTAAAGACATATACATGAAATCTTAGTCAAAGTAAAGTGTAAACTTGTTGGTCTTGTTATTAATGTGGCTGTGTGTGAGATTTGAGTAAGCCTAAAATGATTTCTAAACGCTATAAACGGAATAAAAGGGGGTGATTTTATGTGGTGTTGCGTCGTGTGTCATGGGCAAATAAAAAGGACTTGGGTCAAAGTGATTAGGGTTAGGAAGGAAAAGATGAGTCGGGTATATACGCATGTGATAATAACATATTTTGGTCATCGCGATTTAAGATAAATGTCAAGAATATGTTAATAAATTATGAACAACGGGGTATAAGATTATCGTCTTAATATAAAGTTTTAGCATAAACTTTAAAGTAATTTTATATGACATTCTTAGTATTTAATTTTGATAATTTACACCGTTAACCTTGAACTTACTAAAATGATATATTAAATCCTAATCTTTGGAAAATTATCAAAAGCAACCCTAAACTATAATATTTATAATATCACGTCTTAAAGTTATTTAATTGTCATTAATAACCCTAAAAGTCACTAAAAATGGAAAGCCGACGAAAACGAGTAAATCTGATTTGAAATGAAATATTAATAATTAGCCGATCATTAATTCTTGTAGATTCGCTGAAGATGGAGTTTACTTCCGATCTTTTCGTTTCTAGTTGTGTTTTCACTTGCGGTCTAAGGTACAGATATTCTGAACTTTCTCACAGGTTTCTCATGATCTCTTTCCTTTTTTTTTCTGATCTGTCAGTTTCAGTATTTATACCATTGCTATGTTCCCTTCATTCATGAACTCCGATTATTGAACCATCATGATATTGAACCTTTTGTGATTATGAACCTTTCGTTCATGAACCTTTGCTTATGAACCTTTGCTTATGAACCTTGCTTATGAACCTTGCTTATGAACCATGATTATGAACCTATGATTATGAACTTATGAAACAAGATATTGACCTATGAAAGTAAACTAAAAACATGATTCATGATACTTGACCTTTACCCTCAGTTTGATACTACGAGCCACTCACTAGGCATGAGGGTTTCATGTCCATGTCAGTCGATGCACCGATGGCATGACTCTAGGGCAGGAGAGTGATGACCTGTCCCGTCCCTGCACGTTTATGTTTATGATTCATGTTTATGTAGAGGTAGATTATGGCCACCGGGGGCGTATGGATGCATCCTAGATTTGTTCATGTTCATGTTATGTTATGTTATTCATGGTGACTGATGGTGTGTGCGATACACGTCTTTCACACTCCGAGAGCTAGCTACTCCAACCCATGATTGAGGACACCCCTCATATTTACAGGATACCCATGATTGAGGACACCCCTCATATTTACAGGATACTAAGAGGTCTCCCCTCTGCATGTCTACGATTATGATTATGATTTCATGTTATGTTATGGGCTCGTAGTGGATTTCTGAATTCCTACACCATGTACTCTGTACCTTTCATTTTGACACCATGTATTCATGCTTCCACTCTAATTTATTCGTGTTATTATTCATTATGTTACTGCTTGTTACGTTATATCTGTTCACTGAGCTCTTGTAGCTCAGCCGCGTTTCTTTTCCCGCGGCAGGTCTTAGTTGGAAGCTGGGTAAGAGTGAAGAGACTTTGGACATAGAAGACTTTGAGTAGAAGCCATTAGAAAGATTGTACTTGTATACTTAGTGTTAGCTTTTGATTTTCCTTTGTAACCTTGTGTATTTCAAGATTTCAGTTGTAACCTTTGAGAATCTTTGTATTACTATTGATTGTATGCTTTGTTTAATCTGATATGAAACCATTATCGTGACATCTTTACCCTTGTCGGGTTGGGGTGTTACAATTATGGTATCAGAGCCAGGCTGCGATTTGTAATACATTACCCTGGCCTGTGTAAGTTAGGACCCCTAAGCTTTCCCCTGTAAGCACTCTTAAGACCACCTTTGAAAATTGCGTTAAGATTCCCTATAGGAACTTGGATTTTACCAGTGAGGAATGGGTAGACTATAAGGCATTCATTTGAATATCATTGCTTCCGCATCACTCTGATTCGTGCCTTACTTTTGATTGGATCCTATTGATATCACTTTTGGAGATTTGGAAGTCCACTGATTTGCACCACCTAAGATTTGAACCTGATTAGATCTGGAAGACACTAAGAATTGCATTGTAAATTTGCCTGACACTATTGATCCTCATCTTCAGATTTTGACTCTGACCTCTGATCCGTTGTTGATCATTTTGGATACCTCTTTGGGCATCCTGAGAATCTCCTTGACGATGACGCACTGGATGTGTTTTGTTATTTGCCTTTTGCTTTTGATAATCATCTATGAATCGACCAACACGAATTGATTTCTTTTCACCCATCTCTGTCCCTATGAGAAGTTTTGTGGCATGTAACCACGAGCATAAGGATGTTCTTTCCCACCTTTGAATGATAAAGATTTGATTTGTGATCCATCTATCCTTGGGATAGTTAACTTAAATTTTACTCTGACAAGGATTTTGTTGAGTGATCATTCAAATATTTACAACTACGTTCCTATGTCTCATTGTGACGTATGCAGCAATTTTGAACTCCCTACCATGACTGCCAAATGGTTTAGACCCTCTACTATCACCATTAACTTGGAAACTTGTGTGTTAATTTCACGGTTATGAAGTTTTCCTTGAACCCATTTCGTACATCAATGAATGAACTCCGACTTGAGAGCTTTTGGCATCTTGAGTCTTCTGAACATGAACCATACCTTGAGAACTTTTGGCACCTAAATCTTCCAAACCTGAACCTTACCTGGAGAACTACTTGGTACCCTACAACTTTCTAAATATGATTCCTGATCGAACCGCCCAACTTTTCATCGGAGCATGAAGTAGGTTTTGACTTGATACCAAGAGAATGTCTAGTCACCAAGCGAAGGTGTTTTTCAGATGTGTCCGGGATTTTGCAAACCGATTTAAGCAACCGGAAGGAGCAGCAACTGAAGACCAGGAAGAAGCCGAACCGTAATACCGTTAGGAGTCAATAATTCTCCACCTTGGAATGACTATGTGCTTACTAAATTCAGAGCGCGAAGTTCCTTCTGATAAATTGATTTATTCTTGGAATCGTCTTCAGTGTTCGTAAGAGACTGCTATGACGATTAGTGACGCTAATGGTATTAGCTAATACCTTGATTGTCTTGCGAATTTGATAAATGATGTTTTCTTGTGAGTACTTGGGCAAACGGTCATTGTATGACCTAATAGTACGTTCGAAGACGAAGAAGAACATGAAAAACATCTCTGCACTTGTTAGGAAATTCACCGATCATCTGTACATTCTGAGAGATTTATGTTCTTAGTCGAGGATATTCTTTAAATTCCATAAGTTTTGGAAACCATCACCATGTGGTCCAGATCATCAACAAGATGGAGAACTGAACCTTGTAGAGGAACTCTGGGAAGATGTTTGTGACTTATGATACCATTGAGTAATTTCGTGAACCAAGAGAAACAGCTTAGTTGGTCGAAGAATGGAGTTTTGGGAAAAGCTGAAGTAGAAATTAGTTCCTTACCCTCGGGCGAAACAAGTTTGGGATAAATCAGGAAGAGACTCGGAGGTACCCCCTTGCAGCACAGAAGGTCTTCGTATGCAGCAAGACAACTAGAAACATGTCAGAAGAGTTACTTCACTGCTTGACTTGGAATTGACAACAACGGCGGCTACCCAAGGAGTGAAGACGTTCCTCAGAAGACAGAAGGTTGGCGATGCAGAAGAAGACAATCCAGTCAAGACGGCGAACCGGAGCTGATGGAGACGTACAGTCTCACTTCCCTATTCATCTTGGTTGTACTAAGATGAATTGAGAGCGGAAGTGGACGGAATGATGAAGAACATGCTAGGAATTCATATTCCTCCATCACATTCCGAGAAGAACTGCAGGAGACTCAACAAACCAGACACAAGTTTCTGAGTTTGGCTTCACTTCTGGATTGATGGACAGACGAAGACAGATTAACCGGACTTGAAGAAATTCGATGGGTTGAAGGAGTGGATTTCGGAAACTGACCATTATGTTTGGGAAAGACTAGTTTATTGAAGGGCTGAAGTTCTTGGTAACTAACTTCCATTCCGTTGACTCTCTTAAGTTTCGTTATATAGTAATAAGATCCTCTTGTGATTCAAGTTCCCTAGAAGCATTTCAGTTCCGTGATCATTTTGTCACATGTATTCGGTGGTGACTTTGTTTTGAGAGATTTTGGGCGAATTGTAGAAGATATGATGCTTGTGACGACGTACCTCACTTTTGCTAGGCAATTTGGGATTTTGATACTCTTACGGGTAATTTTGTTTCCTCTTTTGTCTATGGCACCCGATTTTATTAGCCTTGAGACTATAGAAGCACTAGGTGGATTAAGATAGGTGGTATGATTACGACTTGAGATAAAGTATGACCATCATGAAGGTATACTCATATGGAGCGGGTATTATGACGTCTGGCCAACGTGATAATACATACGTCATATGACGTACCCTCATTGTGATCATAGGATATTTCGAGAAGTACCTTAGAAGCCTTAGAAATGTGATAGTTGTTTGAGATTGTCTGTGTTAGTAAGATTTTAGGTTCATTCTACCGATACGTTAACTCTATTGTCACCGATATACGATTTGATACGTTTGGATTCTCGACACACGTTTGTTGATCTCTAAACTTCCGATAATAATCTTAAGTTTTGTTGTAGAGCGTTCTACCGAGTAACGTTATCAAACAGTATGTTTTCCGTCTATGTGAATTTGACCTGTTCTTATGAAGGAGTACACCTACGTTCTGATATATAGATACACTTCCCATTCGTTAAATCTGTTCATTATGATCTGCCACGAGTTAAGATATGAGACTGTGGATTCTGAGAAAACAAGATTTGTTTGGTTGTAAGAATACCTTGGAAAGGTCATATTTAAGTTGAGACTTTCTGGGAACCGAAAGAGTTGAACACATGTAATACCCTCATGATTGCTATAATTTGATACGTTCTCATTTGATTTGTTTATTCCTATCCTACAGACGAATATTCGTCAAACTTACAAATTCCTGGTATCTTTCCTAATGGAACACGAATATCACCCACTACGTTTAGTATTCTTTTTTTTTTCTTTTTTTTTTTTTTTATGAATCCTGAAACAACAAGTCCTTCTGAAGAAACCAGGACTATTTGATCGACAAGTTCGAATTATGAGAAACAAAATAATTCCGTTCGTAAAGATTCATTGGAAGAACCACCCAGGGTGAGAGGTTACCTGGGAGACCGAAGAGTCGATACGAGCCAGCTACCCTCATTTTGTGTTCTGATCTGATATGTCTCTACTTGAATTCAGCTCCATTTCATTCCCACTTCTTTGCAAATTTCGAGGACGAAATTTTTTTGTTAGTGGGGAAGAGTTGTAAAACCCGGAAGTTCAGATTCCTAATTTTACGTCTAAATTGAACTTTTACCAAAGTTGTAACAATTATTTTGACACCTAAAAACTATATGTTATAAACATAATGACAACTAATATAACCTAACCAAATTACACATTAATAATACGAAATTTCTGTACAAATTAAACCTTCCTAAATCTCCCTAAATCATCACACGTTTAATGAGTTATAGTGCCCAAACATTTTGTTTCCTTTTTACAAAATTAAATCCCACAATGCTCGGTCAATTACCACATGAATAACCGACCTTTTTAATCAAACCATTAAATGAAAATTATTACCTCCTTAAAATAAGAGGCACGCTCCCCAACTCCCTATAATTACCTTGCATACGTTTCTTCCCTCCCTCATATCCACACGACACAAACCTAAAAATGAATAAGTGTTGGCTGCCCATTTTGACCACATTCGAGGGTGCAAAAGTAGTACAACAAAGGTAGTTCATGAAGTTATAAACAAGGGCTGTGTTGGACCGTGGTATTGGTTAGATTCGAGGGTGTTGCTGTGACTCAAAACAGGTCCTGGTTTTGGACCTTTTGTTCTTTGTTTCATTCGTGGATCGACACAGAGGTATCGCTATTTTTGTTCTTATTTCCTCGACTTATATACACGTAATATGATCAAGAATTACAACTTAAAACAAACCTCGGTTGATCTTAAAAAGGATATATGAACGAAAGATTATATGTCACATAAAATAATAAGATATATAGATCGGGATATAGTGATAATGAAGCTCTTTCAAATCAGACTTCTCACAGGGGAATTAAGCCTAATTATGCGATCTCAACCTGGGTGAATATTGCATGAAATAACGAACTTGCGTACATAAAATGATGAATGTGTTGGGCTGTCATTATAAGACATTAACGAGACTTGTAAAACCCAAACTTTCTGCATGAATTATGGTTGTTAATGGGTCACCATGGGGGGGCTGTTTATGTGTCGAATTAGGCTGTGAACCAAGGGTGTATGAGGCTATGATTTTAAGTGCGTGTGAGTGTGTACATGTGACCGTTAAACGGGTCAAACAGGGGAGTTTTGTCTGGCAATTCGAATCAGTTTTGTACAGGATATAACCAACCACAATGTATGTACTAAATGGTCTTAAACAAGGTAATTAGAACCTGTGTTGTGTAAGGTGTGGGTCAGTGTCGAGTATGTTATGGGCTGGAAATTGTAGGTGTTATAGTGTGTGTATTAGTGTCGAGAGTGATATAATATGGGTCGAGAACTAGGGATGTGAGTTGTGATTTTATGTGTTAACGCATGCATGGTCTTGGTAATGTATGCATGGTAATAATTTGTATTTGTGTGTGATGTGTGTAACGTAGGGTCTAGATTAAAGACATATACATGAAATCTTAGTCAAAGTAAAGTGTAAACTTGTTGGTCTTGTTATTAATGTGGCTGTGTGTGAGATTTGAGTAAGCCTAAAATGATTTCTAAACGCTATAAACGGAATAAAAGGGGGTGATTTTATGTGGTGTTGCGTCGTGTGTCATGGGCAAATAAAAAGGACTTGGGTCAAAGTGATTAGGGTTAGGAAGGAAAAGATGAGTCGGGTATATACGCATGTGATAATAACATATTTTGGTCATCGCGATTTAAGATAAATGTCAAGAATATGTTAATAAATTATGAACAACGGGGTATAAGATTATCGTCTTAATATAAAGTTTTAGCATAAACTTTAAAGTAATTTTATATGACATTCTTAGTACTTAATTTTGATAATTTACACCGTTAACCTTGAACTTACTAAAATGATATATTAAATCCTAATCTTTGGAAAATTATCAAAAGCAACCCTAAACTATAATATTTATAACATCACGTCTTAAAGTTATTTAATTGTCATTAATAACCCTAAAAGTCACTAAAAATGGAAAGCCGACGAAAACGAGTAAATCTGATTTGAAATGAAATATTAATAATTAGCCGATCATTAATTCTTGTAGATTCGCTGAAGATGGAGTTTACTTCCGATCTTTTCGTTTCTAGTTGTGTTTTCACTTGCGGTCTAAGGTACAGATATTCTGAACTTTCTCACAGGTTTCTCATGATCTCTTTCCTTTTTTTTCTGATCTGTCAGTTTCAGTATTTATACCATTGCTATGTTCCCTTCATTCATGAACTCCGATTATTGAACCATCATGATATTGAACCTTTTGTGATTATGAACCTTTCGTTCATGAACCTTTGCTTATGAACCTTTGCTTATGAACCTTGCTTATGAACCTTGCTTATGAACCATGATTATGAACCTATGATTATGAACTTATGAAACAAGATATTGACCTATGCAAGTAAACTAAAAACATGATTCATGATACTTGACCTTTACCCTCAGTTTGATACTACGAGCCACTCACTAGGCATGAGGGTTTCATGTCCATGTCAGTCGATGCACCGATGGCATGACTCTAGGGCAGGAGAGTGATGACCTATCCCGTCCCTGCACGTTTATGTTTATGATTCATGTTTATGTAGAGGCAGATTATGGCCACCGGGGGCGTATGGATGCATCCTAGATTTGTTCATGTTCATGTTATGTTATGCTATTCATGGTGACTGATGGTGTGTGCGATACACGTCTTTCACACTCCGGGAGCTAGCTACTCCAACCCATGATTGAGGACACCCCTCATATTTACAGGATACCCATGATTGAGGACACCCCTCATATTTACAGGATACTAAGAGGTCTCCCCTCTGCATATCTACGATTATGATTATGATTTCATGTTATGTTATGGGCTCGTAGTGGATTTCTGACTTCCTACACCATGTACTCTTTACCTTTCATTTTGACACCATGTATTCATGCTTCCACTCTAATTTATTCGTGTTATTATTCATTATGTTACTGCTTGTTACGTTATATCTGTTCACTGAGCTCTTGTAGCTCAGCCGCGTTTCTTTTCCCGCGGCAGGTCTTAGTTGGAAGCTGGGTAAGAGTGAAGAGACTTTGGACATAGAAGACTTTGAGTAGAAGCCATTAGAAAGATTGTACTTGTATACTTAGTGTTAGCTTTTGATTTTCTTTTGTAACCTTGTGTATTTCAAGATTTCAGTTGTAACCTTTGAGAATCTTTGTATTACTATTGATTGTATGCTTTGTTTAATCTGATATGAAACCATTATCGTGACATCTTTACCCTTGTCGGGTTGGGGTGTTACAATGTAAATCAAGAAATACAAATTTATGGTTCGGTGATTTACAATTTCTTCATTTAAATGAAAAGGCGTCCCAATCCATTTAAATCAAGAAACTATAAACCATCCTACTTATACGCTTCCGACATCACACTCGTACTTGTTATACTTTCCATCTTTACTAGCCTTGGATCCAATCTCACTAACTTTCCTTCATGCCATAAGGCAATCTTAACATTATGCCGTAAAGGCATCTTAACATTATGCCATAAAGGCAACTTAACATTATGCCGTAAAGGCATCTTAACATTATGCCATAAAGGCAACTTAACATTATGCCGTAAAGGCAACTTAACCTCGTGCCATCAAGACACCTTACATCGTGTCATAAAGACACCTTACCATCGTGTCATAAAGACACCTTACCATCGTGCCATAAAGACACCTTACCATTGTGTCATAAAGACACCTTACCATCGTGCCATAGAGCATTGGATCCAAGCTATATTTATCTTATCATCTTTACTCGCTTTATCTTTCATGCACTTCTATCATTAAGCACACTATCATATACTCAATTTTCATTGCCTTACGCAATCTTAACATTCACTATCACGCTTTCTATTATCTAGACAAGTTTCTATATAACACTTGCACATTTGTTATCATCGCATTTCCACAATGCCACTTATCTTTCACCCGTCAACCCCAAGTTGACTCATACACTAATTACGTGCCATTTTTATTTAGACAATTTATATGTAATGCTTATTCATTACAACTTACACATTTCTACGTGTTCTTACAACACACTCTTACTATTACCCGTCAACCCTTGTTGACCATATTCTCACTTCATACTGTCACTTCATTTAGTTTATTCAACTTGTACGCATACAAACCTTACATAGGTTTATTCTATAACACTATCACTAATCTCATCTTACCATTTCAATATATACTAACATGATCACATTCATGTTTTACATCTCTATCTAGCATACTTCAAGTCACTTATGACTTCTAGCGCAATGCCGCAATCTATATTTTATTCGTCACTTTGACTCATCATATTATACCATATATCACTAGTACTTTTTCAATTTATCGTGTTTTATATGTAACATATTCTCATCACTTCTTAACTTTACACTTTAACTTTCTCATTTAGTTTAGCATATAAGAAATCATGCTTCTCAAAACATCTAGCTATAAACATACTTCTCTATTCACTTCTTCCTCATTTTTATCTTGTTAAGCATTTATGCTTTTTCAATTTATTAGCATGCTTCTTAACTCTCTTTACATATCAATGTTTTCTTTTTAGCTTTACCGACCACAACTAGGTCAACACATAATACGCATTCTAATGCATCTATCTCACTCATATACTAACTACACAAACGTGCTCTCAAGCACATCACATAAAACTTAAACATACAATAAACTTACCATAGACTTATCATCATATAAACAACAACACTTAACATCATATAATGAAATCATATCATAACGCTTAACACTTGTCCGACAAGTGTTAAAACATTCATAACATAAAATCAAATCACATAGTCTATGGCATCATATATCACATTGCATAACCAAGCAATGTCTAAGCATCATCATCTAACTAGCCGCAAGCAATAGCCGAACTCATAACTAAGGCATCATATCTTAGTCCATTTACTAACCCATCTCTAATACCGCTTAGCATAGCTACTCACATTCATAACTCTAATTCTATTATACATTCACCTATCACAATACAATCCTCGACACCAACCAAGGTGCACGGCTATCTAATCACATAAACATTCCAAGTCCTCTATGGACTTACTTCACACAATCACAATACCAACACCGGCACCAACCAAGGTACTCGGCCGACTAATCATCTAAGCATCTCAAGTCCCCAAGGACTTGAATCTCATACACAATAACACTATAACCCACATACATCACCTATCCTCAACAAGCTCAACTAGCATAAATCATAATCCACCTAACACTTAGCAACTAATTTCCGCGCAACTAATACTTTAAGTTCAAGCTTCTACGAGTGGTTTAAGACTAGGCACCCTATAGTGGAAACCTAATTCACTTAAACCGAAGCTCTGATACCAATTTGTAACACCCCGTGCCCGCTTATACTAAAAACTTTGACTTTTACGCGGAAACGACTCACCTTTACGGACATCTGCTTACTCTTTTAACCACTGACAAAAATATATAAACTTTCAGACCTTGAGACTATTTTTAAATGAAAGTAGACTCAAATAGCTTCAAAACGATAGGTCATACGACCCATTTCGACTTACGGATTAAAAGATATGATTTTTAGAAAACTGCCCAACAAACTGTGACGCCGTCAAGAAAATGGTGACGCCGTCAAACCTTGACGGGCCAGAAGATTTTTGGACGATTAAAAGGGGACGCCGTCAAGAAGGCCATCAAGAACAAATCTGCAGTTTTCACCACTAAAAACCCATTTTGACCCATTTCATGACATCAAACTACTTATACCACTTCCGTTTTACACCAAATCTTCTAGAAATCATTCATTTAACATATCAAACATGTTCCATTAACGTTTGACCCGTTCATTACCCAAAATGGGTACAAATGGACACTAATCCAAACACCCCTTAACTTAACCCATAAACACATAAAACATACTTTAACATACCAAATGACTTCCAATTCATTACAAAACACTTGACATACAATCTAACACTTGTTTACTCAATTCAAATCATTACTTGACTCGCGGGGGTACAAACTTATACACGAGAGCTCGGTATCTACCTAAGCTCTATATTCTTACCAAATCTACCCATTTGCATAACCATGCCTTAACCAACACATCCAAGCCTCATCTCACATATCCAAGCCAACCTTAAGAACATGCCAACCTACAAAACGGTTAGACAACTAAACCGTAAGCGATAACGCTTAGTAAGTAAAACGACTATAACATAAATCATACTTCAATCCACATGATGCATCATATACATAAAACACTTACATCAAGGCTTACATACTCAAGTCTCATCTAGCACATAACATCAACATATTCCATAGCATCATCTCATCACATAAGCCATAAACATGGCATCACATAAGCATATCCAAGCTCATCTTCTCAACATAAACATACATAACACATAATGAAGAAATCCATATAACATATGCTATCATCATTTTACTTACCTCAAACCAAGCTACATAACAACAAGAACATCATCATCAACACAAGCTTCCATCATCATCATCATCATCATCGATCATCATCATCATTCAATAATCAAAACCTAATCACATAATACTCAAATACATAAACAAGGGTTATCAAACCCATCAAAACATAATCATCTTCTAACCCATATCATCATATGATCATATCTTGATCATATAATGAAAACCCATTAAACTATCACTTAACTACATCAAGAATGGGGAGACTTACTTGAGTAAGATCATTACTAAATAAGACTATAATCATGGAGTCTTCATCTTCTCCTCCTAAGCCATCACTAGCCTTTTCCCTCCCTTTCTTATCTCACTAAAACCGGACTTCTCAAAGTCCCAAGAATAATAGAGAAATGTCTAGAACTAGCTACATATATCTAGTTAGGTACAAGTTTGGGATGATGGCAACAATGGCCCCTCAAGTCCTCTTTCTTCCATTTTAGCCACACTAACTTATAATACATGTTTAACACTTGGCAACTTAAGCCCTTAAAGTTACTCAACACTTTTATATGACTACATAGTCATACTTTGACTATTAATTGGCTATCGGGTTTGACTAAAACACAACATATGTTGACTAGCCAATCACATAAAGCCATAATCTATTTTCATCTAGGGTGGGGTCCCAATACCCGGGAAACGGGTCTAACAATTCTACCCCCCTTATATAGATTTCGTCCCCGAAATCTCTCGTCTAAATCTATCCAAAACTAATTTCACGACATATACATGCTCTTATACTCATGCTTTCAAAGCTAAATCATTGCAACGATCTAAACGATCATGAAAATTCTACACTCACTATACATAATCATAATTCATAATCCACTAAAACACGCTTCTCATCATAAACTTGTCTAAAATTTCCAACTATGACTACTTGTCACATGGAAAATCTACTACTTCGACTCTATATGAGTCAAACTTCATTACTATAAACACAACATACGCCCATGCACTAACCATCACTTAACATCATATACCGGCCAATCTCACATAACACATAACACAAAATGCGCATCTATGCCACAAACCGGCAACTTATCTTAAAATACACAAAGCACTATACAAACGGCACCTTCAAATTTTCTTACACACAACACTTAAGCAAACTTTCTTATCAAATTCTAGAAATGCTCACAAATTTACTTATCAAATTAAAACATAATTCAATTTAGACGTCTAACTTAAGGTTTCACATATTACCTTATCGCCGCTATAAGTTTTATTCATATTTATCTTTTCTTATGACGTCTAACTTATTTTAATTTTTTACTTTCTCATATCACTATCTGTACTCATGTCACATCGGCTACACATAAGCCCACTTATTTGTAACTCTTCATTTACATAAAAAGGCGTCCCGATCTATGTATGTAAAACCCGGAAGTTCGGATTCCTAATTTTACGTCTAAATTGAACTTTTACCAAAGTTGTAACAGTTATTTTGACACCTAAAAACTATATGTTATAAACATAATGACAACTAATATAACCTAACCAAATTACACATTAATAATACGAAATTTCTGTACAAATTAAACCTTCCTAAATCTCCCTAAATCATCACACGTTTAATGAGTTATAGTGCCCAAACATTTTGTTTCCTTTTTACAAAATTAAATCCCACAATGCTCGGTCAATTACCACATGAATAACCGACCTTTTTAATCAAACCATTAAATGAAAATTATTACCTCCTTAAAATAAGAGGCACGCTCCCCAACTCCCTATAATTACCTTGCATACGTTTCTTCCCTCCCTCATATCCACACGACACAAACCTAAAAATGAATAAGTGTTGGCTGCCCATTTTGACCACATTCGAGGGTGCAAAAGTAGTACAACAAAGGTAGTTCATGAAGTTATAAACAAGGGCTGTGTTGGACCGTGGTATTGGTTAGATTCGAGGGTGTTGCTGTGACTCAAAACAGGTCCTGGTTTTGGACCTTTTGTTCTTTGTTTCATTCGTGGATCGACACAGAGGTATCGCTATTTTTGTTCTTATTTCCTCGACTTATATACACGTAATATGATCAAGAATTACAACTTAAAACAAACCTCGGTTGATCTTAAAAAGGATATATGAACGAAAGATTATATGTCACATAAAATAATAAGATATATAGATCGAGATATAGTGATAATGAAGCTCTTTCAAATCAGACTTCTCACAGGGGAATTAAGCCTAATTATGCGATCTCAACCTGGGTGAATATTGCATGAAATAACGAACTTGCGTACATAAAATGATGAATGTGTTGGGCTGTCATTATAAGACATTAACGAGACTTGTAAAACCCAAACTTTCTGCATGAATTATGGTTGTTAATGGGTCACCATGGGGGGGCTGTTTATGTGTCGAATTAGGCTGTGAACCAAGGGTGTATGAGGCTATGATTTTAAGTGCGTGTGAGTGTGTACATGTGACCGTTAAACGGGTCGAACAGGGGAGTTTTGTCTGGCAATTCGAATCAGTTTTGTACAGGATATAACCAACCACAATGTATGTACTAAATGGTCTTAAACAAGGTAATTAGAACCTGTGTTGTGTAAGGTGTGGGTCAGTGTCGAGTATGTTATGGGCTGGAAATTGTAGGTGTTATAGTGTGTGTATTAGTGTCGAGAGTGATATAATATGGGTCGAGAACTAGGGATGTGAGTTGTGATTTTATGTGTTAACGCATGCATGGTCTTGGTAATGTATGCATGGTAATAATTTGTATTTGTGTGTGATGTGTGTAACGTAGGGTCTAGATTAAAGACATATACATGAAATCTTAGTCAAAGTAAAGTGTAAACTTGTTGGTCTTGTTATTAATGTGGCTGTGTGTGAGATTTGAGTAAGCCTAAAATGATTTCTAAACGCTATAAACGGAATAAAAGGGGGTGATTTTATGTGGTGTTGCGTCGTGTGTCATGGGCAAATAAAAAGGACTTGGGTCAAAGTGATTAGGGTTAGGAAGGAAAAGATGAGTCGGGTATATACGCATGTGATAATAACATATTTTGGTCATCGCGATTTAAGATAAATGTCAAGAATATGTTAATAAATTATGAACAACGGGGTATAAGATTATCGTCTTAATATAAAGTTTTAGCATAAACTTTAAAGTAATTTTATATGACATTCTTAGTATTTAATTTTGATAATTTACACCGTTAACCTTGAACTTACTAAAATGATATATTAAATCCTAATCTTTGGAAAATTATCAAAAGCAACCCTAAACTATAATATTTATAATATCACGTCTTAAAGTTATTTAATTGTCATTAATAACCCTAAAAGTCACTAAAAATGGAAAGCCGACGAAAACGAGTAAATCTGATTTGAAATGAAATATTAATAATTAGCCGATCATTAATTCTTGTAGATTCGCTGAAGATGGAGTTTACTTCCGATCTTTTCGTTTCTAGTTGTGTTTTCACTTGCGGTCTAAGGTACAGATATTCTGAACTTTCTCACAGGTTTCTCATGATCTCTTTCCTTTTTTTTTCTGATCTGTCAGTTTCAGTATTTATACCATTGCTATGTTCCCTTCATTCATGAACTCCGATTATTGAACCATCATGATATTGAACCTTTTGTGATTATGAACCTTTCGTTCATGAACCTTTGCTTATGAACCTTTGCTTATGAACCTTGCTTATGAACCTTGCTTATGAACCATGATTATGAACCTATGATTATGAACTTATGAAACAAGATATTGACCTATGAAAGTAAACTAAAAACATGATTCATGATACTTGACCTTTACCCTCAGTTTGATACTACGAGCCACTCACTAGGCATGAGGGTTTCATGTCCATGTCAGTCGATGCACCGATGGCATGACTCTAGGGCAGGAGAGTGATGACCTGTCCCGTCCCTGCACGTTTATGTTTATGATTCATGTTTATGTAGAGGTAGATTATGGCCACCGGGGGCGTATGGATGCATCCTAGATTTGTTCATGTTCATGTTATGTTATGTTATTCATGGTGACTGATGGTGTGTGCGATACACGTCTTTCACACTCCGAGAGCTAGCTACTCCAACCCATGATTGAGGACACCCCTCATATTTACAGGATACCCATGATTGAGGACACCCCTCATATTTACAGGATACTAAGAGGTCTCCCCTCTGCATGTCTACGATTATGATTATGATTTCATGTTATGTTATGGGCTCGTAGTGGATTTCTGACTTCCTACACCATGTACTCTTTACCTTTCATTTTGACACCATGTATTCATGCTTCCACTCTAATTTATTCGTGTTATTATTCATTATGTTACTGCTTGTTACGTTATATCTGTTCACTGAGCTCTTGTAGCTCAGCCGCGTTTCTTTTCCCGCGGCAGGTCTTAGTTGGAAGCTGGGTAAGAGTGAAGAGACTTTGGACATAGAAGACTTTGAGTAGAAGCCATTAGAAAGATTGTACTTGTATACTTAGTGTTAGCTTTTGATTTTCCTTTGTAACCTTGTGTATTTCAAGATTTCAGTTGTAACCTTTGAGAATCTTTGTATTACTATTGATTGTATGCTTTGTTTAATCTGATATGAAACCATTAGTGTGACATCTTTACCCTTGTCGGGTTGGGGTGTTACAATTATGGTATCAGAGCCAGGCTGCGATTTGTAATACATTACCCTGGCCTGTGTAAGTTAGGACCCCTAAGCTTTCCCTGTAAGCACTCTTAAGACCACCTTTGAAAATTGCGTTAAGATTCCCTATAGGAACTTGGATTTTACCAGTGAGGAATGGGTAGACTATAAGGCATTCATTTGAATATCATTGCTTCCGCATCACTCTGATTCGTGCCTTACTTTTGATTGGATCCTATTGATATCACTTTTGGAGATTTGGAAGTCCACTGATTTGCACCACCTAAGATTTGAACCTGATTAGATCTGGAAGACACTAAGAATTGCATAGTAAATTTGCCTGACACTATTGATCCTCATCTTCAGATTTTGACTCTGACCTCTGATCCGTTGTTGATCATTTTGGATACCTCTTTGGGCATCCTGAGAATCTCCTTGACGATGACGCACTGGATGTGTTTTGTTATTTGCCTTTTGCTTTTGATAATCATCTATGAATCGACCAACACGAATTGATTTCTTTTCACCCATCTCTGTCCCTATGAGAAGTTTTGTGGCATGTAACCACGAGCATAAGGATGTTCTTTCCCACCTTTGAATGATAAAGATTTGATTTGTGATCCATCTATCCTTGGGATAGTTAACTTAAATTTTACTCTGACAAGGATTTTGTTGAGTGATCATTCAAATATTTACAACTACGTTCCTATGTCTCATTGTGACGTATGCAGCAATTTTGAACTCCCTACCATGACTGCCAAATGGTTTAGACCCTCTACTATCACCATTAACTTGGAAACTTGTGTGTTAATTTCACGGTTATGAAGTTTTCCTTGAACCCATTTCGTACATCAATGAATGAACTCCGACTTGAGAGCTTTTGGCATCTTGAGTCTTCTGAACATGAACCATACCTTGAGAACTTTTGGCACCTAAATCTTCCAAACCTGAACCTTACCTGGAGAACTACTTGGTACCCTACAACTTTCTAAATATGATTCCTGATCGAACCGCCCAACTTTTCATCGGAGCATGAAGTAGGTTTTGACTTGATACCAAGAGAATGTCTAGTCACCAAGCGAAGGTGTTTTTCAGATGTGTCCGGGATTTTGCAAACCGATTTAAGCAACCGGAAGGAGCAGCAACTGAAGACCAGGAAGAAGCCGAACCGTAATACCGTTAGGAGTCAATAATTCTCCACCTTGGAATGACTATGTGCTTACTAAATTCAGAGCGCGAAGTTCCTTCTGATAAATTGATTTATTCTTGGAATCGTCTTCAGTGTTCGTAAGAGACTGCTATGACGATTAGTGACGCTAATGGTATTAGCTAATACCTTGATTGTCTTGCGAATTTGATAAATGATGTTTTCTTGTGAGTACTTGGGCAAACGGTCATTGTATGACCTAATAGTACGTTCGAAGACGAAGAAGAACATGAAAAACATCTCTGCACTTGTTAGGAAATTCACCGATCATCTGTACATTCTGAGAGATTTATGTTCTTAGTCGAGGATATTCTTTAAATTCCATAAGTTTTGGAAACCATCACCATGTGGTCCAGATCATCAACAAGATGGAGAACTGAACCTTGTAGAGGAACTCTGGGAAGATGTTTGTGACTTATGATACCATTGAGTAATTTCGTGAACCAAGAGAAACAGCTTAGTTGGTCGAAGAATGGTGTTTTGGGAAAAGCTGAAGTAGAAATTAGTTCCTTACCCTCGGGCGAAACAAGTTTGGGATAAATCAGGAAGAGACTCGGAGGTACCCCCTTGCAGTACAGAAGGTCTTCGTATGCAGCAAGACAACTAGAAACATGTCAGAAGAGTTACTTCACTGCTTGACTTGGAATTGACAACAACGGCGGCTACCCAAGGAGTGAAGACGTTCCTCAGAAGACAGAAGGTTGGCGATGCAGAAGAAGACAATCCAGTCAAGACGGCGAACCGGAGCTGATGGAGACGTACAGTCTCACTTCCCTATTCATCTTGGTTGTACTAAGATGAATTGAGAGCGGAAGTGGACGGAATGATGAAGAACATGCTAGGAATTCATATTCCTCCATCACATTCCGAGAAGAACTGCAGGAGACTCAACAAACCAGACACAAGTTTCTGAGTTTGGCTTCACTTCTGGATTGATGGACAGACGAAGACAGATTAACCGGACTTGAAGAAATTCGATGGGTTGAAGGAGTGGATTTCGGAAACTGACCATTATGTTTGGGAAAGACTAGTTTATTGAAGGGCTGAAGTTCTTGGTAACTAACTTCCATTCCGTTGACTCTCTTAAGTTTCGTTATATAGTAATAAGATCCTCTTGTGATTCAAGTTCCCTAGAAGCATTTCAGTTCCGTGATCATTTTGTCACATGTATTCGGTGGTGACTTTGTTTTGAGAGATTTTGGGCGAATTGTAGAAGATATGATGCTTGTGACGACGTACCTCACTTTTGCTAGGCAATTTGGGATTTTGATACTCTTACGGGTAATTTTGTTTCCTCTTTTGTCTATGGCACCCGATTTTATTAGCCTTGAGACTATAGAAGCACTAGGTGGATTAAGATAGGTGGTATGATTACGACTTGAGATAAAGTATGACCATCATGAAGGTATACTCATATGGAGCGGGTATTATGACGTCTGGCCAACGTGATAATACATACGTCATATGACGTACCCTCATTGTGATCATAGGATATTTCGAGAAGTACCTTAGAAGCCTTAGAAATGTGATAGTTGTTTGAGATTGTCTGTGTTAGTAAGATTTTAGGTTCATTCTACCGATACGTTAACTCTATTGTCACCGATATACGATTTGATACGTTTGGATTCTCGACACACGTTTGTTGATCTCTAAACTTCCGATAATAATCTTAAGTTTTGTTGTAGAGCGTTCTACCGAGTAACGTTATCAAACAGTATGTTTTCCGTCTATGTGAATTTGACCTGTTCTTATGAAGGAGTACACCTACGTTCTGATATATAGATACACTTCCCATTCGTTAAATCTGTTCATTATGATCTGCCACGAGTTAAGATATGAGACTGTGGATTCTGAGAAAACAAGATTTGTTTGGTTGTAAGAATACCTTGGAAAGGTCATATTTAAGTTGAGACTTTCTGGGAACCGAAAGAGTTGAACACATGTAATACCCTCATGATTGCTATAATTTGATACGTTCTCATTTGATTTGTTTATTCCTATCCTACAGACGAATATTCGTCAAACTTACAAATTCCTGGTATCTTTCCTAATGGAACACGAATATCACCCACTACGTTTAGTATTCTTTTTTTTTTCTTTTTTTTTTTTTTTATGAATCCTGAAACAACAAGTCCTTCTGAAGAAACCAGGACTATTTGATCGACAAGTTCGAATTATGAGAAACAAAATAATTCCGTTCGTAAAGATTCATTGGAAGAACCACCCAGGGTGAGAGGTTACCTGGGAGACCGAAGAGTCGATACGAGCCAGCTACCCTCATTTTGTGTTCTGATCTGATATGTCTCTACTTGAATTCAGCTCCATTTCATTCCCACTTCTTTGCAAATTTCGAGGACGAAATTTTTTTGTTAGTGGGGAAGAGTTGTAAAACCCGGAAGTTCAGATTCCTAATTTTACGTCTAAATTGAACTTTTACCAAAGTTGTAACAATTATTTTGACACCTAAAAACTATATGTTATAAACATAATGACAACTAATATAACCTAACCAAATTACACATTAATAATACGAAATTTCTGTACAAATTAAACCTTCCTAAATCTCCCTAAATCATCACACGTTTAATGAGTTATAGTGCCCAAACATTTTGTTTCCTTTTTACAAAATTAAATCCCACAATGCTCGGTCAATTACCACATGAATAACCGACCTTTTTAATCAAACCATTAAATGAAAATTATTACCTCCTTAAAATAAGAGGCACGCTCCCCAACTCCCTATAATTACCTTGCATACGTTTCTTCCCTCCCTCATATCCACACGACACAAACCTAAAAATGAATAAGTGTTGGCTGCCCATTTTGACCACATTCGAGGGTGCAAAAGTAGTACAACAAAGGTAGTTCATGAAGTTATAAACAAGGGCTGTGTTGGACCGTGGTATTGGTTAGATTCGAGGGTGTTGCTGTGACTCAAAACAGGTCCTGGTTTTGGACCTTTTGTTCTTTGTTTCATTCGTGGATCGACACAGAGGTATCGCTATTTTTGTTCTTATTTCCTCGACTTATATACACGTAATATGATCAAGAATTACAACTTAAAACAAACCTCGGTTGATCTTAAAAAGGATATATGAACGAAAGATTATATGTCACATAAAATAATAAGATATATAGATCGGGATATAGTGATAATGAAGCTCTTTCAAATCAGACTTCTCACAGGGGAATTAAGCCTAATTATGCGATCTCAACCTGGGTGAATATTGCATGAAATAACGAACTTGCGTACATAAAATGATGAATGTGTTGGGCTGTCATTATAAGACATTAACGAGACTTGTAAAACCCAAACTTTCTGCATGAATTATGGTTGTTAATGGGTCACCATGGGGGGGCTGTTTATGTGTCGAATTAGGCTGTGAACCAAGGGTGTATGAGGCTATGATTTTAAGTGCGTGTGAGTGTGTACATGTGACCGTTAAACGGGTCAAACAGGGGAGTTTTGTCTGGCAATTCGAATCAGTTTTGTACAGGATATAACCAACCACAATGTATGTACTAAATGGTCTTAAACAAGGTAATTAGAACCTGTGTTGTGTAAGGTGTGGGTCAGTGTCGAGTATGTTATGGGCTGGAAATTGTAGGTGTTATAGTGTGTGTATTAGTGTCGAGAGTGATATAATATGGGTCGAGAACTAGGGATGTGAGTTGTGATTTTATGTGTTAACGCATGCATGGTCTTGGTAATGTATGCATGGTAATAATTTGTATTTGTGTGTGATGTGTGTAACGTAGGGTCTAGATTAAAGACATATACATGAAATCTTAGTCAAAGTAAAGTGTAAACTTGTTGGTCTTGTTATTAATGTGGCTGTGTGTGAGATTTGAGTAAGCCTAAAATGATTTCTAAACGCTATAAACGGAATAAAAGGGGGTGATTTTATGTGGTGTTGCGTCGTGTGTCATGGGCAAATAAAAAGGACTTGGGTCAAAGTGATTAGGGTTAGGAAGGAAAAGATGAGTCGGGTATATACGCATGTGATAATAACATATTTTGGTCATCGCGATTTAAGATAAATGTCAAGAATATGTTAATAAATTATGAACAACGGGGTATAAGATTATCGTCTTAATATAAAGTTTTAGCATAAACTTTAAAGTAATTTTATATGACATTCTTAGTACTTAATTTTGATAATTTACACCGTTAACCTTGAACTTACTAAAATGATATATTAAATCCTAATCTTTGGAAAATTATCAAAAGCAACCCTAAACTATAATATTTATAACATCACGTCTTAAAGTTATTTAATTGTCATTAATAACCCTAAAAGTCACTAAAAATGGAAAGCCGACGAAAACGAGTAAATCTGATTTGAAATGAAATATTAATAATTAGCCGATCATTAATTCTTGTAGATTCGCTGAAGATGGAGTTTACTTCCGATCTTTTCGTTTCTAGTTGTGTTTTCACTTGCGGTCTAAGGTACAGATATTCTGAACTTTCTCACAGGTTTCTCATGATCTCTTTCCTTTTTTTTCTGATCTGTCAGTTTCAGTATTTATACCATTGCTATGTTCCCTTCATTCATGAACTCCGATTATTGAACCATCATGATATTGAACCTTTTGTGATTATGAACCTTTCGTTCATGAACCTTTGCTTATGAACCTTTGCTTATGAACCTTGCTTATGAACCTTGCTTATGAACCATGATTATGAACCTATGATTATGAACTTATGAAACAAGATATTGACCTATGCAAGTAAACTAAAAACATGATTCATGATACTTGACCTTTACCCTCAGTTTGATACTACGAGCCACTCACTAGGCATGAGGGTTTCATGTCCATGTCAGTCGATGCACCGATGGCATGACTCTAGGGCAGGAGAGTGATGACCTGTCCCGTCCCTGCACGTTTATGTTTATGATTCATGTTTATGTAGAGGCAGATTATGGCCACCGGGGGCGTATGGATGCATCCTAGATTTGTTCATGTTCATGTTATGTTATGTTATTCATGGTGACTGATGGTGTGTGCGATACACGTCTTTCACACTCCGGGAGCTAGCTACTCCAACCCATGATTGAGGACACCCCTCATATTTACAGGATACCCATGATTGAGGACACCCCTCATATTTACAGGATACTAAGAGGTCTCCCCTCTGCATATCTACGATTATGATTATGATTTCATGTTATGTTATGGGCTCGTAGTGGATTTCTGACTTCCTACACCATGTACTCTTTACCTTTCATTTTGACACCATGTATTCATGCTTCCACTCTAATTTATTCGTGTTATTATTCATTATACTACTGCTTGTTACGTTATATCTGTTCACTGAGCTCTAGTAGCTCAGCCGCGTTTCTTTTCCCGCGGCAGGTTTTAGTTGGAAGCTGGGTAAGAGTGAAGAGACTTTGGACCTAGAAGACTTTGAGTAGAAGCCATTAGAAAGATTGTACTTGTATACTTAGTGTTAGCTTTTGATTTTCTTTTGTAACCTTGTGTATTTCAAGATTTCAGTTGTAACCTTTGAGAATCTTTGTATTACTATTGATTGTATGCTTTGTTTAATCTGATATGAAACCATTATCGTGACATCTTTACCCTTGTCGGGTTGGGGTGTTACAATGTAAATCAAGAAATACAAATTTATGGTTCGGTGATTTACAATTTCTTCATTTAAATGAAAAGGCGTCCCAATCCATTTAAATCAAGAAACTATAAACCATCCTACTTATACGCTTCCGACATCACACTCGTACTTGTTATACTTTCCATCTTTACTAGCCTTGGATCCAATCTCACTAACTTTCCTTCATGCCATAAGGCAATCTTAACATTATGCCGTAAAGGCATCTTAACATTATGCCATAAAGGCAACTTAACATTATGCCGTAAAGGCATCTTAACATTATGCCATAAAGGCAACTTAACATTATGCCGTAAAGGCAACTTAACCTCGTGCCATCAAGACACCTTACATCGTGTCATAAAGACACCTTACCATCGTGTCATAAAGACACCTTACCATCGTGCCATAAAGACACCTTACCATTGTGTCATAAAGACACCTTACCATCGTGCCATAGAGCATTGGATCCAAGCTATATTTATCTTATCATCTTTACTCGCTTTATCTTTCATGCACTTCTATCATTAAGCACACTATCATATACTCAATTTTCATTGCCTTACGCAATCTTAACATTCACTATCACGCTTTCTATTATCTAGACAAGTTTCTATATAACACTTGCACATTTGTTATCATCGCATTTCCACAATGCCACTTATCTTTCACCCGTCAACCCCAAGTTGACTCATACACTAATTACGTGCCATTTTTATTTAGACAATTTATATGTAATGC
Source organism: Artemisia tridentata subsp. tridentata (assembly GCA_021014915.2). Classification (NCBI taxonomy): domain Eukaryota; kingdom Viridiplantae; phylum Streptophyta; class Magnoliopsida; order Asterales; family Asteraceae; genus Artemisia; species Artemisia tridentata. Next base: position 91,168,901 of record CP139509.1, read on the forward strand.
TTATTCATTACAACTTACACATTTCTACGTGTTCTTACAACACACTCTTACTATTACCCGTCAACCCTTGTTGACCATATTCTCACTTCATACTGTCACTTCATTTAGTTTATTCAACTTGTACGCATACAAACCTTACATAGGTTTATTCTATAACACTATCACTAATCTCATCTTACCATTTCAATATATACTAACATGATCACATTCATGTTTTACATCTCTATCTAGCATACTTCAAGTCACTTATGACTTCTAGCGCAATGCCGCAATCTATATTTTATTCGTCACTTTGACTCATCATATTATACCATATATCACTAGTACTTTTTCAATTTATCGTGTTTTATATGTAACATATTCTCATCACTTCTTAACTTTACACTTTAACTTTCTCATTTAGTTTAGCATATAAGAAATCATGCTTCTCAAAACATCTAGCTATAAACATACTTCTCTATTCACTTCTTCCTCATTTTTATCTTGTTAAGCATTTATGCTTTTTCAATTTATTAGCATGCTTCTTAACTCTCTTTACATATCAATGTTTTCTTTTTAGCTTTACCGACCACAACTAGGTCAACACATAATACGCATTCTAATGCATCTATCTCACTCATATACTAACTACACAAACGTGCTCTCAAGCACATCACATAAAACTTAAACATACAATAAACTTACCATAGACTTATCATCATATAAACAACAACACTTAACATCATATAATGAAATCATATCATAACGCTTAACACTTGTCCGACAAGTGTTAAAACATTCATAACATAAAATCAAATCACATAGTCTATGGCATCATATATCACATTGCATAACCAAGCAATGTCTAAGCATCATCATCTAACTAGCCGCAAGCAATAGCCGAACTCATAACTAAGGCATCATATCTTAGTCCATTTACTAACCCATCTCTAATACCGCTTAGCATAGCTACTCACATTCATAACTCTAATTCTATTATACATTCACCTATCACAATACAATCCTCGACACCAACCAAGGTGCACGGCTATCTAATCACATAAACATTCCAAGTCCTCTATGGACTTACTTCACACAATCACAATACCAACACCGGCACCAACCAAGGTACTCGGCCGACTAATCATCTAAGCATCTCAAGTCCCCAAGGACTTGAATCTCATACACAATAACACTATAACCCACATACATCACCTATCCTCAACAAGCTCAACTAGCATAAATCATAATCCACCTAACACTTAGCAACTAATTTCCGCGCAACTAATACTTTAAGTTCAAGCTTCTACGAGTGGTTTAAGACTAGGCACCCTATAGTGGAAACCTAATTCACTTAAACCGAAGCTCTGATACCAATTTGTAACACCCCGTGCCCGCTTATACTAAAAACTTTGACTTTTACGCGGAAACGACTCACCTTTACGGACATCTGCTTACTCTTTTAACCACTGACAAAAATATATAAACTTTCAGACCTTGAGACTATTTTTAAATGAAAGTAGACTCAAATAGCTTCAAAACGATAGGTCATACGACCCATTTCGACTTACGGATTAAAAGATATGATTTTTCGAAAACTGCCCAACAAACTGTGACGCCGTCAAGAAAATGGTGACGCCGTCAAACCTTGACGGGCCAGAAGATTTTTGGACGATTAAAAGGGGACGCCGTCAAGAAGGCCATCAAGAACAAATCTGCAGTTTTCACCACTAAAAACCCATTTTGACCCATTTCATGACATCAAACTACTTATACCACTTCCGTTTTACACCAAATCTTCTAGAAATCATTCATTTAACATATCAAACATGTTCCATTAACGTTTGACCCGTTCATTACCCAAAATGGGTACAAATGGACACTAATCCAAACACCCCTTAACTTAACCCATAAACACATAAAACATACTTTAACATACCAAATGACTTCCAATTCATTACAAAACACTTGACATACAATCTAACACTTGTTTACTCAATTCAAATCATTACTTGACTCGCGGGGGTACAAACTTATACACGAGAGCTCGGTATCTACCTAAGCTCTATATTCTTACCAAATCTACCCATTTGCATAACCATGCCTTAACCAACACATCCAAGCCTCATCTCACATATCCAAGCCAACCTTAAGAACATGCCAACCTACAAAACGGTTAGACAACTAAACCGTAAGCGATAACGCTTAGTAAGTAAAACGACTATAACATAAATCATACTTCAATCCACATGATGCATCATATACATAAAACACTTACATCAAGGCTTACATACTCAAGTCTCATCTAGCACATAACATCAACATATTCCATAGCATCATCTCATCACATAAGCCATAAACATGGCATCACATAAGCATATCCAAGCTCATCTTCTCAACATAAACATACATAACACATAATGAAGAAATCCATATAACATATGCTATCATCATTTTACTTACCTCAAACCAAGCTACATAACAACAAGAACATCATCATCAACACAAGCTTCCATCATCATCATCATCATCATCGATCATCATCATCATTCAATAATCAAAACCTAATCACATAATACTCAAATACATAAACAAGGGTTATCAAACCCATCAAAACATAATCATCTTCTAACCCATATCATCATATGATCATATCTTGATCATATAATGAAAACCCATTAAACTATCACTTAACTACATCAAGAATGGGGAGACTTACTTGAGTAAGATCATTACTAAATAAGACTATAATCATGGAGTCTTCATCTTCTCCTCCTAAGCCATCACTAGCCTTTTCCCTCCCTTTCTTATCTCACTAAAACCGGACTTCTCAAAGTCCCAAGAATAATAGAGAAATGTCTAGAACTAGCTACATATATCTAGTTAGGTACAAGTTTGGGATGATGGCAACAATGGCCCCTCAAGTCCTCTTTCTTCCATTTTAGCCACACTAACTTATAATACATGTTTAACACTTGGCAACTTAAGCCCTTAAAGTTACTCAACACTTTTATATGACTACATAGTCATACTTTGACTATTAATTGGCTATCGGGTTTGACTAAAACACAACATATGTTGACTAGCCAATCACATAAAGCCATAATCTATTTTCATCTAGGGTGGGGTCCCAATACCCGGGAAACGGGTCTAACATATATATATATATATATGTATATATATATATATATATATATATATATATATATATATATATATATATATATGTATATATATATATATATGTATATATATATATATGTATATATATATATATATATATATATATATATATATATATATATATATATATATATATATATATAAAATTTGTTTGTTAAAAACTGCACACCAGGTGTTTGATAAAATATATGAATGAGATTTTATAACTGAGATGCCCTAATTTTCAGTGCATATGTGTTAATTATTGAATGATATGACATCTTAGGGCATCTGTGTGTATATTTGCAGTATCAGGTTACATGCTAGGGCACCAGATTGTATTATTCTTGAATGATATGAATCACATGTTAGGGCATCTTGTTACATGTTAGGGCATTTGTGTTTGTGGTTGGTGCATCAGGTTACATGCTAGGGAATCTTTTTGTATGATTAGTGAATCACATGACACCTTACGGCATATGTGTGTAGAATTAGTGCATCAGATTACATATTAAGGAATCTGTTTGTATGTTTAGTACATCGATGAACACATTTGGGCATCAGTGCGTTTGACTAGTGTAGTGCATTGTCAGACATATTAAGGCATCAGTGTGTATGTTTAGTGAATCGTTTGTCATAGTAGGGCATTCATTTGTATGTTTAGTGCATCGTTGGAACTACTTGGGCATCTGTTTGTATGTTTAGTGCATCAATGAACACATTAAGGCATCAATGAGTGTGATTAGTGTAATACATCATCAGACATATTAAGGCATCAATGTGTATGTTTAGTGCATCGTTGGTAATAGTTGGGCATCCATTTGTATATTAGGGCATTAATGAGTAAGAATAGTGCATCGTTGGTCATAGTAGGTCATCCATTTGTACGTTTAATGCATCGTTGGACATATTAGGGCATCAGTGAGTATGATTAGTGCATCAGAGGCATCAACGTGTATGCTTAGTGCATCTATTTACATCGTTGGAAATATTAGTCCATTTTTTAATCTTGTACATATCCTCGTTCAGAAATTTTGGATCGTATTAGATCAGTACTTTCCCTTATAAATGAAGACTTCATTAAAACTAAGTTCATAGCTTTGATTCACAACTTCTATAAATGAAGTTTCTTTTGTTTCTCTATTCTGACTTCTGACCAAGTATCTCCGATATGCAGCTGGCACTCCATACGAAAATGGTGCATTTCAGATGAAATTGATTCTGTCCCGTGACTTCCCACACTCACCTCCAAAAGGTTTGATCATAACCTCATACAATTATGATTACATTTTTACTGATATTCATCTTATATCTTATATCTTACTCTTTACTGATATTCATCTTCATTTTGTTTCTGTTTATAGGTTATTTTTTTACCAAGATCTTCCACCCAAACATAGCAATAAACGGTGAAATATGTGTCAACACGTTAAAAAGGGACTGGAACCCTAGTATTGGCCTACGTCATAAGCTTAAGTTGGCAAGCTTATATGCTCTATGAAGGAGGGCATTTTCTTTTCATTGAGTCCACAATCTGAACGAATAAGCCAAAGCAAATACCCCAGGTTTGGTAGGTGTCAAATGAAAATAAAAATTGTTTAATATTATTACAGTCAGTGTACTTGATTTACTTTTAATGTAAATAATTTGGTGTTTGCTTTAGATTTTTTGTCGGTTATGGGGTTTTGTTGTTTCTGAAACTCTTAAAACCTTATAAGCTCTGTTGTAGGCCTTTATCAACTTTTATGCTCAAACTTATTGCTTATTTAAGGTGAAGTTTGAGTAGATAAGCTTATAAACCCTATAGAACTAGCTCATTAGGTTTTCACTGAGTTCATAAGCTCAAAACAAATAAGCAAAAGTAAACACCCAATATGGTTTTACGTGTCAACTGAAAACAATTCTTTATGCCTATCTAATGTTATGTTACATGTTTAAGTTATACTTTTTTTGGGAGTTTTTTCTTATAAATACTTGATGCAGTCATTTATCCAAATCTGAGGTTATAGTTGTTTGCATTATTGTGTGTTTGCTTTAGCTTTGTTTGGATTATGAGGCATGTGGATTTCTGATATGAAAAGCTTATAAGATTATTTTTAGGGCTGGTGGACTAGTAAACTTTTGGTTTGGCTTATTTAAGTTCATTATCTTAAGTTAATAAGCTTATCAATCCATAAAGAGGAACTTATGATCTTTTCACTAGGCTCACTAGTCAGACAATTAAGAAATAGTATACATATTAGTGCATCCATTTGCATGTTTAGTGCATCTATTTGGACATATTAGTTCATTCATTGCATGTTTAGAGCATCCATTTACATTTAATTTGATGCACAGAAGGCAGTTGCTAGTTATGAAGGAATTTGGTGGTATTTGTTGGATGAAGCCTTTTTTAGCGTTGAAGTAGTTGCACTAATTAGTAAGTCATCTCCTTCACTTGATGCACAGAATGACCCTGAGTTCGCTAAGAATTTGGCTTCTCTAGCTGACCTGTACATCAATGATGCTTTTGGCACTGCACACACAGTCCATGCTTCAACCGAGGGTGTCGCCAAGAATTTGAAGCCTTATGTTGCTGGTCTCCTCATGCAAAAGGTTTGGTTTTTTAGCTTCTTTTAATACAATTTTTAGTAGTTCTATTATGTTCATACCAAAGCTAAGTGGTGTTCAGGATTGCGTTTGCTAAACACATTTGCATTTTAGTACTGCATTTGCTCACTAAAATGACATAGATAAACGCTTTTCAAATAGTTCGACACACTTTATTTGGTTATTTTTGTTTTACAAACACAATAATCATTGGACAAAAATAAGGCATCGATGTGCATATTTAGTGCATCCATTTGTGAAAATTATGTTTAGTGCATCAAAAATATGTTTAGTGCATCATTGTGAATGACCCAAGTCCTACTTTTTTCACGGGGCGTCACGTGCTGTGTCAGCACGGGTACTTGATACTCCATCTACTCACTCAATGAGATCGAGGCGATCAACATGGGCAAGGCCCCGAAATTCTAATGATGTGTATTCCAGGTATGCATGCTTGCAGTTATTTCCCTTGTGTTGTTAAAAACTGTCTGTAGATGATAATAGCATGTATCCAGAAGATTATAAGCTTTTTCTACCATATACATGTCATTAATTAATCTAAAAAGTAAGGATTTGAACCATGTTCTTAGGTACGGGTTGTTTGGGTTGTTTATATATATATATATATATATATATATATATATATATATATATATATATATATATATATATATATATATATATATATATATATATATAAACATAACGGGTCAAATGAGCCATTGTTTATATAACCATATTTAATACATCAGTTTCTTTTAAAGTTTTATACAGTGGAATCATGGACAATTGTTTTTAGATCAACCCAGCCTTGACCCATATAGAACTGCACTAAAAAAAAAGCAAAAAAAAAATCACCACTTTTTATTTTAAAAAATAAAAATAAAATATCCTGCAAACACATTTTAAAACATACTCGGTAAGTAATAATCAAATAAACTTTAATATGAATTTAAACAATTCAATATTATTTAATAAAGTAAAATTACATTTTAAAACATAGGTGGTTTTCAAATGAGCAGCAGACTTATAAATATGGTTGGAAAAAATTATAACACTCTTAGAACAAAACCATTGTGTGCAAGATTTCAGAATTTCAAAAAACTTACAACGTCAACCCGCATATTTGACAGTACAGACTTTAATTGTGCTGCAACAGACTCCTCAGAGAGACCACTCAAATCCTAAATAGAAGCAAAACTTAATGTGGATGTTAAACAAAGAAAAAAAATTAAAAGTTTAATAAACCCTTTAAGGAGCTTTTGGCTAAGCTTATTTGAGGAGCTTAATATCTTATTGTATTTTAGAAAAAGCTTTTAAGCTACTTAAGGTATTCGCGCAACTCATTTCAAAGAGCTTATAGCTTTTTTATAGGTAAAATAAACAATGACTAAAGCCCTTCCTACTTCTTGTGAATTCGTAAACTAATAAACTAGTAACAGCAGTGATCGCGGAGGACCAGTAGACTCCACGTGCACAAAACAAATCAAAACGCAAATACTTTCTTAATCACTACTAATGTCCTACAATGAAAATTGTCTTAAAAGTCCCCACTATCATAACATGTAATCCTACTAAACTATGCACGATATACGCTTACTGATTAAAATTTTTTAACTGAATGCTGTTGTGTAACTGAATGCCGGTGTGATCTGTAAAAGTGATATATATGATTTTTCACTAATAATGATTACACAAAATAATTGGATGGTAAAAAGTTAGAGCATAATTATTATCGACATAAGTATTTCACAATTTTACCATCCAATTATTTCATCTCATTTTGATTTAGGAAGATAAAACATTTTCCGTAAATTAAGTATGTTACATGTCGATAAGGTTTGACACTTCGTGTGCTAGAGAGAAAATTGAGTTGTTTCATACTTTCATGTCAATTTAATCAACAAGTCATATGTACCAAAACCGTGACGTTGTATTGTCCCGTTAGTCACTCCGTATAGCATCCACGTGTCGACGTCATTCGAGCTTGGAATAAGGATCTCCCTAACACAATTGTAATTTGAAAGAATGTATACTCAAATCTATAATACGTACTACTAGTATATTTAAAACAATTGTGAAAGAATGTATACTCAAATCTAGTACTACTAGTATATTTAAAACATGAGTTATGGTATTTAGACCTAACAATAAGACCTATTAATAGATCTACATAATTCATTTTTTGACAAGTCTCATGCACCTTTTCTTTTTTATCATTTCCCATCAATTAACTTTTAAAATGCACCAATCACATCTTTAGGTCTAATTTTAGGTCTAAATTTTAGACATACAAATCATTTTTCTTAAAACATAATACGGAGTATATCTTTTCACTTTCTCAATTATGTACTCATCAATAAAAAAAGTCAACGGTTTTCTTTTTGTCGCTTTTTAGGCTGGACGCACTTTCCCGTAACTTATCGGTCGATTGCAACAAAAAACACAAAGCGAACGATCCAACCTTGGGTCGCTTGTCGGTTGCTTGTGAAATCCAATATCGATCGTTTGTTCGACCGACTTTTAAACTTAGTTTGTATGTGTTTGTGCGTAAATTAAAAAAAAAAAAAAAAAAAAAAAAAAAAAAAAACAACCTTATTCGACTGTGGCAGGTCGGTCGCTTCTGGTCGCTGGAAAGAGAAAGTTGACGTGGCACCCGGTGATTCAGGTCGCTTTAGTCACAGAGTGTGTCCAGCCTTATAAATCTGAATGTAAAATTCTAGAAACTAATAAGATTTTGCTTTTTAATTAGATGGGTTTTTAGTATTAGACTTTATTAATTTCATCTTTTTAGCGTAAAATGTTAGCCTCAAACTCGGGGGAGAATATTTTTTGGATTCGAATTACTATTATTAGTTGAAACCGAAGTTACTAGTTTGATCGAGTTACAAATTCCAAAGCGACCTCTGTCTAACTTTGTTAGTTTGTGTTTATGATAGGAGTGATGTTAGCCGCTCAATAGTAAAGTGAAAAAAAAAATAATTAAAAAGTGTCAAAAGTAACCAAAGAACGACACGTGTCCTGCATCTCATATTAATCACAAAATCTCGTTAGGGGTAAATTTCACTTTTAAATTTCAAACGCACATAACTCTTAAACGACACAATTTTAAAAAAGAATCAATTTTACCATAATTTCTAAAATTTAATCCTCTTTAATTTAGTATAAATCTCGTTAAATATTTTAATTTTTTTACGTATCAAATGGGCCTTTATTTTTTTGATTTTTTTAGCATTTTTGATCATATTTTTACCCTCATAACTTCCGAAGAATGAAAAACTTAAAACATGAAAGTTATATATTTTAATGCCCGTAGGTCTTTGCACACAATTAATATAAGATGAGATGGCTTAGAGCATCAATAATGGTGGACGTTTTAAAATGTTTAAATATTTATTAAATCATTAATTTATAAAGTTTTTGATTTTAAAAACTTTGTTGCATGTATAAACCTTTTCAAGTTTATAAAATACATAACAATTATATATGCATTAAATTATAAAAAAATCAAGATTTCAAACATTTTTAATCCAAATAAACATGAAACATCAACTCAGTTTAAAACAAATTATAAACTTTTCCATGTGTTTTAAACATTTTCTTGAAATCACTATAATGGAAGACTTATATATGAATATTTTGTTACTATTTACTTTATAACACTATATAAAACAAGTAGAGATTGGATGGGTCCGTATGTAATTTAAAACTATATTTCAACAAAGTTTTTTCCTCCCAACAAACAATAACTTCAATAGCACGGAATTTAAATTTTGGTCAACACCAATAATGTTTACGCAATCTAACTGGTATAAATTGTCAACACCAACAGTATAAATTAATAATGTTGGGATTGTGATATTTTATTAATTTAGCGAGATATTATTATATTGATAAATTAATAATTTATTAATTTAAAGAAGTTTTACGTATGACCTTTAAATTTCAATGTCCAATTTACTAGTTACAGATACAAATTAAATTAGAAAAACAAGTTACAATTAACATTTTATAAATTCACATTACAAATTTATTGAATTTTTTCAATTTCATTGTTTTTTAATAAGTAAAATGATAGTTTCTTTGTGAAAAGTTTCAATTAAGTATAGTCTTAATTGAATTAATTGAATTTGTATAAGTTACAATTACGTATAACCTTTATATATATATATAGAAATTTTTAGTAAATATTGATTTATAGTTTTGTTGGGACCAATATATATACACTGGGGTTTCAAAAAATTATTATTTTATTATTTTATCGATTAGGTTCCAAATTTGTATTGGTCTTAAGTTGGGACTTGAAAAATTATTAATTTTATTGAGGTTATTAATTTATCGAGTATTAATTTATAGATGTTTTACTGTATATTTTTCATTACTGTTTAATATCTTGACTGCATTTTTGTAAATGTAAAAATTTTAAATTATTGTCAACTTCTTTTATAAAATAAACATTTTGTGATTAAATTTATGATGTGGAAATTTATTAGATAATGTAAAGTTCAAATGTATTGTGAAGATTATGGCGACGTGTCAATGTATTATACTTTGTATTGAACAATAGATTGTGGATACTTTTACATCCGCCATTTCTTTTATTTCTCAATTTAATCACACTAACATTTTCAGCCGCATTAGTCATTGTCTAAGGACAACAAAAATGAATGAATGTGCTTTGGATGTGAACTTCAAGTAAAAGGTTTAAAGAGATAGTCGTATTTAATTATACACGACTTTGATTGATTCACGATTGACCTCAGCTATAGTTTGGACTCACGTTATCAAGGACCACAATGGCCAAGTGAATCGGCTAAAACATTTTCACTATCAATAATGATTAACATGTGAGAAAGGAACGTTAGCAATTTATCATTAAAACAAAAAAAATATTGACCACATGATAGTTATGAATAACCTATACCTAACCCAAATAAAAACATATAAACCCTAGGCAAAATCTCTCACACCCATATTTTTTTTAGTGTTTGGTTAGTGAATTAATCGGTTACGTTTAGCATTATCCTTTTTTCTAAAATGTGCCCTTAGGCGCATGATTAGATGCAATAAATGTTGTTAATATTCTTTTTGAAACTAGGAATTAGGGCTGAGCATCGATCCAAACCCGACCCGAAAAACCCGAAACCCGAAAAACGCAAAAATCCTAAACCAAAACCGAAACCGAAATTACTCGGGTCAGGTCGGTTCGGTTCGGTCGGTTTTCGGGTTTAAGTCGGTTTTGGTCGGTTTTTGGCCGGAACCGGACCGAACCGACCCGAACCGAAAAGTCGAGAAAACTATAACCCAACATAAAACCGACTTTTGTCGGATCAGGTCGAATCGGGTCGGTTTTGGTCGTTTTTCGGGTCGGGTCGGGTTCTCGGGTGAAATGCTCAGCCCTATTATGAATAATGATTGAATGCTTTAACTTTTTTTCCAAAATTACCCTTATTAATTTTCCTTTCTTTATACTAATTTTTCCTTCTTTTATTAATCGAAAATTCCCTCTCTTTTTTTTCCCCTCTAAACGTTTTTGAAATTACAAGTAGAAATTTGCATGTTGAAAAACACACTGGCCTGTTATCTTTTTTTGTTTTCATTATGAAAGATTTTGATTTAAATGAAATTTCTATTGAGGAAGATATTGTTGATGAAGATAGTTATAGCAACAAAGAAGATTTTGATGAACCTTTTGCAAGTTAATGTTTTTTTTAGTAAAGAGAAGCTTTAGTTTTTTTATAGAAATTATACAAGAACGAAAGGTTTTTCGGTTCGAAAAGAACGTTTCAAAAACATGAAAGGGAAAAAATGGGCGTGATGTCGTTTGTCATCATGAAGGGAAGTCGAAGACTAAAATAGTAGATTACTCAAAAGAACAAATAAATCGGGTTACTCCAAGATGTTAGTGCAAGGCTCACATGCGTATAAACTGAAAGGCGACTCGATGGCACAAGATGTTTTGGGATAGTAATTAAGGTGGCCAATTGTAGTTGCAAATTTTTTGAATTTGTTGGTATACCTTGTCGCCATATTTTAAGTGTTCTTATCCATAAATATTACTTTGAAACACCTTTAGCTTATTGGCCTTCGCGATGGAGACGAGAAGAACTTCAACTTGATGAGATCCTAACACCAAGAATAAAGCTCAAAAATCTTGGCGTGGGTCCTTTTTCTATTGATTTGGTCAAGTGTCCTCCTATATCTAAAGCGAAAGGATGGCCGAAGAAAATCCGACCACAAGGCGAGAACGGGCTCACAGAACAAGTAAGGTGTTTTATCATTTGTAAAGGTGTTGGTCATTATTACACAACATTTTCACAAGAGAGAATTCGATGGTTTTGCTCCATAACTTGTTAAGAAGAAGAAGAAAATTGATGTGGAAAATGAAGATTTAAATCTTTTTTTTTTTTTTTTGAAATTTTAAAATCATATGTTGTCATATTAAACTATGATTTTCCTTTTAAATCAAGTGTTATTGAACTACGTATTTTTATATAAATGCATCTAATAATTTTTTTGGTATTCAGTGTAACTATTGTGTGAAACGTTTAGGAGGGAAAAAATAAAGAAATTTAAAATTGATAAAGGAAAGAAATTAACAAGGGTAATTTTGGTAGGGAAGAAAAGTCTAAAGCATTTAGGAGAGGTAAGAAAGAGAATCATGAGCAATGCCAGCGTTTGGTAAATGGAAACAAGAATCATTTTATGATTCTCATTCATGCCTTTTCATTCTCTAAAAAATGGGGAGAATGGAACGAATCAAAAAAAAAAAAAAAAAGCGTGGGTTCATTCTTTGTGTGAATGGGAGGATTCAAAAAATTGTTTTAAATTCTAGCCCTATTTGCTCTCAAGTTATTGACGATTTAAATCTCCTTTTCTAATATTGCATCTCTGAATCTCCATTGGTGGTCTTTTGTTGACCAAATAATCATCCTCATTCATCGTTCTTATTATCCATCATTAATTTATTCATCGTTCTTATTATCCATCATTAATTTAACTTTCAATTTTGTACACATCTTCTTTTTTGTTTTCAGTAGCCCAGATCACATTCCGGTTCTGCGAAGTGTATCTTGCAAAGTATGATAAAATAATGAATTTACATTCATTGTTTTGATTTAATTTCTTTTCTCAAATTTTTAATGTTAGATCATTGGTCCTTGGTGATTAGCAATAAAGTATACGCTTTTGCAGATTGGTCTTCTTCCTAGTTAATTTGATATGTACTACCAATTATTTTAATGTATAAGATCATGTTTACTTATGTTAGAAAATTTATAGCATGTATATGTATTGTCCCAAAATAAGTGTTCAGTTTAACTTTTCAGAGTAAAACTGGTTTAACTTTGACAATAACTATTTTTGTGGATATTATATAATATTTGATGCAAAATATATAAATAGATTAAGTTTTAAGTATATTTTTCAATAGTATAATTTTTCATCAAGTATTATATAACACAAAAAAGATATTTAAGGTCAAAGTTGAACTATTTTGACTCTAAAATGTTAAACTGGACATTTATTTTAGGACGAAGTAATATATTTTGAATCGATTTATTGTACAAATTTAGATATGCTGTCGTCTGCAGAATCCAAAAAAGAAATTTGCTGTATGTTTCCACGATTATTGCTACCTGTAAAATCAAATGGACCAAAACTCATAAAAACATGTCACATGGGAGCCATTGGTCAATACATTCGTCCGGAGAAAAAAAGTAATCATAATTATTAATTGTACGTGGGACCATTGCTGTTGCGAGGTGGGACAACTGAATTAAACAAGAAGTGAAACAGACAAGAAACACAAATTCTATCTAGGGTGATACCCTTTACTGTCAATTAATTGTACTACAAGACAGTTTTTTTTTTTTTTTTTTTTTTTTTTTTTTTTAATAATTATTTTTGACATGTCGTACGAGACAAAAATCACAAAGTTTAATAAAAATGGGACCACTATAAATTTCAATTACTCAAATAAAATATTCTCCCACTAAATTCTCCTTTTCTTACTTAAAATAAAAAGTGAAAAATTATTTTGAAATATACCAAAATATAAATGCGGACAATAATTTTGAGACATAGGTGTTTTTAATCATGTTTTTTACTTATTTGGTTGAAGATTTGTTCTTCACGAGTTTGTACACAAATAATACTCAATTTTTGGTTTGTATGTGCATATAAGTTTTAGATGTTTTAATCTTCTTAGTTTTTGGTATTTTTATAACTTATTTTGAAGTTAGAATTATTTTCGACATATTTTAAAAAAACTTACAATTTGTAAATACAAGTGTTTGATCTAATGTATTAATCCATGCTTAAATATTTTCATATTAAAGTATACAGAGAGTATCAACTTTGTAAGATTGTGAAACGGTCGCTACCTTTTAACTTCTAATACTAATTGTTGTTTTTTTTTTTTTTTTTTTTTTTTTTTTTAATTTATTTTCTTTTTTTCATGGGAGTGCGTCTTTGCCTTTTCAAATTCTTTTTGAACCTTGTGTATATAGATATGTGATTTCAAAAATGAGTTATGCTACAACCATAAAGGTTTATAAAAAAATCCACAAAAATGAGTTATTATGTTTTGATTGGGTTAATCAAAGCGAAGAGAGATAAATTATTGTAAAAGCCACCAATCAAAACATAACACTTCATTTTGCGAATGTTTTTTGTAAATCTTTTGCGATTGCAGAATAGCTCTTCAAAAATTTGTAGGTTGGCGCTTGGCATCTCCTTTGCATCATTAGATGACATGATGCAGTCTTTGGCTGAACCATTATCAGAAAATATTCCACATAAAAAATCTCTTGCTATAGGGATCCGAGTTGCGGATCATTTATATCACATGAACTGAAAATGCAAATGCAAACAAAACAATGAATAAGAATATCATGTTTTTTATATATTTTGTTGGTGAATTATTCTTTAATATACTCTTCTAAGCAACCGCATACTTTTATCATAGTTAAAGAGTCAAGGTTGCAAAAATCAAGAATCGGTAGTGGGGCGGTCAACCCCTCTTTAGCTTGTAATCAGTTTAGGCGGGATTAATCGGTGATTAATCGGATTGGTATTTTCGACAAGTTTTCGGTATTTTCTGCAAGTTTTAGGTATTTCCGACAAGTTTTATGTATTTCCGGCAAGATTTAAAAAAAAAAAAAAAACAGCTTGTAACATATATAAACAATGACAATAAATTATTAAAATAATTTTATGATGAGTTTGGGTATTTTCAGCAAGATTTGAAGGTTTCCGGCAAGTTTGATCACCGTTGCCCGTCATTGACCGTCGTTGAACATAGTTGCCCGATTTGTTTGACTGATTTACAAAAATCAGAAATGTTGGCGGCCTTGTAGCGCCTAGGCGGTGATTAATCGGCCTTATAGGCCTCGCCTTGCAACACTACTTATAGTTATGCAATTATCTTTAATTATTCTCTTGTACTGCCCGTGTTGAACACGGGTTCTAATCTAGTTAATTCGTACTACAAGACAGTTTTATTTTTTTATTTATTTTTTATTTTTTCTTATTTTTTGTCTTTTATTATTTTTGACATGTCAAACTTTATACTCCTTTCGTCTCAAAATTATTGTTAAGAGACAAAAATCACAAAGTTTAATACAAGTGGGACCACTATGAATCTCAACCACTCAAATAAAATATGCTCCCACTAAATTCTCCTTTTCTTACTTAAAATGGAAAGTGAACAATTATTTTGAGACATACCAAAATATAAATTTGGACAATAATTTTGAGATGAAAGGAGTAGTTTCTATTCCGCATTTTTTTGACAGTTTTACTCACTTTATTAATGGGACAAAACAGTTTTTATAGTTTTCTGGTCAGTATTTTTATAATTTACTACTTTTAAATTATTAAACTTTATATTTTATGTCATTTTTTTTATGCAATTTTATAATGAAAGCAAAATTAAAAAATTAATTTTTTTTAAAGGGTATTACTTACACCTATCTATCAAGTTTATATGAGATCCCAATTATACTTATTTATTGTTCAAGTAGCATAGATAAAAAATTGTGACCTGGCATTAGCTAAGAACCGTCATATCAAGGTAAAAATAAATCTAGACCCTTTAAAATGAAGTTGAAACTTATCTTTAACAGATTACCTGAATTTTCGAGATGGCATTATACAATTTAAGCACGTTTTGTTTTTGTTACAAACCTGGATAAGTATGAAAAGAACACAATTCATAGCTGATTGCTCGGTCAAAAGTATTATATGTGAAGTTTGTTTCTTATATATGTTATCCAAATAATGATATGCCCGTAATTACTGCACATTTTGAATTACGGTCCATTTATATAAAAAGAGAATCCATATTATAAACGAGTTGGGTTAGCCCGCGCGTTGCTGCAGAGTGCTATGTTGCTAACGCGCGAGGTGCTATGTTGATGCATAGACCATCTGTTAGTTACTCAAATTTTGTTAGCATTTCCACAAACTTACTGTTGGGAATTAAACCAACAGTTAGTACTGTCAGGCATAAATTATTACTACTGAAGATTCGTTCAAGATTACGCTAACAGTACTAAGTCAGTTAGTACTACTAGTAGAATAAGTTAGTACTGGTTATAAGATAAAGACAGAAGGTGAAAGACGCATAATGATATATATAGAATAGATTGCATGTATATCTTATTAAGTTAGATTGATACGTATAATAGTTTTACTTGTATAGGACTCCTTGTTCTATAAAAGGAGATCCTAATTAGGGTTTCATATATCTCTCATATATCTCTAAACCCTAAGTACGAACTAATTGTAAGAGCTTCAAGGTTGTCGAACCCTGGTGATATTATAGATCATCCGTATTAATATATTGAAGCTAATCATTGTGTTAAACATTGTGTTCTTGTCTTCCATTGTTACATTCATACTATCACACACATCACCAAACACAAAATATTCTAAGTGCTTTGTAGTAAATTCCGCGTGCTACTTAGCATTATACTCAAAGTATCTTCAACACAAGTCGTGTGATTAGATCCGGTCAAGTGGTATCAGAGCCAGGTTTCTGATGCTTTGAATTAGAAGATCCAAAAGTATTTACTCACTTGCTACCTAGAAGATGGACATGGAGACACCACAAACCTCAATCCTTGCTAAACTCCCCATGCTAAAAAAGAACGAATACGATCTATGGCGGCTCAGAATTGAGCAATATTTCATGGTGCAAGACTATGCATTATGGGATATCATAATCAATGGTGATTCCTTCAAACCTACTACTTCTGAGGAAACACATGCTGATGGTTCCAAGACCACAAAGCTTAACACTGAGCCTGTTACTAATGATGAAAGAATAAAGAAGAAGAAGAATGATCAAAAGGCTAGGAATCTGTTACTCATGGCAATACCTAATGACCAAGTGTTAAACTTTAGCCAATATGAGACTGCTAAGACACTCTTTGAAGCAGTTGTGGAGAGATTTGGTAGTAATGAAGCCACCAAGAAGGCGCAAAGAACCTTGCTTAAGCAGAGTTATGAGAACTTCAGTGCCTCAAGTTATGAAACACTTGATCATATCTTTAGTAGACTTCAAAGGATTGTCAGCCAGCTTACTGTTCTGAAAATTGTGATTCCACAAGAAGATCTCAATATGAAGTTTCTCAATAGTCTACCTGCTGAGTGGAACACCTATGTGGTTGTCTGGAGCAATAAGCCAGAACTGGAAAAGATGTCACTGAATGAATTGTACAACAATCTCAAGATTGTTGAACAAAAGGTGAAGAAAGGAGGAAGCACTAGTTCTAGTTCTGGAAACACAGCATTCTTATTATCTTCCAACAATAACAGTCCTGAAGATGTTGAAGCAGTTGGTACTGCTAACCCTAAAGTTAGCACTGCTAGTGTAAAAACTAGTACTACTAGCTTAACTGATGAGACCATATATGCATTTGTGTCAAAACAATCTGGTGGGTCTCAAATCTTCAATGAAGACCTTCTTCAGATTGCTGAAGATGATTTGGAAGCCATGGATTTAAAGTGGTAGTTGGCATTGATAAGTATCAGGGCTAAGAAGTATTATCAAAGGACTGGGAACAAGATTACTGTTGGGAATTTTGGAAGTTCCTACTGATGAAGTTCTTCTGACAGGTTTCTGCTGAAGCTATAGATGGTTTCTGCTGACATAGTGTTCCTGCTGAAGACACGGATATAGTTATTCCGTGTTATTTGTTAGTTTGTTAGGATATGCATGAACTATTTTAGGTAGTGATATGCATTGATATTTTTATTTATTATTGTATTAGGGTTCCTTGTGTATAAAAGGAACTGTATGCTTTAGTATCATGTACGCTTCTTGAGAGAAAAACACTCCAGGAAAAACACCTTTAGTGTGTGTGATATAGATCCATAGAGGATCGTTGTTCTTGATAGAAAAACCTTGTTAAGAAACTTTGATTGTGTTCTTGTTCTTAATTCCGCTGTGCAACAATCATTGTCTCTATAATCCTAGAAGAGCCAGATCTTGGATTCTACAATTGGTATCAGAGCCTCGTGCTCTCGATATCTAGGGTTCTACAAGGTTTTCGTTGATAAGAAGCAGAATCGAAGAAGTCAGTAGCAGATTGGAGGTATTCGTATTTAATTTTTTTTAGCAGATCTGATTGGTTTGGATCAATTGTGGCGTTGAATCGTGAGTTAATTAATTGGTGTTGTGCTGCCTTCGTATCAATTAATTCGTATAAAGAGGTTGGTCAACGTGACGTATCACGTGGGTTGGCTGTTGCTTTTAATTTGTCGCTGATCAATTAATGTTTTAATTGGGTTTGTCGTTTACGATTTTATTGGGTGACGTTTGGTGATTCACAAAGTCAACGTGAAGATCCACGTGGTGATTCACGTTAGGTATTCGCTGATCAATTAACGTTGTGGGGTCCAAATTGGTGAGTCCTACGTTTGGTTGCTGCTACTGAAATCTGCTGCTATTGTTGACTGTCGCTTGTGGTTTTGCTTTTAGTAAAATCAAGTAGGGTCTATTTGCTTTGGCTGCTTCCTCTATATGAATATTATTAATTAGGTGGGTCCCATGTTCGGTTGCTGCTGAATGCCTTGTACTCAATTCTGCTGGTATTGTTGACTCAAGTCGTGGGTTGATTTGCTAAAGTGGGATCACTTTTTGAGTAGTTTTGAGTGTGGGACTGATTTGAATTAATCAGTGGCGTTGTTATTGATATAAATTGGGAACTGTTTGAAGATTATTGGATCAAGTGGGTTTTTGCTGCTGTCACTATCAACGAAGAAACTTCTCAAACCATTCTCTTAAACCCTCAAACAATGTCTATGTTTGAACCAGATGATTCTCTTGAGACATGTGCCATGAAGCTTCTAAATTTGCTACCTATTCATTCTGGGGTAGACTGGTCACAAGATGAAGGAAAAGATGAGAAAAAATGTGCCACTCAAGTGAGGGAAATGGTTGCTGGACATGAGACAAAAGGTGAGGAAAATGTAACTGAGGCTGGAACTACACAGGACTATGAGATGATTGCTGGATATGGTACACATGTGGCTGGAGACTTTGGTATGATGGGCATCTCTCAGGTACATAATTGTGTTTTTGGTTGTAGTGAAAGGTATAATGAACTTAAAAAG
This sequence comes from Artemisia tridentata subsp. tridentata, assembly GCA_021014915.2. Lineage (NCBI taxonomy): Eukaryota > Viridiplantae > Streptophyta > Magnoliopsida > Asterales > Asteraceae > Artemisia > Artemisia tridentata. Next base: position 91,188,254 of record CP139509.1, read on the forward strand.
GACTATGATGAATTGAAACCCAAATATAATGAATGTTATGTAGAGGTTAAGGCTTATAAACATGCTTTAAAAACTCTAGAAAGACAAAAAGTTTGGTTTCAGAAGAATCAGGTTGCTTATGATGAGAAGATAGGGGTGTTAGAAAGAGATTTACATTGTGCTAAAATTGATTTAAAACGTACTGAGAAAGAAAAGGCTAATATAGAGTCAGAAAACCAAGTGCTAAAAGAGAAACTAGAGAAGGAAATAGCTAGACATAAAACTTGGTTAATGTCAGGTGATCAATTAGCTAACTGTCTCTATAATAGTCAACCTGTAAACACTAGTATAGGTTTAGGTTTTAAGAAGTATGTTGGTTTAGAGGCTAGGGATGATGCACGTAAATCTACACCAGCAGGCTTAGAACATTATGCTAAAGAAGGCAAATTACATGCTGTGCCTGGACCTATTAGGGGAGAATTCATGCCCACTACCAACACCACCTCAGACTTTGATGGATCACACCATCTATATGGCAAAAAGTCAAGTGACTTGCCAGACCCTGATTCTAATTCTACTGACTTTGTCTCTTGTTCTTCTAGTGACAAGTCCTCAGACCAAGGGTCTACTACCAGTTGTGATTCAAGTGACAAGTCTTCCAAGGTCAATGTCTCTGCCCCTAGTGTTTTTAATGTTAAAAGCTCAGAGTCCATCTCAACTGAGTCTATCTCCTTTACTTCTACTTCTAGTGTTTCCACATCCAAGAGTAAAGTTGAGATTGAATCCAAAGTTAGGGCACCCAAACAAGAACCCATTGTTGTTCAAGATTTACCTAGTTTCACTTGTAATAAATCTGATAAGAATACATACAATGCTAGGACTTCTTGTAATAAGAATGGCTGTTTTAATAAAAAGGCTGGTAATGTTAAGAAGAAAACTTGTTTTGTGTGTGGTAGTAAGTCTCATCTCATTAAGGATTGTGATTTTCATGAGAAGAGAATGGGTGTGTGTGCTTATCAAAAGAGATCTAGACCAATGTGGACCAATGTTAATGATATTCCACCTTATGTTCCACAAGCAACACATAAAACCAAAAGACATGTTGCTAGACCATTCTACATACCTACTAGCACTTACTTTCAGAATGGTTTTTGGCCTGGTTATTATGACCCAAGGTATATGGGGGAAACAAGATGGGATACTGGTGTTAAGCCCTCAACAGGTTGTTCTTGGACAAATAAAAGGAACACGTCTTTATGTATTATGTACGAGTTTAGGAAAAACACCTTTAGTGTGTGTGATATAGATCCATAGAGGATCATTGTTCTTGATAGAAAAACCTTGTTAAGAAACTTTGATTGTGTTCTTGTTCTTAATTCCGCTGTGCAACAATCATTGTCTCTATAATCCTAGAAGAGCCAGATCTTGGATTCTACAATTACCTTCAATGGAAGAGATGTTGCTGGGTATGATAAGTCCAAGGTGGAGTGCTATAATTGTCACAAGATGGGGCACTTTGCCAGGGAATGTAGGAGCCCAAGACAACAAAATAACAAGGGTCAAGGATTCAAGAGTCAGCAAGGAACAAGGAGAACAGTGAATGTGGAAGATACTTCTTCCAAAGCAATGGTTGCTGTTGATGGAGCTGGTTTTGATTGGAGCTTCATGGAAGAGGAGGAGGATTCAGCCAACATTGCATTAATGGCTTTCTCAGACTTAGAGGTACATATTGTTCAAAAGTGTTCAAACTCTTGTTCTGCTTTAAAAGATTATGAAACTCTTAAGAAACAGTATGATGATCTTAGAGTAGAATTTAATCAAGTAAATTTTAGTCTGTCTAATCATAAAAGAGGACTAGCTGTTTTGAAAGAACAACTTGATTTTTATAGAAAGAATGAATCAAATTTTCATGATGATATAGCTGTTTTAAAGAGGGATTTGCAACTGAGAGATGATAAAATGAGTGGGCTTGTATATGAACTAGAGACACTAAAAAAAGAAAAAGAAAATATAAAGTTAAGTGTTGACACTCTTGAGTATACATCCAAAGGGGTTCAAAGAATAATAGAGAGTCAAATAGTTCATAAAGCTACATCTGGTTTAGGTTACAAGTCTGTTGCTCCCCCAAATAGAGGAATGTTTGTCCCTCCAGAAATTGATTTAGCTCATACATGTTTAGAAGAGTTTAAGGACATTGAGTTTCCTGGGTATGGTGCTAAAACAAGTGAGAATCCTGTTAAATTTGTTAAGGCTGAGGATTCTTATGTTAGTGCAAGTGATAAATCACTTTCTGAGGATAAGGTGTCCTCTGGTAGGAACTCAGATGCACCAACCATAGAGGATTGGACATCTGATAATGAGGATGATCAGGTTAAGGCTAAACCTAATGTTGTTAAGGTAGAAGTTAAACATGCTCCTAAGGTGGTTAAAACTGAAAACATAAAACCAGTTAGGAAAAATGTTAAGTATGCTGAGATATATAGGTCTACACATAGATCTTCAGTTCCTAGGGGTAACCAGAGGAACTGGAATGGTTTAAAATCTCAACAATTAGGTGATGAGTTTGTCATGCAAAACAAAGTATGTTTTGTATGTGGAAAGTTTGACCATTTGGCTGCTTATTGTAATTCAAACCCATGGAAAAAGAGGGTTTTTGGGAATTCAAGGGTGAATAGGAACAAAAATGCTAGGGTAACTCAAAACAGTCCAACTAGATTGACTAACCCTAATGAAAATCATAAGATGACACCCAGAGCAGTTATGTTGAGGTCTGGCATTAAAGCAGTTTCAACTGCTAGACCAAACAAATGGTTTAATAAGAAACAAACTGTTACTAGTGCAAAACCACTTTCAAAACATGCACAAACAGTTAAAAGGCCCTTTTTTAAGAAAACATCTTTGAGTAATCAAAAATGGGTGCCTAAAGTTAAACCAGCAGTTCCAACTGCTAGGCCAGCAATTCCTACTGCTAGGCATATGAGTGTTAAGGGTCAATGGGGCAATGCTGTGAAGGCCTCAGCACGTTGGGTCAGGAAACCTACCAAACCCAATGGTGCATCAATGACTTTCAACAAATATTCTTATATTGATGCACAAGGCAGATCCAAGTCAGTGATGGCTTGGGTCCCCAAAAGGAACTAACCCCCTTATTTTGTGTGCAGGAACATCCTAAAAATGATGGAGAAGATAGAGGATACTCAGACAGTGGATGTTCTAGGAACATGACTGGTAACATGTCATACCTTTCAGACTTTGTGGCTTTGGATGGTGGACCTGTTATCTTTGGAAGTGGAGTTGGTGGCAAGATTACTGGTAAAGGTGTAATTAAAACTGGTAATCTAGACTTTGAGAATGTGTATTTTGTACCAGAGCTAAAGTACAACCTTTTTAGTGTATCACAAATTTGTGATAAACAGAACAAGGTATTATTCACTGATACTGACTGTCTTATTCTTTCTCCTAATTTCAAGCTACCTGATGAAAATCAAGTATTACTTAAAATTCCCAGAAAGGGTAACAAATACAGTGTTGAGATGAATAAACTTGTTCCCAAAGAAGGTCTTACTTGCCTTGTTGCAAAAGCCACATTGGAGGAGTCAATGTTGTGGCACAGAAGGCTTGGTCATGTTAATTTTAAAACCATTAACAAAATTGCTAAAAATGGTTTGGTAAGAGGTTTACCTAACAAAACTTTTCAAAATGACCAAACCTGTGTTTCTTGCTTTAAGGGTAAGAAACACAGAGCTTCTTGTAATCCAAAGATGCATAACTCTAACAATCAAGCTTTATACATGCTTCATATGGACTTGTTTGGTCCAACTTCTGTGAATAGCTTGAATCATAAAAGATATTATTTAGTTATCACTGATGATTATTCTAGGTTTACTTGGGTTTTCTTTTTGAGAACTAAGGATGAGACTAGTGAAATTCTTAAATCCTTTATAGTTGAGGTAGAAAACCTAGTTGATAAGAAAGTAAAAATAATCAGATGTGATAATGGAACAGAATTTAAGAATAGGGTTATGGATGAGTTTTGCAGAGAAAAAGGTATTAAAAAGGAATTCAGTGTAGCTAGAACCCCACAGCAAAATATAATGGAGTAGCTGAAAGGAAAAATAGGACCTTAATAGAGGCTGCTAGGACAATGTTAGCAGATTCTAAGTTACCTATTTCATTTTGGGCTGAAGCAGTTAGTACTGCTTGTTATGTTCAGAATATGGTTCTAGTAGTGCAACCTTACAATAAGAATCCTTATGAGCTTTTTAGAGGTAGAACCCCTGCCTTAAGCTTCATGAGACCTATTGGTTGTCATGTCACTATCCTTAATACCAAAGACCAACTAGGAAAATTTGATGGGAAATCTGAAGAGGGTTTCTTTGTTGGTTACTCTTTGAACAGCAAAGCTTTTAGGGTGTACAATAAAAGCACCAAACATGTTGAAGAGAATCTGCACATTGAATTTCAGGAGAATATACAAAATGTTGCAGCTGTTGGACCAGATTGGTTATTTGATCTTGATATGCTTTCAGATTCTATGAATTATGTGCCTGTTACAGGTATAAATACTAACCATGATGCAGGTTCAGAAGAAGATGATGAAGAGTATATTTTGATGCCAATCTTGGAAGATAGTCCATTGAATGATTCTTCCTCAAAGGATGCTAATGGAGAGAAGAATGATGGTGCCAACAATGGACAAGATGGAAGAGAAACATAAATTCCTGAGAGCAGTACAAATGGAGTTAGTACTGCTGAGCCAAAAGAAGGTACTGATGGTTCAATTCTTCATACTGATGAACCAACAGTTGATACTGTTAGTCTTTCTGATGAAGAAGTGGAGCTGCACAACATGCCAATGAATTATGATGTTCTTCCTACTCCTCAAACAACAATTCACAAGAATCATCCACTTACCAATGTTATTGGAGATGTTCAGTCTGGAGTGAAAACCAGAAGACAAACACAAGAACCAGATCATCATGGATTTCTCAGTGTTGTTTATGAAGAGAAACACCATGAAGATGAGCATGAATGTATGTTTTTCTGTTTCCTATCCCAAATAGAACCCAAAAATGTGCTCAAGGCTTTAGAAGAATCAAGTTGGGTTGAGGTAATGCAAGAAGAACTGCTTCAATTCAAAATTCAGAAGGTTTGGGTTCTGGTTGATCTACCAAAGGGGATAAGAGTGATTGGTACTAAGTGGGTATTCAGGAACAAGAAGGATGAGAGAGGTATAGTGATAAAGAACAAAGCAAGGCTTGTGGCTCAGGGTTATACACAGGAAGAAGGGATTGATTATGAGGAGGTTTTTGCTCCTGTTGCCAGGATTGAAGCAATAAGGTTATTTCTTGCCTATGCTTCCTTTATGGGGTTCATGGTCTATCAAATGGATGTGAAAAGTGCCTTTCTGTATGGTATTATTAATGAGGAGGTCTATGTTTCTCAACCTCCAGGTTTTATTGACCCTGACCATCCTGACAAAGTTTACAAGGTGGTTAAAGCCCTCTATGGCTTGCATCAAGCTCCAAGAGCTTGGTATGGAACTCTTGTAACTTATCTTTTGTAGAATGGGTTCCATAGGGGAAAGATTGATGATGCGCGTGCGTGTCGTTGCGGTTTAGCAGTTTTAATGCCTAATCAAGTTTTAAATTTATATTTAGCCGACTTATCAATAACACACACACTTAACGAGCAGTGTACCCGGTCAGTATGAATATAATGGTAAGTAGAGTGTCGATCACTAAGAGTGGAACGTATTATCTAGTTATTCTAATCAATGTTTTAATATATTAAGTTAGCTATACAATCTAATCTAACGCAAGGGGGTTCAGCCTGAGAGACTGGCACGATTTGGTTGTAATTAAATAATAAACTAGACCAATAGGCACAAATCAGCAAGTAGCACACACGTACACAGATAAATACTCGAGACAATAAGAGGGCTGTCCTTATGATAAGTAGTTTGTCACTTGTTTTATTGCTAGTGTTATATGAAGTGTATAGTTCGATGCAACGCACCGAGATTAAGTCCTTTCTCGTTGGTTCTAATCTTATCGGCGAGTAAACCCTTAATGATTACTTATGACTATCCCGTTTATCTTTCTCCTACTTTTCTACAGACCATAGAATACATAGGCATCTAATAAACAGGCGAGGGCAGAGGCATGGCGACCCGATCAACGCTCAGCTAGCCACAGAGGTTATCAATGCACTAATAAAAGTCACCAAAGACACTAACATATAAACTTTAATTGATGAGAAAGCAGTTTTAAGGGAGTGCAACCTTTCCGTTGTCACGTTACACAAGCCACCAATCTTGATGAATTAAAGTTTACTAACACAATAAAACAAAACTACTTAATGAATTAAACATATGCAGCACCTTCTTACAGCTCTTGTATCTTTGATTTGGGTGTGTCTTGTGCTGCTGCCTTGACTGAATTCGTCCTAGGTTTCTGGTCTTCGGTCTTCGGTTATAATATATGTCACATCGAATTCGTCTGGTCTTGGGGTATTTATAGTTTCTGTCTGAGGGTGAGATGCGGCGCATCTAGTAAGTAGATGCGGCGCATGTACTTAACTTCGTGTGGGGTCCAAGATTATAATATTCAGGAATATTCGTACACCGCCAGAAGATGCGGCGTATCTTCACCTTTGGATGCGGCGCATGTCCTCTTGTATCTTGGATCGTATCTGGTGAAATATTGATAGTGATGCGGCGCATGTAACGAATAAGATGCGGCGCATCTGGAGCAGATTTGACTTGATCTTGTCCATTTCAGTAGACTCTTCACTTTATGCATGTTTTGCTCCATAATTAGTCCAAAATCGCCAAGTTTCACCAAATGCTTGTTTTCAACTGAGAATTACAAAAGTAAACGATTAAGTATCAATCCTCATACATAATATAGTAAAACAAGTCAAATTAATAGGATAAATGATAGTAATAAAATGTACTTATTTGAGTTCATCAAATATCCCCCCACTTGAACTTTACTTGTCCCCAAGTAAACCTTAGAATTAATCTTATGAAAATGTATCCTAAAAATGTTAGGATTTATTTTTATATTTAAGCATGTATTCGTCTTTTGTCATAATCACACAACTAAACACTTAACGAATTAGAAGTAAAATAAAATATTTTGATAAAAGCAAATCTAATCGTTTAACTGTCCAGTCGCGACGAATATTCTATCATAAGCTTGGCAAGTATACACATCTCCCCCACTAAAGCTAAGGAATAACAAGTCTAAAGCGGTAAAAAGGGTTTTTAGGCTTAAGGGTTAATTATTCCTAATCTCCATCGATCTCAAATTCCAGAAAAGGCGACAAAATCACAAATACATGATCGAATCCACGAACACGATACTTGCAATTGCTCAAATCCTTAACTCGAATAGGCTAAAGATAGGTCCAAACTTCACCAATAATAATATATCAAAAAGGGCGACAAAATCGTAAATACATAGCCGAATCCACGACTACGATACTTAAGATTGCTCAAATCCCTAATCTCAATAAATCAAAGGTTTGGTTGGATAAAGAATAATACAGGGTATGGATAATATTTGGGATATAAATTGGTGTAAAATGAAAAATGAACAAAACAAATAAATTAAAATCCTAAGTGTGGTTAATTACTGTCCCAACCATCCCATGAATAAGACTCATATCATAGAATAACTCACGCTTTAACACTTGAAACACACGCTTTAGGTAGATACGAATTATACTCAACAAGATCTTAATCAAAGAATAAACCTTAGTTGACGTTCCCATAACTGCCAACTCCCATTCAATCCATAAATATAATATACAACAAATAGTGGTGATATCGACCACTTACATAACTTTACATCGTTGGTTTATCAATCTTCCAACTTTTTTCTTTTTCTTTTTCTTTTCTCATTTTTTTCGATTTTTTTTTTTTTTTTTTTTTTTTTTTTTTTTTTTTTTTTTTTTTTTTGACACTAAGCATAAACATAGATGTGTAAAATTTCACCACATCACTATAACAATAATTCTGGATAATTTTTCCATACTTTTCATAACTTTAGAAATAACGGTAATAGTGAAAGTAGTAAACACACGAAAAATAAACTCAAAAATATACAATATTTACTTTCACTCCAATTGCATTGTGCAATTTCCCGACCTAACCATAGATAATGAATTACGCACGCGAACACAGGTAATGTAAGGAAACACACTTTGCCTATAGCAATTAACCAACCACAGATTCTAATCTACAGGGTAGGCTAAGGTGTAAGGGTGTAACGAAACATTTTAACAAAGGTGTAAGAAACGAAAGGAATGGCTCTGAGTGTTTTTCTAGGGGTATCTTACTCTAAAAATGAGAGTAACAAAAGGGTTATACGGGGGTTAACTAACCAGTATAGTTAGCTAATAACACATAACATATAAGGCTATTTGGGTGTAATCCTAGAAATTTACCAATTTAGACAAGTCATTCCAATTATATAAAATAATACTTATTATGGTGGTCTCGAATAGTATACAAGCCAAGTTCTAAAGTTTACAAGTCACCGGCACACTCATAGATTTGTGAGTTTTGAAAAATCACAATTTTTGAAAATAACGTCATGTGTGCAGCTATGCAACTTAGATCTTAAACAAAAACATGCTAAAAAATTTTAAATTATATATATTAAGCACTTTTTAAGCATATTTTGAAAGTTTAGGACAAGTAAGTGTTAAGTGTTCTAATTCTCCAATCCCCCCACTTAAGTTAAACAACGTCCTCGTTGTTCGTATAAAAGGTTAAAAACTGGAAAATAAAAGAATTAGAACAGAAAAACTCCCCTGAGATTTGCTCGGTATGATCCTCCATTAGTAGTAGAGCAAAAATCATCTTTCTTGTGGATTAGAACGTTTAAGCTTCATATAAGATGTATCCACAGGAAATGCAGGAATCTATAATACCACCAAGGCTTTAAAACACACCTAAGATAAGAAAGGTTCAAACTTGCATAATACATTAGTAGTTAGGTAAAAATAAAACATAAAAACTTAAAATGAAAATCATCAGGTCAGTCGATGCGCCGTATCTTATGGAAGAAGATACGCCGTATCGAGCCTGGAATAAATACGGATCAGAATAAAAGATGCGCCGCATCCTTAACCAGGGATGCGCCGCATTAAAAATAAACTGATAAAAAGTTTTAAATTCGAAAATAAAAAATGCAGAAAAATAAAATAAGATATGACCATCTGCAGGAGATGCGTCGCATCTTAGGATGGAGATGCGCCGTATCCTCGGCGGTCTGACTGACTCGACACATAAACAGAAAATTAAAAGATAAATCCGGGTTGTCTCCCGGTAAGCACTTGTCTTTATTCCAGAGTCTTCAAGTTAGACTCACGTTCAGCTCTTTTAATATCGATCATTTATTCCTACATGGCCACGTAGGATCCATTTAGCAACTAAATCGTCACGTATATATTCAGGTCCCAAATTCAAAACTCCTTTATAGAATCCTTCCATTATTTGATATGGGTACTCAATCCCTCTCTTTATGTCATCATTACTAATAAAAAGGAATGGAGAGAATTTGTAGCAGACCCTATTAGTAGCATGTTTAAACCCAGGGTGAGTTCGGGGCATCATATAAGTGATAATGTCGCTTCCACATTGAAAGGTGATCTTTCCTTCAAATCGTTTCGCATTAATAGTGATCTCCCTACAAAATGGTTTTCCAACAATCACGTCACCCATATTGCTGTCACGATAGGCATTCATGTCTTCAAAAACGGCGAACTCTGTTACAATAGTAAAGCGGCCTACGAAGATCAGGACATTAATGAAGTCGCCAACTACATTCTTTCCCTTATGCTCCACTTTATTTCTCATAATAGAATTGTAAAAGCTTCTTGACATAACATTGATTGGTAAAATAGGAAAGAAATTGGCGTCAATACACTTGTACCCAATCATGCATGGGAATTGCAAATTGTAAGCACAATCGGCGTGGATCCTTCTACCGTAATCCCAAGAACCATCATACCCCTCAAATTCATCGTAATTCCTAGTATTAATAACGTTGACTTTTGGACTATCCAGAATTTCTCCTTCTTCTAACTCAGATTCCGCATCATCCATGAATAGGTCATCGGATTCTAATGGTCCATTAAGGTCATTAAGTTCGATGTAGTCCCCATTGTAACGTTCGGGTGATTTTTCATGCACTAATACTCCGTTCATAAAATTGGCTTCGAAGTCGAAGTCAGTCAGTTCTCCGAATCCTTCCATTTTCCTTCTGAAATAATCACAAAAGCATCAGTAGGATCTGTTCGCTAGAAGAGAAATTAATGAATATAGAAACGGATATAAGAATAAAAATAGCTGATATCTGCAGACGATGCGCCGTATCCAAAAAGTTGGATACGCCGTATCTTATAATCGTTAAAATTAAATCAGACTTTTATTCAGAAAATAGATACGCCGCTTAGGAATTATGAATGCGCCGTATCAATTTTAATAATCAAAAATCGATATTTATTTAAAATTAAATGCGCCGTATTTTCGTTACGTTTCAAAATATAAGATTTTTGATTCAGAAGATACGCCGTATCGATAAAAATCGATGCGCCGTATCTGTTTAATTAATCGAAAACTGTTTTTAATTAAAATAGATACGCCGTATCTGCTGAAGCAGATGCGTCGTATGGCGTTATCGTTTAGAAAATTTTTTTTATTAAAAACAGATACGCCGTATCTTGGGGAAAAGATGCGTCGTATCACTTTATCGCTTAGAAAAAATTTCTTATTAAAAACAGATACGCCGTATCTTGGGGAAAAGATGCGTCGTATCGAATTAATTAAACGCGTTGTATTATATAAAAAAAATTGAACGCAATACGCCGTATCTGATAAATCAGATGCGCCGTATCGTTCGATTTAGCTCAGTACAACGAGAGTAGAACACACAAAAAATACGAAAAATAAAAACAAATAAAAACACACAAAAATAAACACAAATAAAAGCAAACAAATAACACACAAAAACAGAAAATATGCAAAATAGTACAATGAATGCAAATTAAACTAATACACAACAAAATTAGCGGTTAGAAAAAAATTAAAAAAAAATTAAAACCTAATTAAAATATTAATCAAATTAACAGATAATAACAATTCACTCCCCGGCAGCGGCGCCAAAAACTTGATGCGCGTGCGTGTCGTTGCGGTTTAGCAGTTTTAATGCCTAATCAAGTTTTAAATTTATATTTAGCCGACTTATCAATAACACACACACATTTAACGAGCAGTGTACCCGGTCAGTATGAATATAATGGTAAGTAGTGTGTCGATCACTAAGAGTGGAACGTATTATCTAGTTATTCTAATCAGTGTTTTAATATATTAAGTTAGCTATATAATCTAATCTAACGCAAGGGGGTTCAGCCTGAGAGACTGGCACGATTTGGTTGTAATTAAATAATAAACTAGACCAATAGGCACAAATCAGCAAGTAGCACACACGTACACAGATAAATACTCGAGACAATAAGAGGGCTGTCCTTATGATAAGTAGTTTGCCACTTGTTTTATTGCTAGTGTTATATGAAGTGTATAGTTCGATGCAACGCACCGAGATTAAGTCCTTTCTCGTTGGTTCTAATCTTATCGGCGAGTAAACCCTTAATGATTACTTATGACTATCCCATTTATCTTTCTCCTACTTTTCTACAGACCATAGAATACATAGGCATCTAATAAACAGGCGAGGGCAGAGGCATGGCGACCCGATCAACGCTCAGCTAGCCACAGAGGTTATCAATGCACTAATAAACGTCACCAAAGACACTAACATATAAACTTTAATTGATGAGAAAGCAGTTTTAAGGGAGTGCAACCTTTCCGTTGTCACGTTACACAAGCCACCAATCTTGATGAATTAAAGTTTACTAACACAATAAAACAAAACTACTTAATGAATTAAACATATGCAGCACCTTCTTACAGCTCTTGTATCTTTGATTTGGGTGTGTCTTGTGCTGCTGCCTTGACTGAATTCGTCCTAGGTTTCTGGTCTTCGGTCTTCGGTTATAATATATGTCACATCGAATTCGTCTGGTCTTGGGGTATTTATAGTTTCTGTCTGAGGGTGAGATGCGGCGCATCTAGTAAGTAGATGCGGCGCATGTACTTAACTTCGCGTGGGGTCCAAGATTATAATATTCAGGAATATTCGTACACCGCCAGAAGATGCGGCGTATCTTCATCTTTGGATGCGGCGCATGTCCTCTTGTATCTTGGATCGTATCTGGTGAAATATTGATAGTGATGCGGCGCATGTAACGAATAAGATGCGGCGCATCTGGAGCAGATTTGACTTGATCTTGTCCATTTCAGTAGACTCTTCACTTTATGCATGTTTTGCTCCATAATTAGTCCAAAATTGCCAAGTTTCACCAAATGCTTGTTTTCAACTGAGAATTACAAAAGTAAACGATTAAGTATCAATCCTCATACATAATATAGTAAAACAAGTCAAATTAATAGGATAAATGATAGTAATAAAATGTACTTATTTGAGTTCATTAATTGATCAAACTCTGTTTATCAAGAAGAACAAGGGTGATATACTACTGGTTCAAGTTTATGTAGATGATATCATCTTTGGTTCTACAAAGAAAGAAATGTGTAAAGAGTTTGAAAAGCTAATGAAAGATCAGTTTCAGATGAGCTCTATGGGTGAGCTTACTTTCTTTCTAGGACTTCAAGTACAGCAGAAGTCAGATGGAATATTTATCTCTCAGGATAAATATGTTGGTGAAATTTTGAGAAAATTCCAATTAACAAATGTTAAAGCTGCAAGTACACCTATTGATAAGGCGACACATTTACTATTGAAAGATCAAAGTGGTGTACATCATCCAGGCCTGATATTATGTTTGTAGTTTGTGCTTGTGTAAGATTCCAAGTCAATCCTAAAGTGTCTCATCTGACAGCAGTGAAGAGAATCTTTAGATACCTTAAAGGTCAACCTAATTTAGGTCTGTGGTATCCTAAAGAGTCTGCATTTGATCTGGTGGCTTACTCAGATTCTGATTATGCTGGAGCTAGTATGGATAGAAAATCTACAACTGGTGGTTGTCAGTTTCTGGGATGCTGCTTAATTTCATGGCAGTGTAAAAACCAAGTTGTTGTGCTCAAGTTCTTTGGCTTCATAATCAATTGCTTAATTATGGGTATAATTTCTTGAATACAATAATTTTCATAGACAATAGCAGTACAATGTGCATAGTTAAAAATCCAGTTCAACATTCAAAAACTAAACATATTGAGATTAGACATCATTTTATAAGAGATTGTAATGAAAAGAAGTTGGTTCAGGTTGTCAAAATTCATACTGATGACAATTTTGCTGACTTACTAACTAAAGGTTTTGATGTAACAAGGTTTCAGTACTTGGTAACAGGTATTGGAATGCTTAATCCTTGAAAAATTCGATGTCTAAGTGTTTTTGTAATAATAAGGATTTTGTACTGCTAGGTGTGTCTGATGAAACTGCTGGGTATAGTTTGTACTGCTTGGTAATTTTTAGTATTGCTTATGGAAATTTGTTAGTCACTTGTGATAACTGTTAAAAAGGAAATGTTTTGCAATGTATTTTCTTTGGTTTTGGACTAACATTTACAGGTTGAATAAGCAAATTGCTTGGAGTATGTACATTTTGAATTGGATTGTGCTTTGGAAAGAATGGTGATTTGGAATGTCAAGTGTGAGAATTTGTCACACAACAAATGGTAATTGGTTCACCATGTCTAACCCACATAAGAACCAACTAGTCCAGATCAAACGGTTTCTGGTAAAGACTAATCAAATCCGTTTATGGTTGACAGTTTACCAAAAACTGGATGGTCATCAACTCACCATATCTTAAAGTAAAGAGTTGACTAGTCCAAAGCAAACGACTATTGGTAAAGACACATCAAATCCGTTGATAGCTGATAGTTTGCTAAAAACTATAAGTGGGCAAAAATGTTTTCAAGTCCACACTAAGTTTATCCTGATCTCTGAAAATTTTTGCTAAACAGTTTGTACTGCTAGTTCCAACTAGTTTGTACTGTTCATTCAAACTTGGTTTAAAACTGAGTTTATACTCTATGATTCACCTCTCTCAGAAGGTTACACATCTGGAAGTGATGAGAATAGGTCTGAAACTATACAACTGAATTGATGGAAACTTGTACAAATTGTCATAGTGGAAGCTGAGCTCAAATGTCATATGTTCAAATTTATGTGATGGTGAAAATTCTTCCAAACAGGGGAGGAATTAACGTTTGTTCAGTTGCTGTTAAAGATGATTATGTAACTCAGGGGAGGATATCAGTTCAAAATCAGAGATAAGTATGAAGTTTATATTGGAGTGCTTACTGTTATGGTTTCTTCAAAAGCTTATATGTGAAGAAAATTCTAAAGTGATTCAAGATTGAAGATAAGTGTTTGAAAGAATCCACCCCATCATATACAGAGTTTAATTCAAGAAGAAACTTAATGATTTGCACTGAAATCATAAGTTTAGGGGAGGATTGTTGGGAATTAAACCAACAGTTAGTACTGCCAGGCATAAATTAGTACTGCTGAAGATTCGTTCAAGATTATGCTAACAGTACTAAGTCACTTAGTACTGCTAGTAGAAGAAGTTAGTACTGGTTATAAGATAAAGACAGAAGGTGAAAGACGCGTAATGATATATATAGAATAGATTGCATGTATATCTTATTATGTTAGATTGATACGTATAATAGTTTTACTTGTATAGGACTCCTTGTTCTGTAAAAGGAGATCCTAATTAGGGTTTCATATATCTCTTATATATCTCTAAACCCTAAGTACGAACTAATTGTAAGAGCTTCAAGGTTTTCGAACCCTGGTGGTATTGTAGATCATCCTTATTAATATATTGAAGCTAATCATTGTGTTAAACATTGTGTTCTTGTCTTCCATTGTTACATTCATACTATCACACACATCACCAAACACAAAATCTTCTAAGTGCTTTGTAGTAAATTCTGCGTGCTACTTAGCATTATACTCAAAGTATCTTCAACACAAGTCGTGTGTTTAGATCCGGTTACTTACTCTTATTATGTTTTCATAAGCTTTGTAGATTGAGGATTGTAATCACATATGTGTATATGACAGCCTTATTAACTGATTACAATGGTCAAAATCTACTACTGTCACATAGTAGCACAAACGTATTTACACACCATACTTGCTCATATTTTACCGTATGCAAAACCGTACATCCAATACTTTTCAGCGGTCTTAGAAAATTAAACACTTATACGGTTAAACTAAAAACAGAAAACTGAAGGTCATGAGACGACAAAAATATCTTGTATATATTCATATAAGAAAGAGTACATAAACTCGACACAACTCGATATACGACGTTAAAATTTTATTCAGATTTTTCTTCATAAAGTCGCAATCTTCTGTTCTGGTTCTTACAAAAATGACTCCCAAAAACATGAATCAAATGAAAACCTCAAGTTTTGGCGAGTGTTCTGTATTGATCTTGTTCTGTACTTGCAAATTATCACCTGATATGTTTTCGCAAGCAGGTTCATCATTGTGGCATCTGTGCTTGTGCACTTGTATGAATTCCTGTTACAAAATAATCAAGGTTTAGTTGAGAACACTGAATCTAGATATAACAATCTCAGTATGTAAATATAAAAAAGGATCGCATTAAAGCATTGAAGTAATGGTGGAGCGGGACCTGGAATCAATTTCAGTTGTTCTCTTTGTTAACCATCCACACGCTGCAAAGGTATCAAATTCTTGGAAGTTGCAAGCTCGAGAAAATAAACCTGGTCTTTCGGTGGTTAGTAAGGTTGTCTATCAGGCTTTTTTATTGCTGTACCAATGTCTCTTTGTTGGTGTATTTCAAATCATCTTGGATAATATAATCATTGGTAACATCTCCGTGTTGCAAAACATCTGGAACATAGATCATGTAAATAATAACCATATTACAAAAACTCCAGAATTCAGAAACCGGAGCCAAAATCACGTGAAAAAAGAAAAATTGATGACCACGATGGCTAGTGAAGTTTGGTCCGGACCTGGGCTGAGTGTAGATTGGCTGAAGAAGATAAATAGAATTTAAATTCCAGGTTATTTTGATACTGTATCCATTAAGAACCTGCTGAGATGAACAAATGCAAAGAGGATTAATAAATCAATTGTTAGTATCAAATGTATGCACAATCTGTGTCATTAAATATTTGTTTTTTTTACCACTACTTTGCTCCAACAACAACTTGCTACACCAACCTTGCAATTAATGCCATTAAGTTTGAATTTAATACATGGCTAGCATTTGTTTTAAATTCACCTCACTATATCAATTAATACACAAATTACTTCTATTAAAAAACTGAAATCTTTCTAAAATTCTTAAAAATGAGTTCAAAGTTAGAAATTGTTGAAATTTCTTCATATGATTCAGCCTTTTCTGATGGAATTTCTTCACCATGGTCTACCTATTTTCCTAACTGGTATTCAACCTCATTTGGTGGGTCAAAAAAGAGTACAGCTGCCAGGCCTTGCATAAAGGATTTAACCTCTGTTAATGTTTCTATGAACACTCAAGGGCTTTCAATGGGTGTCAAAAGGATTCAAATCCTAGGACTTGCAGCCAATGAGATTGCCAAAAGGATTCAAGTCCTAGGCCTTCCAGCCAAGGGGACTTATGCAAACATGATAGGTAAAGGGAAAGGGAAAAGTACTTTTACTTAAAGGATTTTCATCACTGTCTTTTGTTAGAAATATATGGTTTCATCTTTTAAATGAAGTATGTATCTATGTATGAATCTATGTATATAATGTAATATGCATCTATGGATGTATCTATGTAATAAAAGGCTACTTGATAGTGGTACTTAGTGTTGTTATAACCTGTTAATACTCATAAAAAATAAAAGTTTTTTATTTAACTAATGCTCAGTTTCTGTCTTGAAAGCAAAGGTCTAAAATTCAGGTGTTCATCTTGGTTTGATCTGAAAGGTTGTAGTTTTAATTTTGTTACAGTAAAGACAGAAACTACAACTTGAAAAGGGCTGGTTGACAATGTAAATGGTGGAAAATTCAGTAAAAATAATAACTATAATTTATAGATTTAGACCTTGTCATGTAGCTACAATTATTAAGTATTTGTTGGGAATTAAATGTTCTGAAGATTAGTATTGAGAATTAAATGTTCACAAGGTTAGTACTGCTCAAGGAAATTCACTAAGTGTTGATTCTACTGCTAGTGTATTTGATTCTACTGCTAGTTTTAGAAATACTACTACTGGAAGATACTGCTGCTAGAGTAAAAGATCCTACTGATGAAAGGATAAGTGTCGCGTATTCTACTGCTGATTGGATAAGTATGAAAAAGATATTTGTGTATAAAAGTAAAATATATACCGTAGAAAATATCTTTGATAAGTGACCAGTCAATAAGTTGTGTACACAGATACATGTTGTATCTTTGCTACTGACACATACAAGCTAGCGATTAGACAATATTCAAGTGTGCATGTGCTTAGATATTTTACATATATAGAAAGTTAGACTTTAGTTGTAAAGGGTGCTCAATGTGTAACTATTAGATATTAAATGAGTTAGTTAAACATAACAAGAAATAGTTATCTTTGTAATAGAGATTCAAGGTTTATAACCCCAATGATAGTGAAGATCACTCGTATTATTCTCAATAATATTGAATCGTTTGGTGTTATACTTTCTGTGTTCATTGTTCATCACTCAAGCATCACTATTCCATTTCCATTACCAATATCCTTCTAAGTGTGGTTAAGTAGATTCAGCTTACTTAATCATATTCACTCGTTATAAAGGACTAACATCCTACAAAGTGTATTACATCCTCTCATTTGGTATCAGAGCAAGGCTGATATCTTTGATTTAGAAGAAGAAGAAATGGACGTGGAATCTATTCAGACGAATGTTGCTGCAAAGTTGCCAATGCTCAAACAGAATGAGTTTGACATGTGGAGGTTAAGGATAGAGCAGTATTTCCAAGTGCAAGACTATACACTTTTGGAAATTATTGAAGAAGGCAACTCTTTCAAACCTACAACCTCTACATCAACAGTTGAGGGTAAGGTAGTGACAACTGTGCAAACCAACCCAACAACTGGAGAAGAGAGAGTTCTAAAGAAGAATGACCTCAAGGCCAAAAGTATGCTGATGATGACCATTCCAAATGATCAACTTTTAAACTTCAGCAAGTTCAAAGATGCAAAGTCTTTGTTTGAGGCCATTGTTGCAAGGTATGGTGGGAATGAAGCCACCAAGAAGATCCAGAAGACTCTTCTCAAGCAGCAATTTGAAAACTTCTCCTCAACCAACAATGAATCATTAGACCACATGTTTAACAGGCTTCAGAAGATTGTGAGCCAACTTACAATTCTTGGGGTGGATATACCTCAAGAAGATCTAAACTCAAAATTTCTAAGAAGCTTACCTGAAGAGTGGGCTATGCATGTTTTTGTCTGGAAAAACAAGACAGACATTGACACCATGGATCTTATGGATCTGTATAGCAACTTCAAAATTGTGGAACAAGATATGAAAAAGACTGGAGAATCTAGTTCAAGCACTAGGAATATGGCATTTGTGTCATCTCCTAGTACCTCAAATCCAGTTGAAGATGTGAAGGTTGATGGTGGAGTTGGTGCTGCTAGTTCATCAAGCAGTACCATTGGTATTTTGGATGAGAAGACTTGTTGTGCTTTTTTAACAAGTCAGAATGATGGGTCCATGCTAACTCATGAAGACCTCCAAGAAATCAATGATGATGATTTGGAGGAGATGGACCTAAAATGGAAAATTTCTCTTCTAAGCATGAAGGCTAAGAAGTTCTATCAAAGGACAGGGAAGAAGATCACTATCAGCAGCAATGATACTGCTGGTTTTGACAAGTCAAAGATAGAATGTGAGGAGAGGTTCACTACACTATAAGGTTGTTAGACCTTTGTTGCTTTGTGTATATGATATGTTTGAGTTAATATGATTAAGTATGCGGAATCTGCTTAACCACACTTAGAAGGTTATTTGGATATGGAAATCGAACAATTATGTTTGTTATAGAACAATGAACAAAGAAAGTTTATCACCAAACGATTCAATATTATTCAAAATAATACGAGTGATCTTCACTATCACTAGGGTTACAAAACCTTGAATCTTATGTTTCTATGGCTTATGATATTGTTCTATTCTTAGCAAATATTAACACACATAATATCTAGTTTAAGATCTCTCATTTATAGTCCAAGAGAGATCTTTACAAATATTGTCAAGTCTAATCGAACACATGCTTGAGAGTGTCAGTCATTAAGTTAGACCCGTATCCCGGTTACGAGTAGGCACCACCCTAGATGAATATGCTAAGGTTGGATGTAATTGGTTGGTCAACGAAGTTACGTGGAAAGTCAAACCCGGTAGTCAAATTAATAGTCAAAGTATGACTAATGTAGTAATATGAAATGTGAGGTATAAACTAGAAGGACCTAAGTTGTCAAGTGTCCAATATGTTATAAGTTAGTTGTGGTTAAATAAGAAAGAATAGGACTTGAGGGGCTTAATGTGCCAAGGGACCAAAGTTACTACCTAACTATCTATATCTAGGATTTTCTAGACTTATCTTCTATTATTGAGATAAGAAGGCCGGATTTTAGAGAGAGAAGGAAGAGAGGGAAAGTGAGATGGTGATATAGAAGAGATGAAGATGATCAAGTCCTAGTGTTTATGGCCTTCCTTAGTTATGATCTTATGCAAGTAAGTATTTCTATTTGATGATTATTAAGGTTAAGGTTTATAATTAGGTGGGTTTTCATCATATGATCAAAATATGATCATATGATGATGTAGGAAGAAAGATGAGTGTGTTTAATGGGTTATGTTAACCCTTGATTATGTTATTGATTGTTATGTTGTTAGGTTTTGGTTAATTGTAGAAGATGATGATTATGATGATGATGATGGTTAGAAGATGTTGTTGGTGGGATTTATGTTAGTAGCCTAGCTTGGATTGAAGGTAAGTAACTCTCCCTAAAACATGTGTTATGTATGTATTTATCATGTATGTATTGTGGTTGTGTAAGAGCATAGGAGTTGGGTTAGTATGGTTGTAAGCTAAGGATGGATGGCTAGTGACTTTGGATAAGAGTATGTTAGTTATCGGCTTTGGACTAGTTAAGGTATGTTGTGATTATGGTTGTGTTGAATGAATGTGATTTCGTTGTGAAGTTGAGTATGATATGAGTGGTATGTGGTAGTTTAGAGGTTTTTATGTGATTATGATGCTTATGTGAAAGTATGTGTATGATATATGTTTTATGATGGGTTACTTACTAAGTGTAAGCATATTCTTTTAGTTGTTAATGCTTTTGTAGGTTTATGTGCGGTGAAATGTAAGGACTTGGACTATAGCCTAAGGAATTGGAAGCGGATTGAAGGATAAATCATAATTAGGAGCTTAGTATAGAACACCGAGCTCAAGTGACAAGGTTGTACCCCCGAGAGTCTTTTATTGATTTGTAAAGTGTAGTCGAGTGTCAATTTGTATGTTAGAAAGGTCATAACGATTTGGGAGTCTAACGATGGGTCAAAGTGTGTTTTAAGTGTTTTTGAGTAATGATAATGGGGTGTTTGGTTTAAGCGTGTTCGTACCCATTTTGGGTTGTAAACGGGTCAAGTGATCTTGGAACATGTTTATTATGTTAATATATTGATTTCTGGAAAGTTTGATGTAATTCGGAAGTGGTATAAGTGGTTTGTTGTGAAATGGGTCAAAATGGGTTTTAGTGGTGAAATTGCAGTTTTGTTCTTGATGGCCTTCTTGACGCCGTCACCCTTTAAACTCCAAAAATTCGTCTGGCCTATCAAGGCTTGACGCTGTCAGAGCCGACTGTGCAGATTTTTGGCAGTTTTCGAAAAATCATATCTTTTAATCCGTAAGTCGAAATGGGTCGTGCCACCTATCGTTTTGAAGGTAATTGAGTCTACTTTCATCTAAAAATAGTTTCAAGGTCTGAAAGTTTATATATTTTTGTCAGTGGTCAAAAGAGTAAGCAGGTGTCCGTAAAAGTGAGTCGTTTCCGTGTAAAAAGTTTTAAATTTTGGTCTAAGCGGGCACGGGGTGTAACAACTTGGTATCAGAGCCAGGTTTAAGTGAATTAGGTTTCCTTTAGGTTGCCTAGACTTAAACCACTCGTAGACGCGTTAAGTTAAGTTTGAGATAGGTGGGCTAATAGTTTGTGAGTTATAGGATGTGGATGTAGAGTTTGAAACGAATGATGTGATCGTTATATGGGTAGTATGATGGGGACTTAGGGATGTGTCTTATGTGATATATGGCATGGGAGACTTGACGTGTGAGTGATAGGATTACCGTGCACCTCGGGCTGTCTCGGTAATTATTATATGATTATGTGATTGTGTGTCATGGTACTTAGCGGGGGTGAATAGGTGTAATAAGTTGTGTGGTGGGTTATAAGAAATGTGACTAAAAATGAAAGTGCGTGACTTGTGTGATAGGGATGATCAAAGCATGGCCTTGTGAGCATTTATATTTTAGCGTGGTGATCATTAATGAGGTATTAGAGATGGGTTAACGGAAGTCAGAGTATTAGGAGTGTGAATATGAACGTGTGATAACGTTGAATGTGTGTGGTGAAGAAATGAAATAAAAAATATATATATATATATATATATATATATATATATATATATATATATATATATATATATATATATATATATATATATATATATAATAAGTTTGTGATGAACTTAGTTACAAAATAAGAAAAAGGCATAGGAGTTGAGTAAATAATGAAATAGAGCGAAATTTCTTAAGTAATACTAGCTAAAATGAGATGAACATCTATGAAGCTAAAGTGTTGTCATGAAATAATTATACTACGGCTAAGGCGATTAGCTGTAGTCATTAATAAATAATGAACGTGTTGTAGTTGGCGATTTATGTAGGGTTTACATGTAAAGGAAGCAAACGAGACTAAAAGAGTAGTAGTAAAGATGCGGAATTAGTTAACGAGGATTAAATAATGTAAGTTGTGGTAAGATGTGTAAACACGTGACGAAAATGTATAAATGACTAAAATGTGTAGGAAAAATGAATGATGCTAACGAATGTAGTTAAATCCATG
Source organism: Artemisia tridentata subsp. tridentata (assembly GCA_021014915.2). Classification (NCBI taxonomy): domain Eukaryota; kingdom Viridiplantae; phylum Streptophyta; class Magnoliopsida; order Asterales; family Asteraceae; genus Artemisia; species Artemisia tridentata. Next base: position 91,210,454 of record CP139509.1, read on the forward strand.
CAAGGTTTAGACACGGAAAAAGAAATGGATAGGCTAAAGGTAAAATAAAGATGTGAAAATAACTAATGCGTATTAAAAACGTAAGAAAGAATGCGAGGAGTATGTGTGAGAAAAAGACGTTGTCTTGAAATTATCATATTACGGCGCTGTAATCACTATAATGAATGCATGAGTTACGGTTGGTAAAATGTGAGAGGTCTAGATGTAAATGAGTCGGGTGGACTAAAATGTAAAATAAGAATGTGAAATTGATTAATGAAGGCTAAGAATGCAAGAGGTAAAGTAAAGATGTGAAAATAACTAAAGCGGATTAAGAATGTAAGGAGTGTGTATGAGATAAAGGCGTTGTTCTAAAATTATCATATTACTGCTAAGGCGATTAGCGGTAATTACTATAATAAACGAATGTAATAATGAGTGTGTGGTGCTTATGACTTGGATCCGGTGTTAAAATGTGAAAGTGGTAAAGTTATGAATGTTAATTATCTTTCGGGATGAATGTTAAATGTGATATCCATCGGGATGACCAAGTAAAGGAATGTTAAGGAATCCTTCGGGATGAATGTTAAAGATCCTTCGGGATAAAAATGCATTGCCTTCACAGGCAAAGATTGCCTACATCCTTGGCATGTGTGAAAGTCCTTTCGGGGAAAATGTTAAAGTAAAGCGGATCCAAGCTAGAAAATAGAAGAATTTAAATATCAAATGAAATATAAAATGAAAATGAAATAATAAAAGTTAGATTGGGAATTAGGAGTAGTGGTGTTATGTCGGGAGTACATAACCACTAGTTTATATTTCTTGATTTACATCGATTGGGACGCCTCTCCATGTAAATGAGGAATTATAAACGAGTGGGCTATGTGTTGCCGACACGGCACGAGTAGGGTTAGAGAAGTAGAAAGCGAGAGTTTAGAATTCATAGAAATTTTAAGGACTAAGATAGGAGGATTAGAGTTGGACCATGGCTTTAGATGAGACTTAGAAGGACCTTGATGGGATGGAGAAATTGTAATGGTGGCATAATGTGCCTTGCGGTGTGGTACAAAATATGATGAACGAAAGTAACGAAATGTGAACGTATTAGTCGAGTATGATTATGTAAAGTCAAATAGTACGAGTTTCTTAAGTATCAAGTAGTCAAAGAATGGGGGTAGAGGGTAAAGCGAGTGAGATGATGATGTGCGGTAATAGGGCGGATTAGAATGATGATTGGCGATAATAAGTAAGTCTTGTATTATGTGAAATCTAAGCAAGAGTTGTGTGGTATAGAAGTAAGCGGGGTTAATGTGGATTAGGGCATGTGATATGTTATAGTATGCGTAAAATCGCAAGATCACTTAGATCGTTGAACTAAGTAAACTAGGGGTTAAGGTGTTAGGAATGAGATGAGTTATGTGACTTGATGTTGGTTAGTAAAGAACGACAGATTTCGGGGACGAAATCTAAATAAGGGGGTAGAATTGTTAGACCCGTATCCCGGTTACGAGTAGGCCCCACCCTAGATGAAATATGCTAAGATTGGATGTAATTGGTTGGTCAACGAAGTTACGTAGAAAGTCAAACCCGGTAGTCAAATTAATAGTCAAAGTATGACTAATGTAGTAATATGAAATGTGAGGTATAAACTAGAAGGACCTAAGTTGTCAAGTGTCCAATATGTTATAAGTTAGTTGTGGTTAAATAAGAAAGAATAGGACTTGAGGGGCTTAATGTGCCAAGGGACCAAAGTTACTACCTAACTATCTATATCTAGGATTTTCTAGACTTATCTTCTATTATTGAGATAAGAAGGCCGGATTTTAGAGAGAGAAGGAAGAGAGGGAAAGTGAGATGGTGATATAGAAGAGATGAAGATGATCAAGTCCTAGTGTTTATGGCCTTCCTTAGTTATGATCTTATGCAAGTAAGTATTTCTATTTGATGATTATTAAGGTTAAGGTTTATAATTAGGTGGGTTTTCATCATATGATCAAAATATGATCATATGATGATGTAGGAAGAAAGATGAGTGTGTTTAATGGGTTATGTTAACCCTTGATTATGTTATTGATTGTTATGTTGTTAGGTTTTGGTTAATTGTAGAAGATGATGATTATGATGATGATGATGGTTAGAAGATGTTGTTGGTGGGATTTATGTTAGTAGCCTAGCTTGGATTGAAGGTAAGTAACTCTCCCTAAAACATGTGTTATGTATGTATTTATCATGTATGTATTGTGGTTATGTAAGAGCATAGGAGTTGGGTTAGTATGGTTGTAAGCTAAGGATGGATGGCTAGTGACTTTGGATAAGAGTATGTTAGTTATCGGCTTTGGACTAGTTAAGGTATGTTGTGATTATGGTTGTGTTGAATGAATGTGATTACGTTGTGAAGTTGAGTATGATATGAGTGGTATGTGGTAGTTTAGAGGTTTTTATGTGATTATGATGCTTATGTGAAAGTATGTGTATGATATATGTTTTATGATGGGTTACTTACTAAGCGTAAGCTTATTCTTTTAGTTGTTAATGTTTTTGTAGGTTTATGTGCGGCGAAATGTAAGGACTTGGACTATAGCCTAAGGAATTGGAAGCGGATTGAAGGATAAATCGTAATTAGGAGCTTAGTATAGAACACCGAGCTCGAGTGACAAGGTTGTACCCCCGAGAGTCTTTTATTGATTTGTAAAGTGTAGTCGAGTGTCAATTTGTATGTTAGAAAGGTCAAAACGATTTGGGAGTCTAACGATGGGTCAAAGTGTGTTTTAAGTGTTTTTGAGTAATGATAATGGGGTGTTTGGTTTAAGCGTGTTCGTACCCATTTTGGGTTGTTAACGGGTCAAGTGATCTTGGAACATGTTTGTTATGTTAATATAATGATTTCTGGAAAGTTTGATGTAATTCGGAAGTGGTATAAGTGGTTTGTTGTGAAATGGGTCAAAATGGGTTTTAGTGGTGAAATTGCAGTTTTGTTCTTGATGGCCTTCTTGACGCCGTCACCCTTTAAACTCCAAAAATTCGTCTGGCCTATCAAGGCTTGACGCTGTCAGGCTTGGGCTTGACGCTGTCAGAGCCGACTGTGCAGATTTTTGGCAGTTTTCGAAAAATCATATCTTTTAATCCGTAAGTCGAAATGGGTCGTGCCACCTATCGTTTTGAAGGTAATTGAGTCTACTTTCATCTAAAAATAGTTTCAAGGTCTGAAAGTTTATAGATTTTTGTCAGTGGTCAAAAGAGTAAGCAGGTGTCTGTAAAAGTGAGTCGTTTCCGTGTAAAAAATTTTAAATTTTGGTCTAAGCGGGCACGGGGTGTAACAGTCGGTCATTAAGATACAACATGTATCTGTGTTTACAACTTGTTACAAGATATTATCTACCATGTATTGTTGACTATTATACACATAATATCTTTGTATTCTTATCCAACCAGCAGTAGAATACTTCAATAGTTATCCATTTAACAGTAGAATCTTCTTCACTAGCAGCAGCATCATTCAGCAGTAGAATGTTTAATGCTAGCAGTAGAATCAAATGCACTAGCAGTAGAATAATACTTAGAGTATTTATTTGAGCATAACTGATCTTGTAATCCTTTAATTCCCGATATTAATCTTCAGAATATTTAATTCCCAACAATCCTCCCCTAAAAATGTGAATCCTTTTTAACATGTTTCTGAATTAAATTATGGATTGTGAAGATCTTTCAAACACTTCTGTAGTCAGATTCTTGATCTGAGCTATCTTCTGTTCTTCAAGATTAAATATCTTTCTCAGAAACTCATCTGCCATTTTCTTTTAACTTTGACAATATTAGAAACTATCTTCAAGCTTTAAACAAAGCCTAAAAGATGGTGCAATTTTCTTGGATGGAGAATTATAAGAGGCAATGATGCTGTGAATCTTGGATACTTGTTTCAACAAGTGAAATCATCTATCAGCATGCCTTTGCAAGTGATGAACAAACGTAGTGAACTGAGATTTACCTAGATAGAACTTTCTCCTTTGGAATGCTTCATCCCTTCTGAATATATATAATACTCCAGAATCAGCTCTGTTCTTGTCATTTTTAACCTCCATGTCATCATCTTGTATGCTCTTGTCTTTTCCTCCCTTACATTTGGTTAATCTTCCTTGGGCTTTATTTCCTCCCCTGAGATGCAAATAACATTTTATCCTCCCCTGTTTGGAAGATCTCTCACCATCATTCCATCATTATCTGATCTATCAATGTGAACTTGTTTTCAGACAATGTTGTACATGAAGCCATCAATTCCTTAAGAGTTTATGTGCTGCCCTCATCACTTCTAGGTGTGTTAACTCCTATGAGAGGTGATTCATGGGGCATTGACTCATTATCCATCAATGGATGGTTTTACTGAGTCCCTTTGAAAATCCTTTTTAAGAAACTTTTGACTTAGCAGTATGTTCATGATTTTATTATAGAAAAATCATACTGCTTTCAACCATTTTGAAGGGATTAAGTGTGTAACAGACACTTAATCTAGAATTCGGTTTAAAGCAACCTCTGGTTGTGTGAGAACCAATGTTTTTCAGTTATAAATAACTGCCTGTGTAAAGATAAACCTATTCAAAAGGCTTTCTTAACAGGGTTTCCAGCTCATAGCAATTGTTCCCTCTAACACAAGTGTTAGATTCACTTTTACTGGCTGTTCTTTCTATCAGATGTCCTTAGACTTGCTCATTATACTTAAAAGTATAAAATGATAGAAAATAAGTTGAGTCAGTTACTATCTGACCAACTGAACCATCAATTCAATGTGAAATATCATAATCAGATTTCAAGAAATAAGTTTTAAAGATTTTATTAACTTAGGTGTTAACCTTTGTTAATGAAATCCCAAACTCAGTCCATCATAAACCTATTATGTCAGCAACTGATATCATCATTCTGCTGCTTCTATTTCACTTGAAACTTCCTTGTTGTTTAATGTTCATACCTGAAAATGTTTGTCCAAAACCAAGAAACAAAATGCAAAGCATATGTCTTATAGCAGTATCATAGATATGACTAACAAATATGAACTTAACAAACGAAAATTTTGTACCAACAACACAAACTTTTCACTAACAGTAGTATTTTATAAATCCAGCAGCACAATCAAAAATTTATATACAAAAACACATAGTTTTAAATCATTGAGGATTGAGCATCTCAATACATGCTACCAAGTATTGAAACCTTCCAACATCAAAAGCTTTAGTGAGTAGATCTGCAAAGTTGTGTTCAGAATCAATTTTGAACACTTGAATCAACTTTTTCTCATTGCAATCTCTAATAAAATGATGTCTAATTTCAATGTGTTTTGTTTTAGAATGTTGTACTGGGTTTTTAATTATGCAAATTGTACTACTATTATCAATATGAATGACAGTGTTCATGAAATTGTACCCATAGTCAAGAAGTTGGTTTTGAAGCCATAGAATTTGACCACAGCAACTTGCAGCAGCTACATATTCAGCTTCAGTTGTTGAAGTAGCCACAATTGTTTGCTTCTTACACTGCCATGAGATAAGTCTACACCCAAGGAATTGACATCCTCCAGTTGTTGACTTTCTGTCCAAGCTAGCACCAGCATAATCACTATCTGAAAATGCTACCAAGTCAAAAGGCGATTCTCTAGAATACCATAGACCCAACCTAGGTTGACCCTTGAGATATCTAAAAATCTTCTTGACTGCTGTTAAATGAGAAACCTTTGGAGTTACTTGAAATCTTGCACAAGCACAAACAGAGAACATGATGTCAGGTCTTGATGATGTGAGATACATCAAAGAACCTATCATAGATCTGTAAGTGTGTACATCTACATTGTCTCCATCTAAATCTTTAAGAAATGGCTTCTCAGAGTCCATTGGTGTGCTTGCCATTTTTGAATCAGCAAAGTTGAACTTCCTAAATATCTCAGCAACATATTTATCTTGACTAATAAATATTCCTTCATATGATTGTTTAACTTGCAAACCCAAAAAGAATGTAAGTTCCCCCATGGAACTCATCTGAAACTTATCATGCATAAGCTTCTCAAACTCCAAACACATCTCCTTCCTTGTAGATCCAAAGATGATATCATCCACATACACCTGAACTAACAAAAGATCACTCTTGTTCTTTTTGATGAATAATGTCTGATCAATCTTGTCTCTTTGAAATCCATTTTCAATTAAGTAGGAAGCTAGTGTTTCATATCATGCTCTAGGTGCCTGATGAAGGCCATAAAGAGCCTTAACTACTCTGTACACTTTTTCTGGATGGTCAGGATCAATGAACCCTGGAGGTTGTGAGACATACACCTCTTCTTCAATAGTACCATATAAAAATCCACTCTTGACTTCCATTTGATAAACTGTGAAGCCTATAAATGAAGCATAAGCTAAGAAAAGCCTAATTGCCTCAAGTCTTGCTACTGGAGCAAAAACCTCATCATAGTCTATACCTTCTTCTTGTGTGTACCCTTGGGCTACTAATCTAGCCTTATTCCTAATCACTATGCCCCTTTCATCCCTTTTTTTCTTGAAAACCCATCTAGTGCCAATTACCTTTTCATCCTTAGGTAGATCAACTAGCACCCAAACCTTCTGAATCTTAAACTGAAGAAGCTCCTCTTGCATAGCTTCCACCCAACTCGAATCATCTAGGGCTTTAAGAATGTTCTTTGGTTCTGCCTGAGAGAGAAAACATACAAACAAGCAAGAGTTTGAAAACTCATGCTGCTTTGAAGCATAAAGGGCATCAAGAAGCCCTTGTTGGTCTGAAGACATCAGTTGTTGTCTTGTCTTCACACCTGATTGTACATCTCCAATCACATTTTCTAGGGAGTGGACTTTGTGAATCTTGGTGTGTGGTGTTGAAGGAACTTGATAGTTGGGTGAGATATTGCTCAAATCCACCTCTTTATCTGAGAAATCTGCTTCATTTGAGTCTGAAGGGCCAGCAGTAGAATTATTTGGCCTAGCAGCAGAAAAATTAAGCCTAGCAGTAGAATGCTCTGTCTCAGCAACACTATCATCAGCAGAAACATTTTCTTGTTCCTTGGTTCCATCTTCCTTGTGTTCATCTTCAACATCTTCTTTAGCTTTACCAGAAGAAGATTCATCATTTGTTGAAGTTGAAGACACACTGGTACTTATTGGCATCCATACATGATCTTGATTTGTCTCATTGTCTAACCCTGCCTCATTTGATGTTTGTGAACCTGAAAAATCATTAGTTTCTGCAACAACAGGCACATAATTCATAGAATGGGTTAGTGATTCAAGATCAAATAGCCAATTAGGACATTGACCTGCTACATTGGATTTGTTCTCTAAAAATTCCACATGCAGGTTCTCATCTACTCTTCTAGTTCTCAAGTTGTATACTCTAAAAGCTTTGCTATTGAGAGAATATCCAACTAAGAATCCTTCGTCTGCTTTGCCATCAAACTTTCCAAGATGGTCTAAGGTATTCAGAATTGTCACATGACATCCAAAAGGTCTAAGAAATCCTATTGCAGGAGTTCTACCTCTAAAAAGCTCATATGATGTCTTATTGTGAGATTTTACAACCAAAACCCTATTTTGAACATAGCAAGCAGTGTTGACTGCTTCAGCCCAAAAAGTGATAGGCAACTTAGAGTCAGCTAACATAGTTCTAGCAGCTTCTATGAGTGTTCTATTTCTCCTTTCAGCAACTTCATTTTGCTGAGGAGTTCTAGCTACACTAATTTCTCTCCTAATACCTTTTTCCTTGCAGAAGTCATCTATAACTCTATTCTTAAACTCTGTCCCATTATCACATCTAATGACTTTTACTCTTTTGCTTACTAGGTTTTCTATCTCTGTAATGAAGGTCTTAAGGATGCTAGAAGTCTCATCCTTAGAAGCTAAAAAGAAAACCCATGTAAATCTACTATAGTCATCAGTAATAACTAGACAATATCTTTTATGCATCATGCTACTAACAGAAGTAGGTCCAAATAAATTCATATGAAGCATAAAAAATGATTGATCAATAGAGTTAAAAATTTTGGGCTTACAAGAGGCTTTGTGTTGTTTGCATTTAAGACAAGCAATGCATGTTTGTTCATTTTCAAATCATTTTTGAGGTAAACCTCTTACCAAACCATTCTTAACAATCTTATTTATGGTTTTGAAGTTAATGTGACCAAGCCTCCTATGCCATAACATTGATTCATCCTATGCAGCCTTTGCAACAAGACAAGTTAAAGCCTTTTTAGGAACAATGTTCTTCATATCAACACTGTACATATTGCCCTTTCTAGGAATTTTAAGAAGTACTTGACTTTCATCAGGCATCTTAAAATCAGAAGAAAGTACAAGACATTCAGTGTCAGTAAAAAGAACTTTGTTCTTTTTGTCACACATTTGTGAGACACTAAAAAGATTATACTTAAGCTCTTGTACATAGTACACATCTTCAAAATCTAAATTTCCAGTTTTAATTGTACCTTTACCGGAAATTTTGCCACCAATACCTCCTCCAAAGGTAACATAGCCACCATTTAATGTTTGAAAATCGGAAAGATAGGACTTGTTGCCTGTCATGTGTCTTGAACATCCACTATCTGAGTATCCTTGATCCTCTTGTTTATCAGTTGAATGTTCCTGCACAAAAATGAGGAATATTAATTTCCTTTGGGGACCCAAGCCATTACTGACTTGGATCTGCCTCTTGCATCAATGAAATTTAATCTTTTGAGAACAGTTGATGCAACATTGGATTTAAGAACCCAACATGCTGAGGCCTTAACAGCATTTGCCCTGTTTTCCCTAGCAGTAGTATGAACTACATGCTTAGCAGTAGAAACTGCTAGCTTTGTAGTTGTTCCCTTTGGTTTCCAAACTTGTTTTTGGACCACTGCTTTTGATTGAATGGGCCTTTTAACAGTTTTTGATGCATTTTTGTAAGTTGATTTTGCATTTTTAACTGTTGGTCTTGGGTTAACAGTCATGAATGGTCTAGGAGTAGGAGCTGCTTTTGTAACTGCTCTGGGTTTTTTTCTACTAATGTTAGAGTGATCTTTAATTGTTTGCATTTTGAAGTTCACCATATTGTTTGTATTCCCAGCTACCCTTTGGTTGCAGAAAGCTGCAAGATGGTCAAATTCTCCACATACAAAGCAAGCTTTGTTATAAAAGTCAAAGTCATCACCTAGTTGGTGAGACTTAAGGCCATTCCAATTCCTTTGGTTGCCTTTAGGCTTGTTTGTGGTTCTGTATTGTTCACAATATCTAACTGGTTGCCTAACATGTTTAATGTTGGTTTTAGGCCTATCAGTATTTTGTTCGACTATCTTTGGAACAATTATTCCTGCTTTCTTAACCACTTCAGGTTTAGACATAACCTGATCATCTTCATCATCATCAGATACCCAGTCTTCAATGACCACTCTATCTGATCTTCTATCAGAGGACACCTTGTCCTCAGGAAGTGAAGTTTTACTTAAACTTTCACTTACTTTCTTAGGTTCAACAACAACTAGCTTTGTTTTTGGTTGTACACCATATTGTAGCTCAGGTTGTTGAAATTTAGGTACACCTGAATTTTCTAGGTCAATCCCTGGGGGTTTAGGGATTCCTCTGTAAGGGGGTGGGACAACATTATATCCTAACCCTGACTTGGCTCTATTAATCACTTGACATTCTATCATGTTGGTTACACCTCTAGAAGCATGTTCTAGTGTTTGTGTAGTCAAGTGAATGTTTCCATTTTCCTTTTTGACCCTATCAAAAGCCTCTCTTAAAAGCTTAATTTCAGCATCTCTAAAGAATATGTCTTGTCTAAGAAGAGCTTTATCCTCAGAAAAAGCAAATTCATTTTGTTTGTAATGAATGATCTGCTTCTCTAGGGATTCTAAACCACATTTATAGTCTACTAAGTCTTGTTGAGTTCTGCTTAGGACTTTCTTTTGGTCATCATAATGTTTTATTAAAGTTTGTAGTTCTGAAAGAGCTGTGCAAGTATTAGAACAAACTTTATGATTTTGTACCTCAGTAGAGAAAGCCATGAGTGCCATCTGTGAAGAATTTTCTTCTTCATAAGCCATAAAACTCTAATCAAAACCTAGCCCATCAATAGATACCATAGCTTTTGAGTTTGGCTCAGAAACGTCCCTTGTTTTGGATGTGCTTCTGATGTGTGCGTGTATTGCTCTAATTTTTATATCCACGGTGTGTCGTTGTGGTTTTAGCAGTATTCAAGTTTTAAATTTATATTTAGCCGACTTATCAATAAAACACACACTTTAACGGGCAGTGTACCCGGTCAGTATGAATATAATGGTAAGTAGAGTGTCGATCACTAAGAGTGAAACGTATTATCTAGTTATTCTAATCAGTATTTTAATATCTTAAGTTAACTGTACAACCTAATCTAACGTAAGGGGATTCTGTCTGAGAGACTGGTACGGTTTGGTTGTAATTAAATAATAAACTAAACTAATAGGCACGAATCAGCGATTAGCACACACGTACACAGATAAATAATTGAGACAATAAGAAGACCTGTCCTGATAATTAAGTAGCTTGTCACTTGATTTATTGCTAGTTTTATATGAAGTGTATAGTTCGATGCGACGCATCGAGAGTTAAACCTTTCTCGTTGGCTCTAATCTTATCGGCGAGTAAACCCTTAATGATCACTTATGACTATCCCACTATCCTAGAAACGATAGAATAAATAGGCGAGGAAGGGGCATGGCGAGCCAAGCAATGCTCAGCTAGACACAGAGGTTATCAATGCACTAATAAAAGTCACCAAAGACATCAACATATAAACTTTAATTAATGGGAAAGCAATTTTAAGGGGTGCCCATGGTTTTCCGTAGTCACATGGAATCGGCCCATCAATCCTGATGAATTAAAGTGTACTAATACAATAAAACAAAACTACTTAATGAATTGAATACATGCAGGACCTTCTTACAGCTCTTGTATCTTCGTTTAGGGTGTGTCTTGTGCTGCTAATGCGTCTGACTTCGTCCTAGGGTTTCTTCTGTCTTCTGCTAAGTCTCGTACTAGGTATATTGCACAAAATTCGTCTGGCCTTGGGGTATTTATAGTTTCTGTCTGAGGGTTAGATGCGGCGCATTGAATAAGTAGATGCGGCGCATTGACTTAACTTCGCGTGGGGTCCAAGATTAATATATTCAGGAATATTCGTACACCGCCAGAAGATGCGGCGTAACTCCATTTCTCTATGCGGCGTATGTCCTTTGCCGTCTTGGATTGTCACTTGTGAAATCTTGATAGTGATGCGCCGTATGTAATAAGTAGCTTGCGGCGTATCTGGAGCAGAATGATCTTGATCTTGTACATTTCAGTAGACTCTTAATATCTTGCTTGTTTTGCTCCATAATTAGTCCAAAATCGCCAAGTTTCACTTAATACTTGTTTTTACCTGAGAATTACAAAAGTAAACATTAACGTATCGATTCTCACAGATAATATAATAAAACAAGTCAAATAAATAGGATAAATGATGGTAATAAAATGTACTTATTTGAGTTCATCAAATATCCCCCCACTTGAACTTTACTTGTCCCCAAGTAAACCTTAGAATAAATCTTATGAAAATGTATCCTAAAAGATATTAGGATTTATTTTTATATTTACGCATGTATTCGTTTTTGTCATAATTGCACAACCAAACACTTAACGAATTAGAAATAAAATAAAATATTTTGATAAAAGCAAATCTAATCGTTTAACTGTCCAGTCGTGACGAATATTCTATCATAAGCTTGGCAAGTATACGCATCTCCCCCACTAAAGCCAAGGAATAACAAGTCTAAAGCGGTAAAAGGGGTTTGTTGGTTACGGGTTAATCATCCTTCTTAATCTCTATCGATCTCATATTCCAGAAAAGGCGACAAAATCACAAATACATGATCGAATCCATGAACACGATACTTGCAATTGCTCAAATCCTTAACTCGAATAGGCTAAAGATAGGACAAAGTAATTTTTACCAATAATATTATATCAAAAAGGGCGACAAAATCATAAATACATAGCCGAATCCACGACTACAATACTTAAGATTGCTCAAATCCCTAATCTCAATAAATCAAAGGTTTGGATAAAGAATGATGTAGGGTATGGATAACATTTGGGATATAAATTAGTGTAAAATGAAAAATAAACAAAACAGATAAATTAAAATCCTAAGTGTGGTAAATTACTTTCCCAACCATCCCATGAATAAGACTCATATCATTGAATAACTCACGCTTTAACACTTGAAACACACGCTTTAGGTAGACACGAATAATACTCAACAAGATCTCAATCAAAGAATAATCCTAGTTGGCGTTCCCATAACGGCCAACTCCCATTCAATCCATAAATATAATATATAACAAATAGTGGTGATATCGCTCACTTAATACAAAACTTTACATAAGTTGGTTAAAACAAACTTCCAACTTTTCCTTTTTCTTTTTCTTTTCTATTTTTTTGATTTTTTTTTTTCAACATATGAAATGTGTAAAATTTCACAACTTTTCTATCACTTTCTTTCCGGATAATTTTTCCATACTTTTCATACTTTCAGAAATAACTGCAATAGCGAAAGTAGTAAACACACGAAAAATAAACTCAAAGATATACAATATTTACTTTCATACCAATTGCATTGTGCAATTTCCCGACTCAACCAAAGATAATGAATTACGCACGCGAACACAGGTAATGTAAGGAAACACACTTTGCCTAAAGCAATTAACCAACCACGGATTTTAATCTACAGGGTAGGCTAAGGTGTAAGGGTGTAACGAAACATTATAACAAAGGTGTAAGAAACGAAAGGAATGGCTCTGAGTGTTTTTCTAGGGGTATCTTACTCTAAAAGTGAGAGTAACAAAAGGGTTTATACGGGGTTTAACAAACCAGTGTAATTAGTTAATATCACATAACATATAAAGGCTATTTGGGTGTAATCCTAGAAATTTACCAATTTAGACAAGTCATTCCAATTATAAAGATAATACTTATTATGGTGGTCTCGAATAGTATACAAGCCAAATTCTAAAATTTACAAGTCACCGGCACACTCATAGATTTGGTGAATTTTGAAAAGTTCACAATTTTTGAAAATAATGTTATGTATGCAGCTATGTAATTTAGACTTTAAACAAAAACATGCTAATTTTTTTTTTAATTTTGATATATTAAGCGCATTTTAAGCATATTTTGAAAAAGTTTAGGACAAGTAAGTGTTCTAATTCTTCAATCCCCCCACTTAAGTTAAACAACGTCCTCGTTGTTTGTATCAAAGATTAAAAACTGGAAAATAAAAGAATTAGAACAGAAAAACTCCCCTGAGATTTGCTCGGTATGATCCTCCATTATTTGTATAAGAGCAAAAATCAACATTCTTGTGGATTAGAACGTTTAAGCTTCATAGATGATGTATTCACAGAAATGCAAGAATCTATAATACCATTCAGACTTTAACACACCTAAGTTAAGAAAGTTCAAACTTGCATAATACATTAGTAGTTAGTAAAAATAAAACTGAAAAATTAAAATGAAAATCATTAGGTCAGTCGATACGCCGTATCTTATGGAAGAAGATACGCCGTATCGAGCCTGGAATAAATACGAATCAGAATAGAAGATGCGTTGCTTCCTTAACCAGGGATGCGCCGCATTAAAATACTGACAGAAAGTTTTAAAGTTAAAAATAAAAATGCAGAAAATTAAATAAGATAAGACCAGTGCAGGCGATGCGTCGCATCTTAGGATAGAGATGCGCCGCATCTTCTGTAGGCCTGACAGACTCGACACAGAACAGAATAGTAAAAATTTTCTTCCGGGTTGTCTCCCGGTCAGCACTTGTCTTTATTCCAGAGTCTTCAAGTTAGACTCACGTTCAGCTCCTTAATAACGATCACTGAAAGAGTCGGAAGCATCGCGCTCCCTCATCGCCAGTCCAGTAATATTGAACACTCCTTGCTCGTCCTTAATTTCCACGCCATTCTTCTTTAATATCTGTATAAACAAAGTTCTGTCCCTTTCGGGCAGGGATGACAAAATAATAGACGGGAAATTCTTATTATTATAGAGGCATAAATATGCAAGGTGGGGTGGTAGTTCAATAAACACATCATTATTCAAATTTGTATTCTCAACTATCCTCCTACGTTTGTTAATTACTACGCAATCATACCACTCATCATCAGAATCATTAACAATATCGCGCCTAAGTTCGGTAGGTACATTAAGGTCAATAAATTCCTCGAAGTTCTGATTATTAGGATTAGTTGAGTTGTTTCGAATCAATGTTTCTCCCATAAGCCTAGCTTCTAGATCGAGGTCCATACGTTCTCTTAATCCTAGCACATAGACGCCTCTAATGATGCTTTTAGCAGGATTTTGGCACTTATAGACTAGTTTATTATTCCCTACCCTTAATGAGATTTTTCTTTTAAACACATCAATCTTAGCATGGGCGGTAGACAAGAAAGGTCTTCCAAGGATTAAAGGAATATTAACATCCTCGGGCATATCTAATATATAAAAAGTCTACGGGGAAAACAAACTTCTCAATCTTAACTAGCACATTTTCGGCAATCCCTTCAGGTCATTTTACCGTTTTATCAGCCAATTCAATAAGCAACTTAGTTGGTGCTAATTTTCCTAGTCCTAGGGTAGTGAATGTCTTAAGGGGCATTACACTAACGCTAGCTCCTAAGTCAGCTAACACATTATTGAAAGATATATCATTAATTGAACAAGGTATAGTAAAACTTCCTGGGTCCTTTTCTTTATGAGGCAAGGCATGTAAGTCGGTTGCAGAGCTCTCTTCTTTCATTGTAACCTTGATCTCCTCTTCAATCTTTGACTTTTCTTTGAGTAACCTCCTTAAACTGATTGAAGAATTAAAGAAAAATTCAGGCTTTGCAGCATCATTACCATTCATTAATCTTCTAGGTATGTTAGGCGTGACTTCCTCAGTGGTGCTTATGGCCTTGACATGATCTCTTGGGTTGGTTTCAGTTGAGCTTGGTAAACTTCCATATCCCCTTTCTTGAAGAACTTTGCTCATTTGTCCAATTTTTTGTTCCAATGCTTTGTTCGAAGCTCCTTGATTTCTTGTAATAGTATCCGTTGAAGCTCGGATTTCTTTGATCATAGCAGTGTTCTCTTAATGTCTTTTAGCAGCATCGGCCATAATTTGCTTTAGAGTGTCATCCAAAGTCTGCCTCCTTTCTTGATAAGTGGGATTAAAGTTGTTCTTTTGATAGTATCCCGGGGCAGCTTCCCTAAATTTTCCTGAAGGTCGGAATGGTTGTCCAAATTGTGTGTAGTATGCTTCTTCAAAAGTCTCACTTTCATTCTTATTAGGGCAATCTTTAGTGTAGTGAGGTCCTTCGCATTTTTCACATCCAACTTGGGCAGCATAAACTTTCTCATCACGCTTCTTCATCTCTCTACTAATTTTATCCAATTGAGCTTGAATTGCAGCAAACCCGTCAAAATTAGTGCTGCTCTTAGATCTAGTAGAGGTTCCATCGTGCCATTTTTGAGAATGATCAGCAGCTTCTTGGATAGCTTTTCTAGCATTGGCTGCACTCATTTGAGGCACAGCTCCCTTAGCATCCAAGATTTGTCTAGTAGGCACGTCCAATCCTTGATAGAACAATATTATCTCCTGCATTTCACTTAGATAATGTTGAGGGCATTTCATCAATAAATCTTTAAATCGTTCCCAAGCTTGATAAAGAGTTTCATCGGGCTCTTGCTTGAAACTGTTGATAGCCTCCATCTTTTTAGCAGTTTTAGCAGGTGGACAATATCTTTTCAGGAATTTGCTCTTCAAATCTTCCCACGTTGTGATTGAACTAGCAGGTTCATTCCTTAGCCACTTATTAGCAGCTCCTTTAAGCGAAATTGGAAAGATTCTTAGCATGAGTTGATCGTCAGAGACTCCTTCTGTAGTAAACAAATCTGCTATCTCGAGGACCTTTTCAACATGTTCATTAGCATCTTCATGTTCTGATCCACTGAAAGCATTTTCTCTTAGCTCCTTGAGAAACTGACCCTTCAACTCAAACTTTGACTTTTCGTCAAACTTTTGTCTAGCAACTCCTGAACTGTAATCAGCACGGGTTTTGTTCATGTATTCCTCCATAGTAGTGTTTTCCGCCATTGTTTCTGTTTCTTCTTCCTCTTTCTCTTCAGAAAAATAATCAAGCTCGAATGAACTTGAAATTTCAAAGCTTTTTGTGTTGAAAAGCCTTTTAAGCGAATGTAAGGCTCGTTCAGGATCTTCGAACGGTGTAATCAAGTTCTTAGTTGAACTCCTGGTCATGCACTTCTTGAAACTATCATAAAAGCATCAGTAGGGTTATGTTCAAGAAAGTAATATATCAGAAAATCAACAACGAAAACGGAATACGAAAAATTAAAGTTACTGATATCTGCTGACGATGTGCCGTATCCAAAAAGTTGGATACGCCGTATCTTATAATCGTTAAAAGTTAATCAGACTTTTATTCAGAAAGCAGATACGCCGCTTATAATTTAGAATGCGCCGTATCGGTTTTAAGTTATCAAAAATCGATTATATTTATTAAAATTAAATGCGTCGTATTAACAAAATCTAATGCGCCGTATTTTCGTTACGTTTCAAAATACAAGATTTTTGATTCAGAAGATGCGCCGTATCGATAAAAATCGATGCGTCGTATCTGTTTAATAATTCGAAAAGCTGTTTTTAATTAAAAATAATAGATACGCCGTATCTGCAAAAACAGATGCGTCGTATGGCGTTAAGGTTTAGAAAAAAATTTCTTATTAAAAACAGAATACGCCGTATCTTGGGGAAAGATGCGTCGTATCGAATTTATTAAACGCGTTGTATTTTATAAAAATTAAACGCAATACGCCGTATCTATGAAAATAGATGCGCCGTATCGTTAGTATTAGCTCAGTACAACGATAGCAGAATGCAAGAAAATAGAAAAATAAAAACAAAAATAAAAACAAAAAGAAACAAAATTTAAAGAAAATAAACTCACACAAAAACAGAAAATATGCAAATAATACAATGAATGCAATTAATCTAATATATAATAGGGTTAGTGGTTAGAATCTAAAAATTAAAAAGAAAAAACTAATTAAAATACTAATCAAATTAGCAGATAATAACAATTCACTCCCCGGCAACGGCGCCAAAAACTTGATGTGTGCGTGTATTGCTCTAATTTTTATATCCACGGTGTGTCGTTGTGGTTTTAGCAGTATTCAAGTTTTAAATTTTTATTTAGCCGACTTATCAATAAAACACACACTTTAACGGGCAGTGTACCCGGTCAGTATGAATATAATGGTAAGTAGAGTGTCGATTACTAAGAGTGGAACGTATTATCTAGTTATTCTAATCAGTATTTTAATATCTTAAGTTAACTGTACAACCTAATCTAACGCAAGGGGATTCAGTCTGAGAGACTGGCACGGTTTGGTTATAATTAAATAATAAACTAAACTAATAGGCACGAATAAGCGATTAGCACACACGTACACAGATAAATACTTGAGACAATAAGAAGACATGTCATGATAATTAAGTAGCTTGTCACTTGTTTTATTGCTAGTTTTATATGAAGTGTATAGTTCGATGCGACGCATTGAGAGTTAAACCTTTCTCGTTGGCTCTAATCTTATCGGCGAGTAAACCCTTAATGATCACTTATGACTATCCCACTATCCTAGAAACGATAGAATAAATAGGCGAGGAAGGGGCATGGCGACCCAAGCAATGCTCAGCTAGACACAGAGGTTATCAATGCACTAATAAAAGTCACCAAAGACATCAACATATAAACTTTAATTAATGGGAAATCAATTTTAAGGGGTGCCCATGGTTTTCCGTAGTCACATGGAATCGGCACATCAATCCTGATGAATTAAAGTGTACTAATACAATAAAACAAAACTACTTAATGAATTGAATACATGCAGGACCTTCTTACAGCTCTTGTATCTTCGTTTAGGGTGTGTCTTGTGCTGCTAATGCGTCTGACTTCGTCCTAGGGTTTCTTCTGTCTTCTGCTAAGTCTCGTACTAGGTATATTGCACAAAATTCGTCTGGCCTTGGGGTATTTATAGTTTCTGTCTGAGGGTTAGATGCGGCGCATTTAATAAGTAGATGCGGCGCATTGACTTAACTTCGCGTGGGGTCCAAGATTAATATATTCAGGAATATTCGTACACCGCCAGAAGATGTGGCGTAACTCCATTTCTCTATGCGGCGCATGTCCTTTGCCGTCTTGGATTGTCACTTGTGAAATCTTGATAGTGATGCGCCGTATGTAATAAGTAGGTTGCGGCGTATCTGGAGCAGAATGATCTTGATCTTGTACATTTCAGTAGACTCTTAATATCTTGCTTGTTTTGCTCCATAATTAGTCCAAAATCGCCAAGTTTCACTTAATATACTTGTTTTTACCTGAGAATTACAAAAGTAAACATTAACGTATCAATTCTCACAGATAATATAATAAAACAAGTCAAATAAATAGGATAAATGATGGTAATAAAATGTACTTATTTGAGTTCATCAGCTTCCAAAACCTTTGTTCTTGCTATCTTGCTGCCTTGGCCTTCTACATTCTCTTGAGAAGTGCCCCATCATGTGGCAGTTATAGCACTCTATCTTTGACTTGTCAAAACCAGCAGTATCAGTGTTGCTGATTATGAGCTTCTTCCCCGTCCTTTGATAGAACTTCTTAGCCCTCATGCTAAGAAGAGAAATTTGCGATTTTAGGTCCATTTCCTCCAGATCATCATCATTGATCTCTTGGAGGTCTTCATAAGTGAGCATGGACCTATCATTTCGACTTGTGAGAAATGCACAACAAGTCTTCTCATCCAAAATACCCATGGTACTGCTTGATGAACTAGCAGCACCAACACCATCAACAACTTTCAACTCTTTACTTGATTTTGAGGTACTAGGAGTTGACATAAATGCCATGTTCCCAGTATTAGAACTAATACCTCCATTTTTCTTCAAATCTTGTTCCATAATCTTAAAGTTGCTATACAAATCTATCAGTTCCATTGTATCAAGGTCTGGCTCGTTCTTCCAGACAACAACATGTATAGCCCACTCTTCTGGTAAGCTTCTCAGAAATTTTGAGTTCAAATCTTCTTGAGGTATTTCAACCCCAAGAATAGCAAGTTGGCTCACAATATTCTGAAGCCTATTAAACATATGGTCAAGAGATTCATTGTTGGTAGAGGAGAAGTTTTCAAACTGCTGCTTGAGCAGAGTCTTGTGGGTTTTCTTGGTGGCTTCATTTCCACCATATCTGGAAACAATAGCTTCAAATAATGACTTGGCATCTTTGAACTTGCTGAAGTTTAAAAGTTGATCATTGGGAATGGTCATCATCAGCATGCTTCTTGCCTTTAGATCATTTTTCTTCTTTATTCTGTCTTCTGCAGATGTTGGGTGTTGTTGCAGAGTTGTCACCACTTTGCCATCCACTGTTGATGTAGTGGTTGTAGGCTAGTAAGAGTTTCCATCTTCAATGATTTCCCAAAGTGCATAGTCTTGCACTTGGAAATATTGCTCTATCCTCAGCCTCCACATCTCAAACTCATTCTGTTTGAGCATGGGTAGTTTTGCAGCAACATTTGTCTGAATAGATTCAACGTCCATTTCTTCTTCTTCTTCTAAATCAAATATATCAGCCTTGCTCTGATACCAATTGAGGAGAGGTTCGCTACACTATAAGGTTGTTAGACCTTTGTTGCTTTGTGTATATGATATGTTTGAGTTAATATGATTAAGTATGCGGAATCTACTTAACCACACTTAGAAGGTTATTTGGATATGGAAATGGAACAGTTATGTTTGTTATAGAACAATGAACAAAGAAAGTTTATCACCAAACGATTCAATATTATTCAAAATAATACGAGTGATCTTCACTATCACTAGGGTTACAAAACCTTGAATTTTATGTTTCTATGGCTTATGATATTGTTCTATTATTAGCAAATATTAACACACATAATATCTAGTCTAAGATCTCTCATTTATAGTCCAAGAGAGATCTTTACAAATATTGTCAAGTCTAATCGAACACATGCTTGAGAGTGTCAGTCATTAAGATACAACATGCATCTGTGTTTACAACTTGTTACAAGATATTATCTACCGTGTATTGTTGACTATTTACACATAATATCTTTGTATTCTTATCCAACCAGCAGTAGAATACTTCAATAGTTATCCACTTAGCAGTAGAATCTTCTTCACTAGCAGCAACATCATTCAACAGTAGAATGTTTAACGCTAGCAGTAGAATCAAATGCACTAGCAGTAGAATGATACTTAGAGTATTTCTTTGAGCAGAACTGATCTTGTAATCCTTTAATTCTCGATACTAATCTTCAGAATATTTAATTCCCAACAGAATGCTACAACTGCCACATGATGGGGCACTTCTCAAGAGAATGTAGAAGACCAAGGCAGCAAGATAGCAAGAACAGAGGTTTTGGAAGCAAATCCAAAACAGGGGAGGTTTCTGAGCCAAACTCAAAAGCTATGGTAGCTATTGATGGCTTAGATTTTGTTTAGAGTTTCATGGCAGATGAAGAAGAAGCTTATTCTCAGATGGCACTCATGGCCTTATCTGCCACTGAGGTACAAAATATTAAATTTTGTTCTAATACTTGCACTGCTCTTAAAGAACTAGAAACTTTAAGAAAGCATTATGATGATCAAAGAAAAGAACTAAACAAAACTCATCAAGACTTAACAGATTATAAGATAGGTTTAGCTACCCTAGAGAAGCAGATCACACACTATAAGACCAATGAAGCCACTTTTACTGATGCCAAAATACTTCTTAACAGAGAAATAATGTTTAGAGATGTTGACATTAGTAATTTGAAAGCTGAGGTAGATAGGCTTAAAAAGGCTAAAGAAAACGTTCAACTAAGTGTAGAAACATTAGAATATGCCTCTAAAGGTGTAACCAACATGATTGAATATCAAGTAATCAACAAGGCAAAATCTGGGTTAGGTTACAAGAATGTCCCACCTCCTTATAGAGGAATCCCTGCACCCCCAGGGATAGACCTAGAGCACACAGGCTTAGCTGAATTTCAACTACCTAAGTTACAATATGGTGTTCAGCCAAAAGCAAATGTAGTTGTTGATGAACCTAAGAAAGTAAGTGAGAGTTTAAGTAAAACTTCACTTCATGAGGACAAGGTGTCCTCTGATAGAAAATCAGATGGTCTAATCATAGAGGGATGGATATCTGATGATGATGAAGAAGAACAGGTTATGTCTAAACCTGATATGGTTAAGAAAACAGGAACAAGTGTTCTTAAGGTAGTTAAACATGATACTGATAAGCCTAAATCCAATGTTAAACATATTAGGCAACCAGTAAGATATTGTGAACAATATAGAACCACAAACAAGCCCAGAGGCAACCAAAGGAATTGGAATGGCCTCAAGTCTCACCAACTAGGTGATGACTTTGTCTTTTATAACAAAGCTTGTTACACTTGTGGAAGTTTTGATCATCTTGAAGCTTTCTGAAACCAATGGGTATATGGGTATTCAAACAATAGGGTGAATCTAAAAAGGCATACAACTAAAGGTCACTCTAATTATACAAGAACAACCCCCAGAGCAGTTTCATTAAAGTCTGGCCCAAAAGCAGTTCCTACTGCTAGACGAAAAGTTTCTACTGCTAGACAAGCAGTTATTACTGCCAGACCTTTTAACTCTGTTTACCCAAAACCATCAGTTAAAGGTGTAAAAACAACTTTCAAACATGCACCAATAACTGCTAAAAGGAATTTTCCAACTAAAGCAGCGGTCCAATAACAAATTTGGAAAATGAATGGTACAACTGCAAAGCCAGCAGTTTCTACTGCTAGGCAAGTAGTTCATACTGCTGCTAGGGAAATGAGGGAAAATGCTGTTAAGGCCTCAGCATGTTGGATTTGGAGACCTCTTAAATCCAATGGTGCATTAATTGTTCTCAAAAGATTTAATTACATTGATGCACATGGCAAATCCAAGTCAGTAATGGCTTGGGTTCCCCAAGAAAACTAATTCCTTATTTGTGTGCAGGGACATTCACAAACAGATTATGAAGATCAAGGATATTCAGATAGTGGGTGTTTAAGGCACATGACAGGAAACATGTCTTATCTTTCAGACTTTCAATCATTAGATGGAGGATATGTTACCTTTGGAGGAAAAATTACTGGTAAAGGTACTCTTAAAACCGGTAAATTAGATTTTGAAGATGTGTACTATGTGCAAGAGCTTAAATATAACCTATTTAGTGTCTCACAAATGTGTGACAAAAAGAACAAAGTTCTTTTTACTGACACTGAATGTCTTGTGCTTTCTTCTGATTTTAAGATGCCTGATGAAAGTCAAGTACTTCTTAAAATTCCAAGAAAGGGCAACATGTACAGTGTTGATATGAAGAAGATTGTTCCTAAAGAGGCACTTACTTGTCTTGTTGCAAAGGCCACATTGGATGAATCTATGAAATGGCATAGGAGGCTTGGTCACATTAATTTCAAAACCATAAATAAAATTGTCAAAGATGGTTTGGTAAGAGGTTTACCTCAGAAAAGATTTGAAAATGACCAAACATGCATTGCTTGTCTTAAAGGCAAACAACATAAAGCCACTTGTAAGCCCAAGATTTTTAACTCTATTGATCAATCATTGTTTATGCTTCATATGGACATATTTGGACCTACAAATGTGAGTAGTATAAAGCATAAAAGATTTTGTCTAGTTGTTACTGATGACTATAGCAGATTTACATGGGTTTTCTTTTTAAGTTCTAAGGATGAGACTTCTAGCATCCTTAAGACATTCATTACAGAGATAGAAAACCTAGTAGACAAGAAAGTAAAAGTCATTAGATGTGATAATGGGACAGAGTTTAAGAATAGAGTTATGGATGATTTCTGCAAAGAAAAAGGTATTAGGAGAGAATTTAGTGTTGCTAGAACTCCTCAGCAGAATGGAGTTGCTGAGAGGAGAAATAGGACACTTATAGAAGCTGCTAGAACTATGTTAGCTGACTCTAAGTTGCCTATAACTTTTTGGGCAGAAGCATTTAATACTGCTTGCTATGTCCAGAACAGAGTTTTAGTAGTTAAGTCTCACAATAAGACATCATATGAGATTTTTAGAGGTAGAACTCCTGCAATAGGATTTCTTAGACCTTTTGGATGTCATGTGACAATTCTTAATACCTTAGACCATCTAGGAAAGTTTGATGGTAAAGCAGATGAAGGATTCTTAGTTGGATATTCTCTCAATAGCAAAGCATTTAGAGTATACAACTCAAGAACTAGGAGAGTAGAGGAAAGCCTGCATGTGGAATTTTTAGAGAACAAATCCAATGTAGCAGGTGAAGGACCCAAATGGCTATTTGATCTTGATTCACTAACCAAATCAATGAATTATGTGCCTATTGCTGCAGAAACTAATGAATTTTCAGGTTCAAAAGCTGATGATGCAACAAATGAGGCAGGGTTAGAAAAGGAGACAGATCAAGATTATGTGATGATGCCAATATGGACAAGTGTGAATTCAACTTCTATAACTGATGAACCTTCTTCTGATGAATCTAAAGAAGGAATTGAAGCTAAAAACAAGGAAGATGAGTCTAAGAAACAAGAAAATCAAGTTAGTAGTACAAATGATGTTTTTACTGCTGAGACATAGCAAGCTACTGCTAGGCCAAATGTTTCTACTGCTGGCCCATCAGAAACACATGAAGCAGATTTCTCAGAAGATGAAGTGGATTTCAATAATCTCCCACCTCATTCTTAAGTTCTTTCTACACCACACACAAGGATTCACAAAGTCCACTCCCCGGATAATGTGATTAGAGATGTACAATCTGGTGTGAAGACAAGGAAGCAACTTATGTCTTCAGACCAACAAGGGCTTTTTGATGCTCTTTATGCATCAAAGCATCATGAGTATGCAAACTCTTGCTTATTTGTATGTTTTCTCTCACAAGCAGAACCCAAGAATGTTCTTAAAGCCTTAGATGATTCAAGCTGGGTAGAAGCTATGCAAGAAGAGCTTCTCTAATTCAAGATTCAGAAGGTTTGGGTGCTAGTTGATTTACCCAAGGGTGTAAGGGTAATTGGCACTAAATGGGTTTTCAGGAATAAAAGGGATGAAAGGGGCATAGTGATAAGAAACAAGGCTAGACTTGTAGCCCAAGGGTACACACAGGAGGAAGAGATAGACTATGAAGAGGTTTTTGCTCCAGTAGCAAGAATTGAAGCCATTAGATTATTTTTAGCTTATGCTTCATTTATGGGCTTCACAGTTTATCAAATGGATGTCAAGAGTGCTTTATTATATGGTACTATTGAAGAGGAGGTGTATGTCTCACAACCTCTAGGTTTTATTGATCCAGAACATCCAGACAAGGTGTACAAGGTAGTCAAGGCTCTTTATGGCCTTCATCAGGCACCAAGGGCATGGTATGAAACACTGGCTTCCTATTTAATTGAACATGGATTTCAAAGAGGCAAGATTGATCAGACATTATTCATCAAAAAGCACAAGAATGATCTTTTGCTAGTTCAGGTATATGTGGATGATATCATCTTTGGATCTACAAGGAAGGAGATGTGTTTAGAGTTTGAGAAACTTATGCATGATAAGTTTCAGATGAGTTCCATGGGGGAACTTACATTCTTTTTGGGTCTGCAAGTTAAGCAATCAAGTGAAGGCATATTTATCAGCCAAGATAAATATGTAGCAGAGATTCTAAGGAAATTTCAATTTGCTGATTCAAAAGTGGCAAGCACACCAATGGACTCTGAGACGCCTCTTCTTAAAGATGTAGATGGAGAAAATGTGGATGTACACACATACAGATCTATGATAGGTTCTTTGATGTATCTCACATCTTCAAGACCTGATATCATGTTCTCTGTTTGTGCTTGTGCAAGATTTCAAGTAACTCCTAAGGTTTCTCACTTAACAGCTGTCAAGAGGATTTTTAGATATCTCAAGGGTCAACCAAGGTTGGGTCTGTGGTATTCTAGGGAATCACCTTTTGACTTGGTAGCATTTTCAGACAGTGATTATGCAGGTGCAAGCTTGGGCAGAAAGTCAACAACTGGAGGATGTCAATTCCTTGGATGTAGACTTATTTCATGGCAGTGTAAAAAGCAAACAATTGTAGCTACTTCAACAACTGAAGCTGAATATGTAGCTGCTGCAAGTTGCTGTGGTCAAGTACTTTGGCTTCAAAATCAACTTCTTGACTATGGGTACAATTTCATGAACACTGTCATATATATTGATAATAGTAGTACAATTTGCATAATTAAAAATCCAGTGCAACACTCTAAAACAAAACACATTGAAATTAGACATCATTTTATTAGAGACTGCAATGAGAAAAAGTTGATTCAAGTTATTAAAATTGATTCTGATCACAACTTTGCAGATCTTCTCACAAAAGCTTTTGATGTTGGAAGGTTTCAATACTTGGTAGCAAGTATTGGGATGCTTAATCCTCAATGATTTAAAACTCTGCTGTTTTTGTATATAAATTAAGTTTGTACTGCTAGCTTTGTAAATTACTACTGTTACTGAAAGGTTTTTACTGCTAGTACAAATTTTGGATTGTTTTGTTCATACTATTAGTCATATAATTCTACTGCTATAAGACAAATGCTTTGCATTTTGTTTTCTTGATTTTGGACTAACATTTTTAGGTATGAACATTTGAGCACAAATGAAGTTTCAAGTGAAATGTTGAGTAGCAGAATGATAATACAAGTTGCTGACATAATAGGTTCATGATGGACAGAGTTTGGGAATTCATTAACAAATGTTTACTCCTAAGTTAATTGATTCTTTAAAACTTCTTTCTTGAAACCTGATTATGATGTTTCATTTTGAATTAATGGCTCAGTTGGTCAGATAGTAACTGACAACTCACTTTCTATCATTTTATACTTTAATTAGTATAATGAGCAAGTCTAAGGACATCTGATAGAAAGAACAGCGAGCAAAAGTGAATCTAACACTTGTGTTAAGGGCAACAATTGCCACGAGCTGGAAACCCTGTCAAGAAAGTCCTTTGAATGGGTTTATCTGTACACAAGCAGTTATTTATAGCTGAAAACATTGGTTCTCACACAACCAGAGGTTATTTTAAACTGAAATCTTGATTAAGTGTCTGTTACTACACCTAATCCCTTCAAAATGGTTGAAAGAAGTATGATTTTTCATTATAATAAAATCAAGTTTATACTGCTAAGTCACAAGTTTCTTAAAAAGGGATTTTCAAAGTGGCTCAGAAAACCATCAAATGATGGATTTTGATTCAATGCCCCATGATTCACCTCTCACAGGAGTTAACGCACCTGGAAGTGATGAGGGCAACAAATAAACTCTTAAGGAATTGATGGCTTCATGTACAACATTGTCTGATAATGGAGTCAAGTTCAGATGATGGTAAGAGATCTTCCAAACAGGGGAGGATATATTTTGGTACATGGTGAGAGATCTTCCAAGCATGGATTAAGGGGAGGAAGATAAACCAAGGTTAGAGGAGGAAAGATTATGAATGTGTATGCTCACAATCAGGGGAGAAAGTGTTGGGGAGAAAATTATTCAAGAAGTGCATGAGTCTACTAAAAGCATCATTATCTTATATGCTTTTGTCTTTTCCCACACCTGGCTCAACAGCAGTTGTTGTATCTCCTACAAAGGAAGCTTCGCCTTCAGAATCATCACCAACATGTCTTATTATTCAGCCAATAATAAGAACAAGCTTTAATTTTTGATGATGGATGCTGGGAATAAGCTCTTTCATCAGTCTTCTTCATGTTCGAACATCTTTGACTTAAAATGATTAAGCTTTGTCTCAAGATCACATTGGAAAATTTGGAGAAGATTCTGAAGTATTATATATATTCAGAAGGGATGAAGCAATACAAATGAAGAAAGTTCAAATGAAGAAAGTTCTTTCAGTTTTAATTTCAGTTCACTATGTTTGTTCATCACTTGCATGGCTTGCTGAGAGATGACTTGACTTCTTGAAGCTAAAGAAAGAGCAAAGTTCTCTCCAGAAGAACAAAATGATAGCAGTTGAGTTAGTCAGAAAGATACTTAATCTTACAGAACAAAGGAAAGCTCAGATCAAGAGTCTGACTATGAAGTGTTTGAAAGATCTTCACAATCCTCATTTAATTCAGAAGAAACATGATGATTTGGGATAAATCACATGTTTAGGGGAGGATTGTTGGGAATTAAATGTTCTGAAGATTAGTATTGGGAATTAAATGTTCACAAGGTTAGTACTGCTCAAGGAAATTCACTAAGTGTTGATTCTACTGCTAGTGTATTTGATTCTACTGCTAATGTTAGAAATACTACTGCTGGAAGATACTGCTGCTAGAGTAAAAGATCCTACTGCTGAAAGGATAAGTGTCGCGTATTCTACTGCTGACTGGATAAGTATGAAAAAGATATTTGTGTATAAAAGTCAAATATATACGGTAGACAATATATTTGACAAGTGATCAGTCAACAAGTTGTGTACACAGATACATGTTGTATCTTTGCTACTGACACACACAAGCTAGCGATTAGACAATACTCAAGTGTGCATGTGCTTAGATATTTTACATATATAGAGAGTTAGACTTTAGTTGTAAAGGGTGCTCAATGTGTAACCATTAGATATTAACTGAGTTAGTTGAACATAAAAAGAAATAGTTATCTTTGTAATAGAGATTCAAGGTTTGTAACCCCAGTGATAGTGAAGATCACTCGTATTATTCTCAATAATATTGAATCGTTTGGTGTTATACTTTCTGTGTTCATTGTTCATCACACAAGCATCACTGTTCCATTTCCATTACCAATATCCTTCTAAGTGTGGTTAAGTAGATTCCGCATACTTAATCATATTCACTCAAAGTATCATATACACTCGTTATAAAGGTCTGACATCCTACAAAGTGTATTACATCCTCTCAGTATTGCATAATGAAAGAAACTGTTGGTAATGCATTATTTCTGCCAATTCTTAAAATTTCCAGGCCAATAATTTTGGGTTATTTTGGATGATAGCATGCATGATTTGAAAGGAGTAATAGTATAGTAGGTGTAGGTGTGTTGAGTGCCTAGAATGGATATAAAAAAAGCTGGTGTTCATGTTTGGCAGATATTGGTTGATGATGTGCATCTGGCAAAAAAAAATAGATAAATAAATTTAAAATAATAATAATAATAATAATAATAATAATAATAATAATAATAATAAAGCAATTTAGTTTTCTTAGGTTTGTTTTTCTATTTAAGAAAGGGATGCTGTGTGTTTGTATGCATACTTCATTTTTTAACTTGTGATAAAAAAATTGTCTAGACGTCCTAAGTGTTATCAACTTAGAATTGAAGCCAATTCGAACAATTGGTCTGAAATGTTCATTCTATGTTGTCATAAAGCTGGAATCGAAGATATTCAAATGACGCAACAAATGAATGAGCTATGTGGTAGATTGGTTGGGGTAATGCGTGAAAGGATCGCTTTTATTGAGGAGTTAGACACTATCGGGAACAATTATGTGCAAAAAATAGCTGAATTCCTAAGAGAAGTGCAGTCAAAAGATGAGCAAAAGGTGTTGCTAATGCGCATTATGACAGCTGAGTTGGAGCTAAATGGGCGTAATAAGGAGATCTTTGTTCAGAAGCTTAGGGGTTTAATGGATCTCTGAGTATCTCTGGATAGTAGTGGAGGCAATTTGTGTTGGTTATGTTGTTTTGTTCATGTTGGTGTGATTCTGTCGTTTGTATTTGTAGTTATGTGTTTGTGTTTAATTTTTTTTATAAGTCATGTTTTAACGTCTGGTTAGAGGCTATGTAACCGGATTCTAAGTTGGTATGAAAGTTGTTGTTCTGTGTTAAGTTAAATTGTGTAACTAACCTTTCTTGCTTCCTTAAATATGGTAGTTCAGCTTCTAATTCCTGATCATTGTTGATGTTGATCTGCTGTATTGATCTGTTTTTGTGTTTGCGCCTTCTTTATCCTATTTTTTGCAAATAAAGTAGTTAGTATTTGGTCTTGCATATGTCATTTTTAAATAAGACCAATTGTTAACTCAAATATTGGGACCTGCCTTTGTTTCAGTTATTTTGGTTGTTCCTTGATGTTTACCAGTCTTGTTGAAAAGATTGTGTAGAATAAAGTCAATTGTACTGCAGATGTGTTTGTTATGAAGGTCTTGAAATTATACCTACATACCATAAAAGAAGTTAATCGGTTGTTTAGAAAAGAACATAGTAGTTGAAAAACTGAGTATATTTAAGGCTAGTAATATGGTATCGTCATGCATCTATATAGACCTATTAGATTGGCAGTGCCAATAATCATAGGTGGAAAAATGATCTGCACAAAACATATTGGTAGGTCGTTTAAATTGCAAAAGTAATTCGAGGGGAAGATAAGAGGAATTATCTATGTTAGATGTTTCATGTTTGAGATACGAAAATGAAATCCTCCCCTGCCAAAATGTACCAAAGTCAACATAAATGGTTCAACAATCATTTTATTGGTGTTCGTGTGATGGAAAAAGTGGTTATTTGTTAAAAAGTGGTAGCCTCCTAAAAAGTTTAACGACATGTGCAATATGATACCTTTATGCATGTATAAGGATTTACTATGTTCAGTTGAAACTTTGTAACGAATTATATAATACTCATTTGATTTGACTGGAAAAATGGCAGCTTGCTTAAATTTTTAACAACATGTAGAATGGCAGACACAATTGTCGTTTATGCATGTTTCCAATTTGACTGCACAAAAGGTTTTTATAGTCTGTCGTTTGCATTTGAACATAATAGCAATTACATATGATGTGCAGCGTCTGTTAATATCAGGAAATGGACAGTACCTGTATACTTTATTTGGCGATATTACTTCTTCACACTGTTTGTCATCTTTGTTTTAGAATTGTGTGGCCCTTAATCGCTTACTGGTATGCTTTATCTCATGTAGGAGTATTCCAAGATCCTCTTTCCACCCTACTGCTTTTAGGTAAGGGTCTCAGATCATTTACATGATATGTAGAAATGTATTAAATCCTTTGGTTAGTAAAAAGTTAATTGCTGAAAAATGATGGTACACTTACGTTAATGGAAATAAGTGTGCAAGAATCGATATACCTGCATACATATGACCATGTGTGCATGAAATTGATTAAAGTGAGTATAAAGTTCAGTTTTTTAACTGTCAGTTGAGGTGTTTGTTTACCCAGAAAAGGTGGACCAGAACTGTAATTCCTACATTTTGGCTGACCAGCGGGGCAATAAATCCTAAGGTAAATATGGTAATTCATCTTCTAATTCCTTCTCATTGCTGATCTTGGTTCGATGTACTGATTTGTCTTTTTGTTTGCGGCCTCTTGATCCTATTTTTTGCAAAAAAGGTGTTAGTATTTGGTTTTGCATATGTCATTTTTAAATAAGAGCGATTGTTTACTTAAATGTTGGCACCTGTCTTTGTTTCAATTATATTGTTTGTTCCTTGATGTCCATTGGTCTTGTCAAAAAAATGGTGTAGAATAAAGTCAGTTGTACTGCAGATGTGTTTGTCATGAAGGTCTTCAAATTATATCAGCATAGCATGAATGAAGTTAATTAATCGTTTATAAAAAAATATAGTGGTTGATAAACTGAGTATATTTAAAGGTAGTAATATGGTACCTTTATGCATTTATAAGGAGTGGAAGTGAGTATAAAAATGAACACCAATTAGATAATGAAAAGTAAGCAGATGTAAGTTTCTATAAACATGTATACCTATTATATTAGCAGCGTTAATAATCATAGGTGGGAGCGCTTACCTCCCTCTCAAATTCCTTTTGTTATTTATACGATCTTTAAACAACGGTCTGCACCAGACGCATTGGTAGCCCGTTCAAATAGCAAAAGGAATTTGAGGGGAAGATAAGAGCAACCATCTAAGTTGGATATCTTGCATTTGTCATGGCAGAATGAAATCCTTCTCTCTAAAAATGTATGTAACTCAACATACATGGTTCGATAATCATGTGGTTGGTGTTCGTTCGACGACACACTTCGGTACTTTGAACCTCCACTCGAAATCCCACTACCATGTAGTTGAAATATTCGCAAAGGTTTGCGCCAAACCGACTGCAATGACAGTGACACAGGAATAGGTTTTCGAGGGGAAGCTCAAAGTACGGAGGTGTGTGGCAGAAAAAAATTTTGATTCTAGAAAAGCATATGAGTATTAGGACTTGTGTTGAATGGGATAATGAAGGAGTGTGGCTTGTCATGAACAATACACACTATATCATTATCGCAATCAACACGCCTCAATTATCAGAGCCCATCTATCAAACGATGTATATGGGTTCCATTGCTTAATTTGACCAAGTTCCTTAAAACCATTGGTGTGCTTGATAGATAAATGGTTTCAAGGAACTCGGTCAATTTAACCAATGGAACTCAGCTACATTGTTAGATAGATGTGCTCTAATAATTGAAGTTTTCAAGGTGAAGTTCAATGTAGCAAGCTGTGTATGGCCACATTACTTTGTAGATGGATGGTTTTAGGTCATAAAAAAGCATGGAATTTAAAAAGCAACATAGTTAACTCTTCTAAGGTCCCTTACAGTTCCTTTTGTTGTTTCAACTCCCTTTGTGCAATGGCCCGCACCAGGCGATTTGCTAGATTGTTAAAATAACAAAAGGAACTGTATGGGAACTTAGAATAAGTAACTATGTTGAAGTTCCAGACTTATTTATTAGCTTAAACCATTCATCTACTAAGTAATGTGGCCATCTGATACATATCTTATTACTCTCAACTTCTTATTGAAACACTTTTATAGAATCGACAATTATAATTTTTCAGTAAGTTTTACAAACTCAATTCTTTATATGATAGATCTTTGCCATGAAAAGTTTTGGTTACAATTTTTTACCACTCAATTAATTAGTATCAGAAAATAGGTCTGAATCATTATAGCCCTGCCCTAAGTAAAGCAATGAAAGACACTTTGTAGGGAAATAAATGTGCATACATACCTGAGTATGTGATTTATGTTTTTACTTTTTTTTAGTGTCTGCAGCATGATTGAACGAACAAACTTGAGGAATAGAATCTTTTTGGTACCGTAGAGCATGCAAATACAGTAGTAGGTCATCTTGGTTTCCGTACATCCATCGCTGATATGTTGCTTCTGTCTGCAACAACTGATGATTATGAAAGACTATAAATTGAATCCCATAAACAGATATTAATACTTAAGTTTATGGTTACATAATCTTTAATTTTCAAATTTAAAATCACTAAAACTAAATTTTATACCTTTGAAAGGCAGACATACAAAATATATACATGGAAGGTGACCAATAGCTGTTCCTTATCCGAGTTGAAGCATAGTATGCTGAGGTAGGTAAGCGTGCAAATCTGAGGGGTATAAAAATATTGACAAAGTATCAATGATGGATGCACAGACCATGTGAATACAGTAATAGGTTGGCTTGGTCTCCGTACAGCCATCACTGATATTCTGTCATTTTTTTATATTTACTTTGTTTCCATAGTATGCAATTTGTTGAATATACAAAACCTGTTAGCAGGGGAGAATATATATAATATATATATATATATATATATATATATATATATATATATATATATATATATATATATATATATATATATATATATATATATATATATATATATATATATATAACTGGATGCATGTAGTACAACGGATTAAGTATGTAAATTTTAGCAATACTTATCTTTTGTTTATTCTAGTTATGTACCAACATGACAAATGAACGGAGATACTGCAATACAAAAAGGTTTGAGTTACAAAGAGAGTAAGTAGTATAATTTGAGAAAAGAGGGTATCATCAAACATTCTATAAAAGACTCTTGAGTTGCCTAAAAAAATGGTAACTTCTTATAAAGTTTGAGCATATCATCAATGGCAAATACAATTTTGTTTTATGCATCTTGGCAGATTAAGTCATACAAAAGGTTCTTATTAGCCGTCGTATGCATTTAACCATGATAGCAACCACATATGATGTACATCGCTTGTCAATATTAGGAAATGAAGAGTATTTGGTTTTCCTTATTTACCGATACTAAAAGTTGATGTTATGTGCCTGTGAGAGTTATTTTTTTTTTGCACATTCGCAACTGCAGGTCCACCAAAGGTGCTGATCAACAATATGGTTCAACTATGAAAGAAAGATAGGAAACGGAAGAGAATGGTGCGAAGAAGTAATTTTCACTAAATCACTTGTCACAACATTCTCTTCGGTTTCTCATCTTTCTTTAAGAATAGTACCCTATTGTTGATCAGGGCCTTTCGTGGAACTGCAGTTATGAATATGCGAAAAAAAATAACTATCACAGGCGTATAACGTCAACTATTAATACCAGCAAATAAAAAAAATACCAGATAGTCTTCATTTCCTAATATTCACACATGATGTAGAACATCTGTATTTGTCTTATGGTCAAATGCAGTTGTCCAACTATCAAAAGCTTTTGCGCCACTGAACCTGCCAAGATGCATAAATGACGGTTTTTTAGTAAAATGGAGTAAGATTGTAAATTAAAAATATGATAATCATGTGTATACATAGGTAGTTATTAAGCTCATATTTTATAGCCGAATAGAGCGAAAAAGATTTATGACCAGCCATGGCTGCAAAGAATAATGGTTGCATAATGATGCTATCCAGTCTTTCCCGTGCCAAGTCAGGTTGACCTTTTTAATTGGGAAATGGTTAAAAACCGTAGAACACTGCCATGGCTGCAAATACACATGGTTGCACAATAGCAAGTATGCTACTGTGTCATCCGGTAATTGCCCCGCCAAGTTACGGATCCAATTTCGTTTGACCAATATAATCAGTTCATCACTGGCCTTTGTAATCAATATTGGAGTCAGCAGCGTCTCCTCATCTCATATACCTAATATTTGATAGTAAAACTGTTTCAATGCCAACATAGGTGGAAGCTCTTATCTTCCTCTCCAGTTCCTCTTATTAGTTTAATTAGACTTTATACAATGAGCTACACTAGACCCATTGCTAGGTCGCTGAAGTAACAAAAGGAGTTGGAGAAGAAAGGTAACAGCAGGTAGCTACATTGAACATCGTGTGTCAATATTTACAAATGTAGAATACATGGTATTCTTTATTTGCCAATATTGACACCCAATATTTAACGTTTGTGATAGGAAAAAGTCTTTTATGAAACTGAATTTCCATGGCTGCAACCATATAAGAGTCCTAGTTGTCGTGCCATAATAGATAGATGCATGAGGTACACATATAGAAAGTTAATATGCAGAAATTTCATCATCGCATTTTGCATAACACGTATATAGCAGCATAGTTAGGGTGAAAAACATGTATTCCTAGCCATGGCTGTAAGCAAACATGGTTGGATAATGATGTCATCCAGTCGCTGCCATGCCAAGTTACGATTACAATCTTTGACTACCCGGTTTATTACTCTCAGAAAATATTTCTGAATCATCATAGCTCTGCCATTAATCATTGTCTCTAGTACCCATATCTGGTGTTCATCATCCACTTATTGTGATGCATTAAATGAGAAAATTTTTGCTCGAAAGTAATGAAGCAGTAAGAGAGGATAAATGATGCATCAATAAGTCTGAGTTCCAGCATGGCTGCAAATAAATGCGGTTTCACAATAGCAACTATGCTATTACACAATCCAGCAATTGCCTTGCCAATGAACTGTCTCAGACTTTCTATTACTGATATCAGATAACACTGAGAGAACTTTCTGGTGTAATCTTTGAATGGCAAAGAGTATGCCAAAAGTTGTATAAGTTTATATGTAGATAAAACCATTGCATCCTTCATTTAATGGATGACAACACTTTGGCGTCCAAAGGCACATACAGCTGCTACAATTTACATCAAAATGTGAGTAAAATATTTTATTGTACATGCTACAATGCATCATAATTGAAGTAGAAGCCACCTGGCCCCTCAAATACTGAAACGATACAGGTTAGCATAGTTGGGTAAACAGTATTTATAACATATTGAAGACAACAGAAACGAAGAGGCAAAGTTTTTCATGTGGTCTTTGAATGTCAGAAACTGTAGCAGAAGTTTTATAAATTCATAACAAAATACAGTATGTGGATGTTCAAAGGCACATATAACTGATACAGTGGATACCAAAATATTGTGCACTTTTCTTTTGCATATAAATTCATAAGCAAATAAAACCATTGCAACTTTCATTTAATGTATCATAACACCTGGACATGAAAAGCCACATAATCGTTTTAAAAAAAAATTGAAACATTGAAACTGATACACTAAATCATTAGGCTCAGATTTTTAACTGAAAAAAGGTCCAAAAAAAAATCTCAATTCCAGCATGGTTGCAAATAAAACCAGTTGCATAATACCAATTATGGTATTACACCATCCAGTTATTGCCTTGCCAAGTTATTGGTTAAGACTTCCTAAACGGTTTCAGACTTTCTATTGCTGATATCAACTGAACCTTACACACATAAAACACTTCTAATCTAATATCAAAAAAGTGATCACATTACTTAGTGTAATAGAACTGATCATATGTCGTATTTGCACATGTGAAGGTTGATAACACAACCATTTGTCAATATGATGATCAGACACAACTCAAGTGTAAAACTGACAATACATACCTCAATAACCCAACCTACAAAACAAATGGAGAAATACCCCAAATTCAGAAAACCCTATTTTTACATAAAAATTAAAATTAAAGGACCATCTAAATTAAATTATGAAATCAGAAAAACTAAATGATAATCAACTATAAA
This sequence comes from Artemisia tridentata subsp. tridentata, assembly GCA_021014915.2. Lineage (NCBI taxonomy): Eukaryota > Viridiplantae > Streptophyta > Magnoliopsida > Asterales > Asteraceae > Artemisia > Artemisia tridentata. The sequence goes on from CP139509.1 coordinate 91,246,369, forward strand.
GAAGTGAAAAAGACTAAATATATAAAATCCCAATTGAAGAAACCCTAATTGGCTAATAAAAAAAACATGCCAAAAGCAGAAAAATAACCTTAGACACATAAAACAATCTGAATCTAACATGAAATAAGGAGATCAGATTAATTGGTTGAATAGAGTTGATGATATGTCCTGTTTGCATCCATGGAGGTTGCGGAGAAAACTATTTGTCGTACTCCACCTTCCTTCCACTACAACAGAGTTATAGAATCGTGAGGCCTAATCCAAACGCATAACTTACGATAATCACCTCAACAGGCTTACCTGCAAAACAAATGGAGAAAACCCCCAAATTAAAGAAGCCCTAATTTCACACATAAATTAAAATAAAATCAAAATAAAATTATCAATCAAAAAATAGACGTAAAAGAGTACATATATTAAACCCCTTTTTAACAAACCCTAATTGATTCATACAAAAAATAAACGAAGATCAGAATAATAAAAACTTTTGTTTAAAACCTTTAATGGCAGAAATTATCCGCTAAATTTATAAGGAAGCAAGAAGAAATAGAATCTCTAACAATGGAAGCACAGTGTACCTGGATGTCCCAGATCTAAACCATGGGGAAAAAAATCCCCAAAATATAGCGGCTACAGTAGCCGGTGAAAGTTTAATAAACTCTCCAACAGTGTCAAACAGTGTGCTACAGTGGCCCGGGCACTGTTTCAAAACAATAAAAAAATTGTACACACCAATATATGTTGACCACGTGTAGCGAAGAACCAATAGCGGCAAAACAAATAAACGTTTCAATTACAGTAGACGGGAGCAAACTCCCCCTCTTTAGTATATATATATATATATAATTGCTAGCCATTACTAACTGATCATTAGTTTATCTCTCTTTTATACAATATCAAATGCATATTTATGGCAACTAATATATTTAGTTTTGATAGGCTTTTTCATATGCATGTAAAACCATTTGTTTTCATTTATATGTATATTTTTATTCATATACTTTGTTATTTTTAATGTCATCATAGGTATATGTACAACCTAATTAAAGTATCTCCGTTTTATTTAATATAAAACAAATAACTTGGAAGGGATATTATGATTCAGAGTGTTAGAGCATCCAGTGTGGTGTTTGTCGTAGCTCGTCATGCCTATGTGGAGGGCTCGCCGTCCCTCGCCATGGCACCGTCCTCCCTCGACGTTCGCTCCTTGCTCGTATGCACGGCGAGGATTTGCGTTTCACTTTATGTCAGAAGCCAGCAAATATAAACTTTTCATAACGTTTAAAAAGGAATTTTCGACCGTTTTATTTTTGGGATAATTCCAAAAATGCCCCGATTGCCCAAGTGCTAAGCCTATCCGACCCGATCTCACAAAATTCTCCCCTTAGACCAGGGCAACTGATCCGACGGACCACAGGATGCCACGTCACCGACCAGAATACGTATACAACTGTTGGTATGATGTATATGGGACGTATTATTTTTTGGGCAACATTTGATTTTTGGGCAACAAATACATGAGCAAAAGGATATTTTGGTCATTTTACACCACTTTCAACTAAACCACCACATTTAAAAAATCTCACACTCCTCTCCTCCCCATAAACCATCACAACTCACACCACCACAACCACTCCTGCAACTCTCCGACCAAAACAAAAACAATGCTCCGATCACTCTCCGCCGCCGCCAAGGCCGCCACCATCAGCAACAACCACCACGAGTTAAATTTAATTTAAGGCTATGTTGAATTTGGTTTTTGATATTTGACAGGTATGTTTTGCTATTTTTCTTTTGGTTTTTGATATTTGATACAATACTTTAATTTAATTTAAGGCTATTTTGAAATTTATTTGTGGGTTTTTGTGGTTTTAAAAAGGGTGTTTAGAAATTTACTCTTTTTGTTGATTGGTTATGTTTGTATATGCATACCAAGTGTTCGATGCAATGTCGGAATGAAAACCTTTGTTTTAGATGACTACTGAAGTACACGTAATAATGACAAACTTATATTAAATTTGAATAGATGACTACTAAGTTGCAAGCAGTAGTGCAGTGTATTAGGTCATTTCCACGGTACTTCTGATGCTAGGTTATCAACATTCATTTTGTAGTGTTGCATTTGCACAACAGATTATGCGTTTGAAAAATGTCGTTTTTGAAATAAGCAGGTCACAAACTGGTTTTTGAAAAGGAGGAAATGAAAATTATCACATTTTCTCTTATTTATTTAGTTGTAACATATGCTTGGACTAAAGTCGTTGTTGTCTTTCAACTTCAGGTGACGGTTACTCTAGCAGCTTTGTCGTTTTATTGTAGAAGGCCTATAATCGTAGCAATTATGGATTTCGTTAGTGCAATCAAATACCGATGATGACAATTTGGAATCTTTTAGTGACGATTCTTTAGCAGACATTGTAAATGATAGTTCTGTGGAGGTTGAAGCCGTCAATCAGTCCTCCGCTGATGATGAATTCAAAGTCAGAGGTCTACTGGGCAAGGGGAGGTCCAGAATCGTATTGAAAAGGTTCATACAAATTTCTCATTTTTTTGATATGGTTATTCTTTTTTGCTAACCATCTAACAGTAGTGTTGGTTTATAACATATATATGGCTGCAAGTACATAATATATTAGTGGTTTCAAGATGAAATATTATAATTTGGAAATTGACCACTTTTCCCTTAGTTTACATGTAACAAAAGTTTGAAGTTTTTGTTTGGTTGATAATAAATTTATGAGACGTGGTACATTGTTTTGAGTGATTTATGTAAAATTATTTGATTGTGTTAAATGGGATGGTTAAAGTCTGATGAATTTGTATGACTATTTGGGTTACATTGTTTTAAGTGGTTAGTGTGACATTTTATAATGATTTTGTTATTGTTGACTCTTGTTGTAGTATAATCAAGTTTTCTAATGCATGATTGCTTCAATTATCATAGGGAAATCTACTAGCCACGCAGGGTTGGCGAAGAGAGCTTCACTTATACTTAGACCGACTTCTCCAAAGTCTCCAGTTGCCGGCGTAAGTGCCTTCGAAAGCGTTGAAGGATCTGATGAAGATGTTGATGTGAATGAGAACGAGAATGCTAATTTAGATGCTGGATACCTTCACACCAATGGGAATGCGGTAAAGTTCTAATATACTATGAGAAATATCTTTCTTTCTATGTTAGACGTGTTGTATTACATTCTAATTCAACATCAAATGAGCAGGATCCAGAGAACGCAAATGCTAATGCAAATGGTGAACAATTGCACATAGTTGCAGCTGCGTTGATACGTTCACACAGTGTATCTGGTGATCTGCATGGTGTACAACCTGACCCTGTAGCTGAAGATATTCTCAAAAAGGAGCCCGAGCAGGAAACTTTTGTGCGCCTTAGGATCACCCCATATGGTACTCATTTCTCTTAACTAATTCATCTATGTGGCTACATTTATAGAAATAAATATCTGTACGTGAAATATGTCAATGCCCTTATATAATTATACCTAAAGATCATAAAGTATGATTATGTGCAGAGACGCCGTCACATAATGAAGCGGAGGTTTACATGGCTTTACAGGTTTGTCTTGAAATGCGAGACAGTTATGTCTTCCGAGAAAGCATTTCTCCATGGGAGAAAGAGGTCATATCTGACCCTAGTACTCCAATGCGCAACCCAAATCCTTTTGATTATATCCCTGAGAGAAAAACCGATGTGAGTTTTTAAACCAGTTTTTTGTATTTTGCGTTCATTCAGGTTGTTGACTATAATGTAGCAACTGCTCAGCAGGGCATTGTGTATATAGATGAAGTTGACAAGATTACAAAGAAGGTTTAACTTAAAGTTTTATATCAGTTTCAACTTTTCATATGTTCCCCGTGCATCTTTCTTAAGTTCTTTCTATCCTGATTTTGACAGGCAGAGAGCATGAACATTAGCAGAGATGTATTGGGTGAGGATGTGCAGCAGGCATTACTGAAGATGCTAGAAGGAACTGTATGTGCTTGCTTTTTTAAATGTGTCCATTATATCAGTAGATTGAAGGTAGCATGATCAGTGTGTTGGGTAACTGGTCAAAATGAGTCCTGTTGAATCAAGTCAGTTTAATTACAGGCCGAAACAGGTCGGGGTAGGGTGGGTTGACTCACTAACATTTGTATATATATATATATATGTGTGTGTGTGTGTGTGTGTGTGTGTTATATATACACACATATATGTATATATGTGTATATATACATATATATATATATATATATATATATATATATATATATATATATATATATATATATATATATATATATATATATATATATATACACCAAAGAAGAAAATAGCATGCACTATATTGATGATAGAAAGAATCTATCTCTTGTGTAATGAGGAATTGCTTATTTCTGACTAATTGATCCCTAATCCAGATTGTCAATGTCCTTGAAAAGGGTGCAAGAAAACATCCTAGAGGTGACAACATTCAGGTAAAGTCCAACATTTAATCCATCTTGAAACATATACTAGTATATAAATCAAGTTACAAATGTTGGCTTCTATTTTACAAACAGATTGATACAAAAGATATCCCCTTTATATGTGGAATTCAAAAGTTATACACGAGTCGTTAAACCTTTTAACATCTGATAATTTGATCATTACAACCTCAAATAACAAAAAGAAATCCCTGCACATATGTTATTCGGCCTATTGATTATTGTTGATCATCTGATGATTGTGATTATTCGATATTACATAGTCACTTTTAAAACACATATCCGAGCACCTCCTTTGCAGCCAAATGAGCAACTATGTTTTGTAGGTGCTAACTGAGCCGAAGAACGCATTAGGAAAACAATACAGGAAGCTATTTCAGATGAACGGAGTAAGTCGTTCTTCATCATGGTTAACATCATTCTGTTTCAAGAATCAAGACATTTACCAATTGAAGATTTTTAGTAATTGTTCTTTGATTGTTATTCTGTCTGCAGGTTAAGCTACATTATACCGAAAGTTCTTTGAGATTAATTGCAAGAAAAGCAATAACTAAGAACACTGGTGCTCGGGGTTTGAGGGCCTTACTTGAGAATATATTGATGGACGCCATGTAGGAGGTTGGTTTCTTTTGTATATGCCAAATGTTTAATACCTTCAATAAATGACAAAAATGGTATCTTGTATATCAAATGCCGATGAATAATCAGTAGATATCTCATAAAAAAGATCCACTGAAGGTTACGTTGCATTTAAAATGTGAAGTGTTGTGATTTAGTTGTGAATCATATGAAAGTCTATTTCACAGTATGTGTGTTCTGAACCTCAATCTTTAGTAATTGCAGTTTCTTTGGGATGGATGGGTTGCGGTTGTCATTATGACCAGTTCTGTATCAAATAATAAAAATAGATTTGCAAAAAATTTAACGACTTTCTTGCAAATCTTTTTGAATAACTATTATTGTCATTAAATTGTGTAGAATTCAAAAGTTATACACGAGTGCAAGGAGGAGGAGGTGGCTGTTAACGACTGGCTGATGAAGATCTCAGCGTCACTTCTTGGTGATTGGAAGAAATTATTTCTTTATTCAATTTCAAGATGCTTAATGTCTGGATATACTTCGAATTGTGTTTCGTCCATTTTTATGTATTTTTTTCGAAATTTGAGAATCTTAGAATGACAATTGTCAATCAAAGGGTATCCTATGGTGGTGTGTAAAATACATTGAAGTCAATTAGAAGAATTAGAAGATTGTACCCCAACATGTTAACTGAATAAATTGCTGTATTTTTTCTTCTTCGAATTGTTCTTTTCAGCATGTAAATTCATGGTGATTTATCTGTATAACAGTCAACTACGAGCTACTTCTATTTGAGCTTATCTGAGTGATCCTTCCTTTCACGAACGAAATAAATTTTATTGACAATTTTAAGATTTGCAGCTATTTGACTAGTGTTGGTCAAGTAAGACTACATATAAGAATTACTAAAAATTGAAGATTAATCTAATAAAGATTCAAGGATTGGAAAAGCCAAATAAGAAACTTGTAAGAACTTTGAACATTATACAATCGTAGAAGACCATACCTGAGAAACAATGGATCCTACTCTGACCATGCTTAGGATTTCGAGCAGCAGAAACTTAATACAAGTAGCAGTAGTATTAATTGTAGAGCAGTAGGAACAAATACCACTAACAGCAGAAAAATCCAAACTTAGCAGTAGTATTAATTGTAGAGCAGTAGGAACAACCAATTGTATTTTTTGGGCAACTTGTGTATTTTTTTGGGCAACTAATTGTATTTTGGGCAACTTATGTCTTTTGGGCAACTAACTGTATTTTTTGGGCAACTTGTGTATTTTTTTGGGCAACTTGTATATTTTTTGGGCAAGTTTTGTATTTTTTGGGCAAATTTTGTATTTTTGAGCAACTTTTGTATATTTTGGGCAACTTTTGTATTTTTTTGGTCAAATTTTGTTTTCATTGGGTTGCAGAAGAAATGACTGTTTCAGTTCTCGTTGATGTTATGACTGAAGCGTTATGTCCTCGTGAAAATACGTGTTCTGAAGCTATTTATCTTAATGGTCTTCAACAAACTGTAAGTATACTCGTTCTCTTGTTTTAAAATTGAGCTTTTGAAACGTTTTGTACACAAGAAATTTCAAACGATATCCAACTGAATCAAATAATCTTGATGTCATATTTGCAAAAGCAATGCTGATATTAAATGAGACAAAGAAAAGTTTGAGCTAAAAAAAGTCAACCATCAAAGAGTATAAAAAATAAGATGTTTGACCTTAAAAAGTCAACCATAAAACTGTATCTCTTTTTTCATTCTACATTTCTACTACTCAAAACTCCATGGTCCCAAACACAGCTTATCAGTAGATTGCATCGATCGATATTTCAAATCTTTGAACCACTCAAAAAAAGTCAATGTTATCACCATCCCATCGATATTCCTCATCACCTTCAGAACCACTCGACATTTTTTTCTTAGCTTTTCGTTTCTTTAAATACTCGTCATTGTAGACAGCTTCACCAACTATATCATCATCATCTTCTTCATCGTTATTGTTATCATTATAATCGCTATCTTTATCTCCTTCGTTATCCGAAACCGCTTCTTCGAGTTCCCGTGCGGAATAACGTTGAGGTCTCTGCCTAGTTCGATTGCTGAAATGTGAAATGACAAATTTAGCCCAGGATGATAAGACTGGAAAGATTCAAAGAAGGACAAGTCGTGTACCTGCGATCCAACTCATCACCTTCGTCATAATCAAGGGAATCGGGTGATGGTGGGCTGAACGAGGTATTGTTAGGATTATGTAACGGGGCCGCGTCCCCACTAAATCTACCGTTTGTGGAAGAGTCATGTCTCAAACCTTCTCTTCTCGAACTTGGTTCCAGGGACGGTTGCGCTCTAAAAAAAGCAAATGTGTGAGAATACAGTTGAAGGAAATAGCGGTGTATTCAAGCCAAGCATGATCTCCAGAGGTGGCGTCCAGGTATTAAACATTTGGCATATACAAAAGAAACCAACCTCATACATGGCGTCCATCAATATATTCTCAAGTAAGTCCCTCAAACCCCGAGCACCAGTGTTCTTAGTTATTGCTTTTCTTGCAATTAATCTCAAAGAACTTTCGGTATAATGTAGCTTAACCTGCAGACAGAATAACAATCAAAGAACAATTACTAAAAATCTTTAATTGGTAAACGTCTTGATTCTTGAAATAGAATGATGTTAACCATGATGAAGAACGACTTACTCCGTTCATCTGAAATAGCTTCCTGTATTGTTTTCCTAATGCGTTCTTCGGCTCAGTTAGCACCTACAAAACATAGTTGCTCATTTGGCTGCAAAGGAGGTGCTCGGATATGTGTTTTAAAAGTGACTATGTAATATCGAATAATCACAATCATCAGATGATCAACTATAATCAACAGGCCGAATAACATATGTGCAGGGATTTCTTTTTGTTATTTGAGGTTGTAATGATCAGATTATCAGATGTTAAAAGGTTTAACGACTCGTGTATAACTTTTGAATTCCACATATAAAGAGGATATCTTTTGTATCAATCTGTTTGTAAAATAGAAGCCAACATTTGTAACTTGATTTATATACTAGTATATGTTTCAAGATGGATTAAATGTTGGACTTTACCTGAATGTTGTCACCTCTAGGATGTTTTCTTGCACCCTTTTCAGGGACATTGACAATCTGGATTAGGGATCAATTAGTCAGAAATAAGCAATTCCTCATTACACGAGAGATAGATTCTTTCTATCATCAATATAGTGCACGCTATTTTCTTCTTTGGTGTATATATATATGTATATATACACATATATACATATATGTGTGTGTGTGTGTGTGTATGTGTATATATATATATATATATATATATATATATATATATATATATATATATATATATATACAAATGTTAGTGAGTCAACCCAACCTACCCCAACCCGTTTCGGCCTGTAATTAAACTGACTTGATTCAACAGGACCCATTTTGACCAGTTACCCAACACACTGATCATGCTACCTTCAATCTACTGATATCTATGTAGTTAAGGACCAAAATTTCAGTGTTTCGGTCAAGGACCGAGATACGAAATTTTTGAAATTTCGGTGGTATTTCGGTAATTTTTTTTATAAAGCTATTAATTTTATATTTTTTATATATAAGTTTAAGACTTAAATGTAAACTATTAAAGATAGAGAGGGCCAAATGTTTAAATACACAAACTTATTTTAAGGTTTAGAGACTAAATGTAAAATAGTGAAAGATAGAGGGGTTAAATGTTAAAAATTTTAAACTTATTTAAACCCTAAAACACTACAAACTTATTCCAGCCGTATCTTTTCAAAAAAAAAAAAATAGATCCAGCCTTTCTTCCCTTTCCTCTCTTCCTCCTTGGGTTTCTGCCGGAAGTTGCAGCGCCGCCGCCGTCGGAATTCGTCGCCGGAAACGGATTCAAGGTACAAAATCAATACTATTGACTGATTTGGCCCAAAAAAACATAACAACCGGTAATACCGCCTTTTCCACCGAAATTTTGGGTATATTTTCGGTCAATTTTGGTATATTTTCGGTCAATTTCGCCGATTATTTCGGTAGCGAAATTTGAAACGAAATTTTATGGGACCTCCGAAATCCGAAATACCAGTGGTATACCAGTGGTATTTCGCCGAAATTGACTACACAGACTGATATAATGGACACATTTAAAAAAGCAAGCACATACAGTTCCTTCTAGCATCTTCAGTAATGCCTGCTGCACACCCTCACCCGATACATCTCTGCTAATGTTCATGCTCTCTGCCTGTCAAAATCAGGATAGATAGAACTTAAGAAAGATGCACGGGGAACATATGAAAAGTTGAAACTGATATAAAACTTTAAGTTAAACCTTCTTTGTAATCTTGTCAACTTGATCTATATACACAATGCCCTGCTGAGCAGCTGCTACATTATAGTCAGCAACCTGAAATTACAAGGAAATTATTAGCATTTAACAGTTTCACTTTGAAGATATCAAAAACGCAAATTTTGAATTGGCAGATAGCCAAATATAGTTAAATCTAATGATTTATTATTGATAAAATGTCAAAAATGTCCACATATTTTAGTAGCAGTTATAAGGGACATACAGTCAAGAGCTTGTACAGAATAGATTTAACATCTTCTCCAACCTAGCCCGCCTGAAAATTGCAAATCACAAAGAGTTAGACACGCACACTATTACTAAAGGCCCATAAAGGAAAAACAAGGATATAAAGGGTAATAGCATATAACATGAACTCTATCTAATGAAACCATGAATACAATCGTGCCTGGGTGAGTGTAGTAGCATCCGCAATAACGAAAGGAACATTCACTAAGCGTGCCAATGTTTTTGAAAGTAATGTCTTCCCTGTTATTCATACAATCATAAGTACACATGTTTGAAAAGGACTCCAAAACGCAGTTTATTACAGTAAGTGATAAATACAAAATGTTTACCTGAACTAGTTGGCCCCATCAGCAGAATGTTACTTTTTTCAAGTTCCACGGCATCATCATCATCCACGGTATTTTTCTTGTCATCTCTCGAATGTCCTGTAGACCTAACTTTGCAAGTTGTAAGAACATATAACAGGAGCCTTTATCACTAATTTAACATGCAGATTGTGATATCACATACACTAACTCTATCATAATGAGTGATCATCATAAGTTGTTTTTCGCATGGAGACTTGTCTATCCCCATTCTCTTTTTTTCTTCTTTAAAAAGTGATAAGTATTTCAAGTCACACAAAATAACCTGCTTCTGTCTATTTCCGGGTTAAGCAGTTAGCTTCAAAAATAAAAATAGCATCTAAATCCGTGTCATCAATAATATCTTACCAATAATAAAAATAGCATCTAAATCCGTGTCATCATAAACCAAATAACACAATATCAATTCGAAAATCGAAATCAAAAACTCCCCAACAAGTTACCTAAGAGTGGGTTTAAGCAAATAAAGTAGGGCCCACTTATTTTGAACAGACCCAGGACCAGTTTTTATTACTAAATTTGGAATAGAGATCTGCAAAAGATAAAGCATCGGATAATTTACCTTGTTTAACTAAAAGGGATTTGATTGATAAAGCAATTGAGGATTCATCTGGGGTTATTGAAGGGGACATACGGCTGGTTAAGATACGTGTGGCGTATTTGATTGTGTTAGGGTTAGGGTTTGGTGTCAGACGGTGGATTAGTTCGGTTATTAGATCTCTGACGCGGTGGTGGAGGAGGAGGAGGACATGGTAGTTTACGGCGGCGATGTGAGTGAGTGAAGTGAAGGGTGGTGTTTGGTTTGATTTGATTTTGGTGAGTGAAATGTGGGCGCGGAAATGCTTTTGATTTTGGTCCAGTCCGTCTGGTTTTTAGTAGTATGAGTAATATGTGAAATAAAAAAAAACCATCCGTATAGTATACGGTTGCCCAGAAAATAAAGGTTGCCCAAAAAGCAATACGTGCCACGTGTCACCATGTCATGCAAGCGGACGTATTATACGCGTTGCCCTGGTCTAAGGGGAGAATTTTGTGAGATCGGGGCAAATAGGCTTAGCCCTTGGGCAACTGGGGCAGTTTAATATTTATCCCGTTTTATTTTTTTGCTTATAAATAAGATTAGCACATTTATAAAAATCACATACATACATAATAAAAATCTTCTAACATTTCACACTAAACTCTCTAGAATAATAACCCAAAAAAATGAATGGATCATCTAATTTCGGCGAAAGTGATCTTGAAGAGATTGCAGAGCTCGAGATGATTATTCAAGAATACGAGAATGAGCAATCGTTGCAGTAACAAGAAGCCGGAAGTTGGAAACGGGCATACATTCCCCGGGAACGTGAAATTACTAAAGCACGTCTAATGTGGGTTTATTTTGGTAACAACTCAAAATATAAAGACGAATATTTTAGGCGTCGATATCGTATGAGCCGTAAACTATTTTTAGAAATAGTACTAGGTATTGAAACATATATCGAAACTCATGATTATCTTCCTAAGCATTTTGATTTCTTTAGAGTCCGACCCGATGCTACGGGTGTAATGAGTTTTAGTCTCATTATGAAATGCGCAAGCGCCCTACGCCAATTGGCGTACGGCATAACAGCTAATGCATTTGATGAGTATTTACAAATGGGAGAACATTGTGCACGCGATTGTTTAGATAATTTTACTATGTGCATAATCCAGTTGTATACGCGTGAGTTTTTAAGAAAACCAGACGTGAATGAAATTCACAACTTATACAACGCACATAATGCGGTTCATAAGTTACCTAGAATGTTGGGAAGCATTGATTGTACGCACTGGGAATGGAAAAATTGTCCGAAAGAATGGCAAGGCCAATTTCACAGAGGTGATAAAAAGTATCCAACTATAATGCTTGAAGCCGTTGCTTCATACGATTTATGGATTTGGCATGCATTTTTTGGGGTGGCGGGTGCGAATAACGATCTTACCGTTTTGAATAATTCTCCGTTATTCGACGACCTGCTTGATAACATCGCCCCCGAGGTTCCATTTGAAGTAAACGGGCGTACATTTAAACAAGGGTATTATCTAGCTGACGGAATTTACTCGGAGTGGTCATCTTTTGTCAAATCATTCACGGTTGCACATACCCAAAAAAATGCCGTATTTAAAGCGAAACAAGAAAGTGCTCGAAAAGATATCGAAAGAGCTTTTGGTGTCCTCCAAGGACGTTGGCATATTATTTCCCAACCGGCGCGTGCATTTACTGTGGCTAAGCTACGGAGAATCATGTACACGTGTATCATATTGCATAACATGATTTTGAAAGATCAACAGTTTGCGATATCCGAAATGAGTGAATTGTATATTTGTCCGCGAATAAATTTACAACGGGCATGGATTGAGCGATGCGAAGTGCAACGAAAGAAGGGGAGGGAACTACGCGATAAACGCGTACACGCAGCGCTTCAACGGAATCTCATCAAGCATGTTTGGCAAGTAAATCAATGGGAAGAATTTCAGCAACAGCAGCAACAACAGCAAGATAATTAGTTTCTTTATATTTGTTGTATCGTTATTTTAAGTCCCGTATCAGTTTTTTTTTCGTATCGTAAGTTTATGTTTAGTATGTGTTTAAATTTGATGTATTGTATTTTTATTTTTATGAAATGAATTTAGTTTATTTGGATATTTGAATAAAAGAAATAAAATTAGATAGTGGTGGGGCCCAAATGAGTAAGTTGTGGTATGTTATGGGAAGGGGGTTGTAAAAGGAGGTATGTCATGGTGACGTGGCACCTCGTGGGGCCCGAATGAGTAACTTGAGCTTGCCATGATACCTAATGGTCTTTGGTCCTCTCATGTTCTCCTGATTAAGATGACAATGAGTATAGGATCATCTCACAAACATTTTCCATACTCCTTAAGAGAATTTTACAATGATATTTGTTTGTTGCATTCTTTTTTCTAGGCAGGTTTGGATATGCTTTCACTGGGGTGGTAATATTATGAATGCGTTTTGTTGATATAAATAATGCCTAAAAACATTATTCATACTTATTCATATCTCTATGTTTTGATAATCACAAAATGTAAACTCATTAAACATAAACTTATCAAATAAACAAGTATTTAGTTGTAAATATTCATTTCTACAACTTAATCACTTAAGGTATGAATAAACAAGTGCTTAATGCATTATAGGATCAAAGGAACATTTTCTTAATCTATAAACTTTTTATAAAATGTCAAAAACATTTTATATATTTTTGAAAAATATTTTTGGTATTAAATAAATATGTTTAATCTATTATAAAAATATGAATTCAAATTTTCAACCAAAAATGGCAAAAATATTCCAGAAAAACCTTCCCCACAAAAAGAAAAAACTGGGCAACGGTCTGAAGGGGCGGCCCCCTTAAATATATAAGGCGGCCCCCTTAATTTTTAAGGGGGCCGGCACGCTCCTCCAGCTGTCCAGTTTTTGCCTATAAATACTGGTTTTCCCCTCGACTTTTTCTTACCTTTTGTACCTTAAACCTTCTGTTCTAAATCTCTTCTTTTCTTTCTAAATCCTTTCCAAAATCCTTTGATCATAGATTCTTAAGCATTGGTTTCCAAGTGATCCAAGCTTCTACCATCCAAGTGCAAAAGAAGAATACTTCTATCAATCAAGATTAGAAGTATTACAACTTAGTATCATCTTGTTACTTAAGTTGTTAGTTTAGTAAAATTTGTAAATCATTCATTCATTTGTGTATAAGGTGTGTATATTAGGGGTGAACATAAGTGACTAGATATGTATAGTGTGTAAGTAGTGAAGAAGGTGTATAAGTAGTTGTGGTGTAAAGAAGTCATGTAGAAGTTGTAAAGCCATGGTGTAGAAGTTGTGAAGTCGTGGTGTAGAAGTCGTGAAGCCGTAGCTTAGAAGTTGTGAAGTCGTCATGTAGAAGTCGTGAAGCCATAGCTTAGAAGTTGTGAAGTCATCATGTAGAAGTCGTGAAGCCGTAGCTTAGAAGTTGTGAAGTTGTTGTGTAGAAGTCGTGAAGCCGTAGCTTAGAAGTTGTGAAGTGGTCGTGTAGAAGTCGTGAAGCCGTTGTGTTGATGTCGTGAAGCCGTCGTGAAGAAGTCGTGAATAAGTCGTGAACAAGTTGTGATTGAAGTCGTGAGATTGGTTCTAGCTACGATTAGAACTCGACATTTAGCTTTGTGTCGTTAAACCAGTGTAAGCCAAAGTTGTGTAAGGTTTTCTCCGCCATAAGGGAGCTTGTTGAAGTAGTGAAGAAAACTCTCGAGCAAGGTGTGCTCGGGGAGTGGAGTAGGGCAAGGAAGGTGTCCTTGTAGCCGAAACACTATAAATCCCTCGTGTCTCGGTTTGATCTTTCCATCTCTTACTTATTTCTTTATATCGTCATTACTTTCATACATATAGACATATATAACTGTTAGTGTTAATTAGAAGTTGATTTCACATAAAAATCAATTTAAAACTCCATTCATAAAAAGAAAACTTTTATAACAAATCTAAAAGGATACATATATAATAAATAATATTATTTAAGTATCATTTTTTTTTATATAAACTCAAATCTATTGTTTTAAAAGGAAACAAAGTTTTCATAATAAAATTAAAAAGACGTAAAACTATTCAACCCCCCCCCCCCCTTCTAGTTTTCCACACGTTTAGGCCCTTTTGTTAATGTACATGCTTAAGCAATTTCATACATAAGTGATGGCTATTATGAGATTATGGAGATTGTCGAGTTGTAGTAAATATTTTTACGTTCTAAGCTTAAATGTTCCAAATTGAAGTTGTAAACGCTTAATCTATGTATGTAGTTTCATACTGGCTATTATGAGATTATGGCGATTAAAGTTATATGGAGATTGTCGAGGTTGTAGTAAATATACGTTCTAAGCTTAAATGTTCAAAATCGTTAAGTTGTAAATGCTTAATCTATGTTTGTCTGTGTTGCTGGCATAATGTGACTTTTATCATACAAATAGGTCAAAATAAAAATACGACTGCATAATATGTTATCAGACTTTATATATGCTTTATTAACATTTGTTATATGATTTTATTTAAGGTATCTTTTTATTTGCAAATAACTTTATATTACTATGATACTGTTTTTATTGTAAAGATACATATTTTTTAAAGCATGACTTGGATAATAGAAAGGCCTCCTCTTCTCACATATTTAGAAAGTGTACCCGAGAAACGCACGGGCAGTGCACTTGTTAGATTTGGTTGGATGTAAAAAAAAATAGGTGATGCTTGGGACTTACCGAAATTATGACATAGATATCGATAAATATGTACGTATTTTTGAAAAACTACTTTGATTGCTTTTATTATATCAATATCTTTAAAAATTCGATACTTACATTAGTATCTTTGCAAAACTTCATAATATACATACTTGTCTAGAAAAGAAGGGTGAATTACCAATTGAGTTGAGAGTAATAAAGATCTAATATTTATCATATATTCAAATAACCAATCTTAGTCATTCACTTTTCATCTAAATTAATAAAAAAACTAATTTTAACATTTTTTTTAAAACAACATATCTTGCAAACGGTAAATCTGCAAACTACAAAAAATACAACATCGCGACGAGAATTAAAGTATCTATCTATAGATATGCAATTCTCTATACTTTCGACGAACTTTCTTTTTTCAAAATTTCCGCCCAGAAAAATCACATGTGATTTGTAAAAATCACATGTGATTTGGCAAAATCACATGTGATTTGTAAAAATCAAATCACATGTGATTTTTACAAATCATATATGATTTTTACAAATCACGTGTGATTTTTCTGGGCGAAAATTTTGAAAAAAAAGTAAGTCGAAAGTATATAGAAATGCATATCTATAGAAAGACAATTTAATTCTCGTCGCGATGGTATAATTTATTTTCGCGTAACGATTAATGGTATGCGAGATATTTAATTTTAAAAAAGGGTGAAAGTTTATTTTTGTGTTTTGATAAAATAATGAATAGCCAAGATTGGTTCATTGGATCTATGAAAAATATAAGATTTATATTGAACTTTTGCCTAATTTCGTTCTTTTGGTTTCCAAAATTTGTACCCCAAGCCACTTTCAAAAATTAATTACAAATTTTGCGATTGCTGTTCACATACAGTTACATTCCTCGTCAATTTTCGCCGTTACAGCCCTTCATGTGTGTTTCACGTGAGGATATTTTTGTCTTTTCCATTTCCCTCAAATATCACCCATCCACTCACTTCACATTCGCAAAAAACCCTTTTCTTCACTTATGCTGCACCAGTTTGATTGCATCCCACATCCTTACATTTTCAAAATCACAAACAAAAAAAAATGGATATTCAATGGTTAAAGGTACATTTTGACAGATTCGTGACAATACTCCCCGATCCATAATATTGGTCTTGTTTATGGTAAGTTTCGTTTTCCCTTTATTTCAAAGATTATTTTACCAAATATGTAGTTAAGAACATGCATAATGTGTTTGAAAACTACGTTACGTTTTATTATATAATTTTTATGTCTTTAAGTGTATTTTTTTCCCGCTTGGGGTGACCTTGTGATTTTATTTGCCCATATTCATATGATAACCTGTTTACTTTCAAAATCCACCACATACTATAAGTGTCTTTAGCTGCCTACCTGATAGACGATATGGTTATGCCACTATAGACTATGCTGACTTGGTTGACTGCGACTAATTTTCTATCTAGGAATTGGATAGAATGTTAGAGGAACTTAGTTATAATAAAGGTAGGATATTGTTCTATCATTCTAAGAAACCTGAGGACACATTGGATGATTGTGTAACACTCTAAATTTTACAGATTAGTTAAAAGCATATTATATTGCTTTTAGAATATTAGAAAAGTCCTTTCGTTAGTTTCGAATAGAAATAAGGACGTGTCATGCATATAGTTAACAAAA
The DNA here is from genome assembly GCA_021014915.2 of Artemisia tridentata subsp. tridentata. Taxonomy (NCBI): domain Eukaryota; kingdom Viridiplantae; phylum Streptophyta; class Magnoliopsida; order Asterales; family Asteraceae; genus Artemisia; species Artemisia tridentata. The sequence goes on from CP139509.1 coordinate 91,263,334, forward strand.
AGGACTAACGGTGCAAAGTATTTAACAAAAAGGACTAACAGTGCAAAGTCAACTTTAAGAGATGAAATTACAAAATTACCCTTGTGTTTAGATAACTCCTTAAGTCCATATGTTACCTCATAACGTATGTGTCCTATGTGTGTTTTTGGAGGGAAATTAGCTAGTAAGCTTAAGGATGAAGAAATCATCCTTGTGATGATTCTAGTATGATTCTAAGTGTTTTTATTCTATCTACGTGATGTAATAAGCCTCCTAAACAAGATCCCCATCAAGGTATGTGATTAAATTCTGTTTAGTTTCAAGATTCATGGTGGAAATTTGGGGTTTTATTTTTTGCCTAATTAGTGTATTAGTCATGATTTTAGACAAGTTTATGAAGTTTTACATATGTTTGATGAACATAGATGATGTTGGCATGATTTTGGATTAGGGTTAATCATGCTACTGTGATTATGAAGTTTATGGATAAAAACCTATAGCTAAATCATATTAAAGATGATGTTAAGGTTTAGTTGTAGCTTTAAAGGAGTGTTTGGCACAAGGCCAAACTAACACTAAAGTTAGCAATTTTTTGTTGTGACTCATGTGTTAATGAAGTTACAACATATGCTAATGATATTAGAATAATATTAAGGTGTTTAGCTAGTCTCGGAAGTCTAGGAGTGCCCAAGGAGTGCCTAAGCTAACTGAGGTGAGTGACAGTTTAGTAGTAGCTCATTATACGAGTATTTCATTTTGAGTAATGATTGAGAGACCTAACATGCATGACTAAAGTCATGCCTAATCCATTAACAATTTGACACATCACTCATGTATTTTCTCTAACTAAATCTTTACTTTTGATTTTTTCGCTTGGCATCATCTTGTTTTTAGGTATGTTTCTAGTCATGCATTTAGGCATGAGAATAATTTTCCTTTCATTTTTAGCGCAAGGACTAGCTTGTATTTATGTTTTAGTATATTTGTTAGATCATATACATGTTATGTTTCGGTAGCATAATCCAGGTATTGCAAGTAGTATTTTCATAAAGTGTAGAAAAGTACAAAAATTAGTGGGGACCAGCTACAAAGTCGATACGGCGTATCCCAAGATATAGCGTATCCCAGAATGGGGATATGGTGTATCATCCCAGTATTACATCATATACGATGTCCGATCTGGTTTACATTTATAGTTATAGTCAAGAATGAGTAAGTAATTATACAATGATTAGTAGCTCATAGCATGAAAGAATATAGAAGATTCCACAGCTCCTATCACGGGTGCCTTTCTTATGTACTATTAGCCACGTAGATTGCATGATTCAGATATAGTCAAACTTTAGCCAAGTTAAGAATGCTTATAAGAAGCATCATTAGTTATGTCAAATGTGCACGTGTAAGGTGCTATTTAGTTATTTAGATCGCTTTAGATAACCGAGAGAGGAATCTCCGTTTTAAGCGTCCTATGTCGATGACCCGCGCATTGAGCAATTAATACGGGATTGACTAGAAATCTCTCGTATAAGTATGTGATACTCGGATTGCATCCGTGCAAGAGGGTGGTAAAGGCTGCATATGAGTATTGGGAATTTCATTCATGACATGTGACGATTAGATATCGTCTAGTTACAATATCAGTTCAGTTATAGACTCAAGAGCAATTCAGATACATAATCATATTTAGTCTAGTTATATTCTCAGTTCAGAGTCTGTATAAACTAGTTATCAGCTCAGTGTCAGTATATTTCAGTTCAGAACAGCTTAGCTGCCAGTTTAGTATCAGTTGAGTTCAGTTTAGTTATCAGTTAGTTTCAGTGTAGTTTAGTTTTCAATTTTAGTATAGCCCATTTAAAAATATAGTTTCAGTGTAGTTTAGTTATCAGTTAGTTTCAGTACAACTTAGTGATTAGTTCAGTAATAGTATATCCCAATTATCAGTTTAACTTAGTATAGTTCTGATATCAACATAGTTACAGGAGCTCAATGATCAACTCAGATATAGCATAGCTTAGTTTTAGCTTCGTACTTAGTCTTAGATTCAGTTTCAGTCATAGTATAGCTATTAGCTTATGTCATAGTGCCAAGGAACAGTTTCAGCTTAGTTTTAGTATCATTATAGATCATATTATGTCTCAGCTCACATTTAGCCCTTAGCACCATTTACTTACTAAGTCATCAAGACTTATCGTGCTCAGTTTCTATTTTTGTAGGATAAGTTATTCAGAAGTTGGGGTTGGGTAGATTAAGAAGGTGATCTGAAGAAAATGGTAATGCTCGTGTTAATAGGTGACGAGCATCTCAACAATTCTTTGTTATTCAGCTTATGAACGCCCCAAACTATTATTGGTTATATGTCTTTTGAAACTAGATTTGTAATAGTCTAGTATTGGTCTCACACAACGCCTTTAGTATAAGTCTTTTATTTATGGGTCAAAACAGGGGTGTTTGGGTAAATAACCACACCCGTAGTATGTACGCTTCCGCTTACGAAATTAATGTATAGTATTCATGTTTTATGTTAATAAATGTATTTTCAGAGTTTATATGTTTTCCCGAATAGTTTTAGTTCAATTTATTAAGTTTTTAGAAAAGCAAAAAAATGGGAAGCTCTGACATGTTGGACCTTTTAGAACAAGATATCTTTCATTCACGGATTCAAAACATGCTAAATGAAATCTCAAAGTAACGTTTCGTCCGATATGCATGAGTCTACGACATTACTTCCGATTCCTGGATATTGATTTAACTTGTGGAAAACTAGAAGGGGGGTTGAATAGTTTTACCATTTTAAAATTAATTTACTTTGAGGACTTTATGTGAATTCAACTGATGTGAATAATAAACGACAAGTAATATGCAAGTAAAGAAAGAAACGATCAAACCGCAACACGAGGGTTTACAGTGGTTCAGTCTACAAGGACTCTTTTTTCTTGCCCTACTCCACTCCCCGAGTATCCAACTCGAGAGTATCCTTCACTAATCAACAAGCTCCTTTATCCAGCGTAGAAAGCCTTTACACATCGCTTACACAATATTTATGACACAAAGCTAGATGTCGAGTTCTTTTACAAGGGCAAAACCACTCCCGTCACACTACGTATTTTGAGGTATAAATACTTACCGATCACTACAGAGGTTTAAGATGGTTTGGTACAAACAATAATGTATGAATTAATACAATTCACACAATGACAAACAATCAAGTCTTGCAACGTTTTGTTGAAGCTTGTGAGTCTTTGAATGTTGCTTTGATCTTCTTGCTACAAAAGAAGTTCACTAAAATGAATATGAATGAGTTAGTTATAGAGAATGATGAATGAGAGAATGTATGTTGTTTTTATGTATGTAAGTGATGAGTAAACAACATGGTGTGGCTTGCTATTTATAGGCAACAAATGCCAGCAAGCCACGTATCAGGTGGAACCAATAATTTGGTTCCGTCCTGGTAGTATTTTGGTTCCGCTGGGACCTGACATAAGATCTTCAAAATCTTTAGCAAATCTAACCAAAATATTTACCATATCAAATCTAACCAAAATATTTACCATATCTTCCAAGGATCCTATAGTGATATGCAATCTTAGATTTACTAGAGTAGGATGATCCATGGAATGATGTAAAAATGCATTTTCATTTTGATTAAATTGTTTAGGAAAGTAAACTTGTAAAATGTATATACTAGCTAGCTAAATGATGTTGATTAAGAAGTAATTAGTTAGTTAAACATACTAATTTTATCATAATACACATTTTTATTGATTGTAAAACATACTAATTTTACTTTGACACCTAATGTGGCATTTTATTTGTTTTTAACACCTAATGTGGTAATTTTCTTAAAATGACTAAAATGATATATATGAACAAACAATTTGTAACTTATGTTAAAATCTATTTGTGTTTAAGAAAGACTTGTAACTATATATACAAAAGACTTAACTATATTTATGTTTTGCTAAAATAAAGTTTATAATTGTCGTTAACAAAATATATCAAAGATCGTAAAATATAAATAACGATTTTTAGACGATAGTTGTATTAACAATCTCCCCATTTTTATTGAGGACAAAACATAAAGTTTATTTTTAAGTAATGAAATAAATAAAGTGCAAGTCTTTAAAAATATAGATTAAACTTGTTTTATTTAACTTTTAAATTCATTTAGATGTTTAAATTGTATAAAATTTTGAGTTTAATATTCTCTCTCCCTTTTTGTCGAAACAAAAAGAAGAGAAGCATAGCAAAATGTAGTGCAAGCCCGAGTTTGATTAGCTCCTCCTTGGCCAATACTCCCCCTAGTTGGGGTACCAAGTATAAGATACATGGATTTTGAATGCTACAAAACAAAGGTTAGTGATAAATAATCCGAACCAACCATTCATACAATGTACAAGATAAAAAAAATAACACAACCAACACCCAAAAGTAATAAACATCATACATTAGTAAAATTTTATGACTAAAGTTATAATGGTGAGACAATAATGATGATGGTTAAGAGGAATGCAAAAATAAAAAAATAACTTAGAAAAAAAATCCTAGAACAATAAAAATAGAAAAATAACTTAGAAATAAAATCCTAAGAGAAGAAAGTCCTAATGTTATTGGACTTATTATTTCATCCATCCTAGTTTTTCTATTGTGGTGGAGGATGGGAAAGAGCGTTTAAACGTTCAAGGATGTGTTGGAGGATGAACTTCATTTTATCTTGAAGTTCATGGACCATTATCTTGGTGCTTTCGCAAATTCTAGCGGCTCTTTCACACATGGAACAATCATGGCGAGAGAAGTCAGGTGGAAGTGGTAAGGCTTGATTGTCATTTGCTGGTGGAGGTGGATTTATTGATTGAGTTTCGTGAGCTTGAAAGGTGTTTGGTGGTGGTATGTTGGTTGCGGTAGAGAACAAGACTTCTTGTAAATGCATAGCTTGTTAGGAATATGAATATTCAGCTGAAGACTCGGTCACCTCGAGTACTTATTAGCACATTATAGCTCGTAGGATTATCAGTAATATTATTAGTAGCTTAGTTATTATTATTAGTTTTGTGGAGTGGGTCGGGTCTTTACCCTCTGTCAGCTCACTCTACAGCCCGCTAGGGGCATAATATGTTGTAAGTATAAATACCCCTTCCCACACAAGGGAAGGGTTGGAACTTCACATTATCTCAAGCTAATATACACATTGTTTTCTCTCTCTAGAAGTTCCCACTTTCTCTCTCTAGTTCTTTGTCATTCGATCCTTAACCAAGCCTCAAACAAGTGTTTCTTACATTGTGAATACCCTACAATTGGTATCAAGAGCCATGGTTAGGTCCATGAGAGTTGGTATTCACGGATTTGTTTAGTTTTTGAGGTTTTTGTGTTCGAATTGACAAGTAACAAAAAATTCATTTTGTGCATTGTTTAGTGATTAGAAGTTGTTATACCTTGTACTTTCTAGCTTAGGAACAGTATTAGAGTGGTATTTGGTGTTTGGATTCACAGATCTAAGAACTGTGTGGTGATTTTGGGGTAATTCGTGGGTGTTTGTTGTAGTGTTCTTCGCAGCGGTTTGTGTGCTTGGGACAAGTTCTTGGACTCGGTTTGTGTCACTTCGAAGATACGGTTTGTCTTATTACTAGTTTAGGCAAAAAGACAAAAGGCAGTGAAAGCGACGTGCTTGGGAGTTTGTGTCTACACGGTTTGTCCCTGCAGCGTGTACTAGGTTTGTGCCTACTCGATTTGTCCCTCCAGCGTGTACTCGGTTTGTGTAGACGCGGTTTGTCTCTGAGGAGTCTACTCGGTTTGTGTCTACTTGATTTGTCTCTCCAGCGTGTACTTGGTTTGTGTCGACGCGGTTTGACTCTGAGGAGTGTACTCGGTTTGTGTCTACTCGGTTTGTCTCTGCAGTGTGTACTCGGTTTGTATCAACGAGGTTTGTCTCTTCAGCGTGAACTCGGTTTGTGTCTACCCGGTTTGTCTCTGCAGTGTGAACTCGGTTTGTGTCTACGCGGTTTGTCTAGGCGGTTTGTATCCTCAAGAGTGCTATTTGTCTAGGCGGTTTGTGTCTTGGTGATTTTAGAAATTCCCGCGAAAGATTCGATTTCTTGGTTAAATCACAAGATCTGTAAAATCCCGTAGTTACTATGGTTACCACATCTAACACATCATCAGAAGATATTCAAGCAGCAGGATCTGACACTCGTCCACCTATGTTAGATAGGACGGATTATGAGTCTTGGGCACAACGGATAAGACTTTACTGCTTGGGAAAAGATAATGGAGTTAACATTCTTAAGTCAATTGACGATGGACCATATCAGATGGGTACCACCAGGGATGTTGTTACAACTGGTGAAGATGGGACTGTGACTTGGGGCATAGACAGACCTAGAAACTACAATGATCTTAATGAAGAAGAAAAGAAGAGGTATGATGCCGACATTAGAGCCTCAAACATAGTCATTCAAGGTCTTCCAAAGGATGTATACAAGCTCATCAATTTCAACACTGAAGCCAAGGCTGTGTGGGACAACGTTAAAATGTTGTTGGCAGGGTCAGAACTCACAAAGGAAGATCGTGAGTCACAGCTGTATGATGAGTTCGAGCATTTCAAAATGAACCCAGGAGAGAATATCACAGACTACTATGTGAGATTTCATAAGTTGGTGAATGATATGAGGATGATCAGAATGACTATGCCCAATATCCAACTTAACTCAAAGTTTGTGAACAACATGACTCCTGAATGGGACAGATTTGTTACTGCTGTCAAACTCAACAAAGGTTTAAGGGATACCAACTATGAACAGCTGTATGCTTACCTGCAACAACATGAGAAGCATGCTGTCTACGATCGGGTGCTGAGAGAAAAGTTTAATCCTTCAACTACAAATGATCCACTAGCGTTCATGACAAATGTTCAACCGACAATCCAATCATCTTCCAACCCAAGCTATCATCAACTTCACTCACAAGTACCTGCTATGAGTTCTCAACTTGACTCAGGCTACTCTCAGACCGACAAAATGATTGACAACCTCACCAATCAAGTATCATTACTGGTTCAACAGTTTCAAGCATCACTCCCTCAGACCAACAATCAGTTAAGGAATTCATCCAATCCACGCAATCTAGCAATGGTGGAGGATGGGAAAATTGTGGTTCAGAATGTGCAAGGGAGAGCTGGTAGAAACATGGGTCGAGGTTATGTGCAGAATAGAGCAGGGAATGGCAATCAGGGTCAAGGAAAACAGATCAAGTGTTATAATTGTGGGGGGCTTGGACACATTGCTAGAAACTGCAATCAACCTAAACGTCCTCAGAACTCAGATTACTTCAAAGACAAGATGCTGTTAATGCAAGCTCAAGAGAATGGAGCTGTATTGGATGAGGAAGAGTTATTGTTCTTGGCAGGAGATGGAGGAAATACTTTTGATGAAGATGTGGATGAGAAACCTGTTCAGGATCTAGCACTTAATGATCCTAACATCTTCAAGGCAGATGACTGTGATGCATATGACTCTGATGTAGATGATGAACCTACGGCTCAAACAATCTTCATGGCTAACTTGTCTTCCCTGGTCTCATCTCCCCGTCAAGCTGGTCCTTCTAATGCATCCGTGATATCTGAGGTACTCAAAATTTATGACACATATAATATTGTCGAGGGACAAAAGAATCCCGAAGAAGTACATCAGGCAGATGTTTCTGACTCAAGTAATGTTGACATGGAAAATAGCAATATTATTTCATATGAACAGTATTTGCATCACAACAACTCGCCTGATGTACCAAATGGTGAATCTTTTGTCAATAATGATGTTTGTGTTATGAGTAATGTATGTGCCTTAGATAATGCGGGTAATATAGATAATGCATGTGAGTACCATGAGAACAAATTGCCCGTCCCTGATGATAACTTGATCACTAGACTAAACATCTATAAAGAACAAGTGGTTATGTATGAACGGCGTGCTAAGTTTGAGCTTAATGATTGTGAGCAGAAATTAGAAGGTCAAATGAGTACACTTATTAAAGAGTCTAGAGTGAGAGAAGAAACATTAAAATTAGAGTTGAGTTCTTTGAAAAGTCAGCTAGAACAGTCTGTCAAACAGAAACAGGATGCACAAAAGTGTGTAACTACACTTAAGCAAGAATTCAAACAAAAAGAAACAACTCTTTTAAATGATTTCTCTGGACTCAAGACGTTAAAAAATAAGCTTGAAGATAAGTTGTACACACAAAATCAAACCATACAAACTGCTCAAATGATTCATAAGCACAGAAAGTTGAGTGATAAGCATAGTAAAATCATGATAGGTGAACCTAAGTCAACCATCCTTAGGGACATGAAAGTACTTCAACCAGCCCTATATGATGGTAATGTGATGCTTATGCCTATTCATGACCAACCTGAGCATATCTACACTAATGAAGAGGATGAGATAAGTGATAGAACGAGGGAAAAAATGAATGAGAAAATGAGGGATCCCGAGTGCATAGCCAGACGAATAATAATCAAACCCCATGATTATTATGAGGAGAATCGTTTGACTGTGTTTGCTCCTCAAAAGAAGTTAACACCTGAACAGATATTTTGGAAACAAGATAATGAAAAACTTAAGGTAGAAAAACTTAAGGCCAACACCCCCCTCATTAGAAAAGTTGCGTCCATAACGGTGTATCCTCCCAATACACCTAGGAATTTGGTGCCTTTGTCTCTTCCCACTGAATGCAAAACCTTTATTAGCTTATATGTGCTTTGGCAATTATTTGCTGATTTTGATAAAACATGTAAGAAGAGAATCACACCAACCGGCATTACTGAGGGGGAAAGGTGTTTTGAACATGCAAAAAGGTGTTACTTAACTGAGGTCATGCCATTCTTTAAACTACTTAAAGAATATTTTGAAGGGTTGCAAACTGCCCTTAAAGTCGAAATAAAAGAAATGGAAGTAGTGTTTAAAGACATGGAAAATGAGGTGAATGAATATGCAATAGAGCTTAAGAGTCGAGAGATTGAAAGAAAAAACATACTCATTACTAACGACAACTTGATTGCTAAATGTATTGCACAAGATGTATTTTACACTGTTACTGATTCTGCATTGTCCGCTTGTCAATTTAATGAGTATGCTATTGCGTTAAATGTCACCCAGAATCGTGTTGTTGAGCTTGAGGGGGAGAATTTAAAATTGCTTGAAAAAATTCAAAATGATGACCATGATAATATGGTTAAACGTTTTTCAAAATTAGAAGTTGAATATCTTAATTTGCAATTGAAACATCAACATTTAAATGAAAAACATAAAATATCAAATGACAAGACATCCTTGGATGCTCCTGAATTTGATACTTATTTTGAATTAAGCAAACGAGATGAGACAATTCAAGCTCACACGAACACGATTCGACTGCTGAGGGCCCAAATTGCCCAATTGAAATCCAACAAGTATGAAGTGTATGGCACCAATAAACCTTCGTCTTCAGATTCTCAGAATTTTCAATATCAAAACACCATAAATAAGTGACATTATGAAAATGAGTGTTATCGAGAAGAAAATTCAAAGGTCAAACAACATTTCAAAGAGTTATATGATTCCATTAAAGTTACAAGAAGCAATCACAATGATCAAATAACCTCTTTGACAAATGAAATTGAGAATCTTAAGGCTCGGGTGAAAGGTAAAATGCCATGCACCACTTGTAATTGTGATGCACCAAAGGCTAGTGATAGTAAAAAGTATGATGTTGATGTTGGGCGTATTCCGTTTAAGCTTAGAAATAATGGCTTTGCCCATCAAACATATCTAGATCATCTTAGAGAGGGCCTTGACACACTTCGTGAGGTAGTTGAAGAGGATAGGACTGATAAGCCACTTGATAGGGCAGTTGTCTATGCCTGCAAACTCACGAAAAGGATTCAGGAAAACTTAGAATATGCCATAGGCTCAATTCCTAAGTTTAGCAGCCATAGAGATAGATTTGTTGCATCATCATCCACTGTTGAGAACAAGCATGTAGCCTTTGATCTACCACCAAAAACATCAGAACCCAACACATCATTATCAGGAAGGCATGTGACAGACAAACAAACTAATGTTACCTTCGATGCTTCTACAGGAGTAAAAAGTGACACCCAAGCTAGCGGGTCAAGGTATAGAGGAAATGCAAGAAAGGATAGGACCGCGCCAGCTAAGAATGATCACTTGAAGAATGTAGAAGCCCAACCTAGGAACAATAAGTTTGCAATGAGTAGGATGAATCGTGTTGATTCTAGTATCAAAAGTACTGTAATTAATTCAAATTCTAATGCTATCTGTAAAACATGCGACAATTGTTTAATTTCTGCTAATCATGATGAATGTGTTGTGTCTTTCTTGATGACTTCTGCATCATCCCATGTTAAGAATGGTAGAATAACTGAAGCATGCAAGAAAGTTTGGAAAGCAACAGGAAAAACATTTGCTAGCATAGGCTATCAATGGAGAACCACTGGAAGGAAATTCAATTTAGGAAAACATTGCACGTTACCTAAAATGAATAAGCATAAAATTGTGAAAGTTAAGGAATGGAGACCCATTGGAAGGAAATTCAATTTAGGAAAACAGGGATCATTACCTAAAATGAATATGCATAAAATTGTGAAGAATAAGGAATGGAGACCAACTGGTAGAATCCTGTCTTTAGAATCATAATGCCTTCCATCTAGGTCTTGTCCTGCCTCTAGTTCTGTCTCCTCAGTAAAGACAGTAGCATCTGTGAAATCTGTAGTTCCAGAATATGTGTGTGCTGACCAAACGGACCCCAATTTCACTTGGGGATCCACGTTTTTCAGTTATCCATTGTTGTCTGGTTTCAAATGCAGGTCGTACAAATCGTCCTGTGGTATTTGGACTCAGGCTGCTCAAAACATATGACTGGGGATCGCTCACGGCTCAAGAACTTCGTGAAAAGGTTTATCGGGACAGTTAGATTTGGGAACGACCACTTTGGTGCTATTATGGGTTATGGAGATTATGTGTTTGGTGACAGTGTAATCTCAAGGGTATACTATGTGGAAGGACTAGGGCACAATCTGTTTTCTGTGGGTGAATTTTGTGATTCAGATCTGGAAGTGGCTTTCAGAAAGCATACATGTTTCGTCAGAGAATTGGATGGTATAGATCTCCTCAAGGGCAGTCGGGGCACCAATCTATACACCATATCGATTGAAGAAATGTTGAAGTCCTCTCCCATATGCTTGCTTTCTAAAGCCTCTAAAACAAAATCATGGCTGTGGCATCGTCGTTTGAACCACTTGAACTTCGGTACCATAAATAATCTTTCCCGTAAAGATCTTGTTAGAGGAATGCCCAGACTGAAATATGAGAAAGATCATCTCTGCTCTGCATGTCAACTGGGTAAAAGCAAGAAACAAACCCACAAGCCTAAAACCATCAACACCAACTTGGAAGTTCTTCATACCCTCCACATGGACTTGTGCGGTCCAATGAGAATACAAACCATAAATGGAAAGAAGTACGTTCTGGTTATAGTAGATGATTATTCTCGGTTCACATGGGTAAAGTTTTTGAGAACCAAGGACGAAACTCCAGAGGTTATCATTAAACTGATAAAACAGCTGCAAGTAAGGCTCGATAAAACTGTCAGAATCATCCGCACTGATAATGGTACTGAGTTTGTTAACCAATAACTCCGTAATTTCTATGAAAGTATTGGCATCACGCATCAGAAAAGTATCCCTCGCACTCCTCAACAGAACGGAGTGGTTGAACAAAGGAACCGTACTCTGGTAGAAGCTGCAAGAACTATGCTTATATTTTCAAAGGCACCGATGTTTCTCTGGGCAGAGGCTATTGCAACAGTATGTTACACTCAAAACCGATCCCTAATTCATCCTGTTCATGAGAAGACTCCCTTCGAGTTAATTCATAACAAGAAACCAGATCTCTCTTTTCTCCGTGTGTTTGGTGCACTTTGCTATCCAACTAACGACAGTCAAGACTTGGGAAAGTTAAGAGCTAAAGCAGATGTGGGTATTTTTGTTGGATACGCACTAGACAGTAAAGGATGTCGAATCTACAATAAGAGAACCCGTAAAATCATGGAAACCATTCATGTTACGTTCGATGAGCTGAGTGAGCAACCTGCTTCAGGACAAATTAGTTCTGGACCCGATCTTAACCTTTTGTCACCTGGACCCATTAGTTCAGGACTTGTATAGAATTCCACGCCTGCAGATTCTTATGTGCCACCTACATGTGAGGAGTTGAAGAAGTTATTCGATCCTATGTTTGATGAATACTTTGAGCCAACGAATGGAAACATCCCAAGTGAAACTGCTATACTTCCTATGGCTGAGGTTCCAGCCCCACAAGGTTCAGAAGGCCCTACAGCTTCAATATCAGTCAGTCACAATGCTCCAGCTGCCAGTCAATCGCCTTCGTCATCAAACGCTCTATCTTCTCCAGTAATGCAAGAATCTTCAAATAATCATTCTTCGGAAGTTAATCCTTTTGCTCCTGTTGATGAGGTTCCTTTTGAAAACATATTTGCTCCTGAACATTCATCAGACACACCCTCACTTGAAGAACACAGCACTGCTACGTCTGTTCATAACCCTCAACCTCACGACCATCTCAGGAAATGGACCAGTGATCATCCAATCGACAACATCATAGGCAATCCCTCACGTCCAATATCCACACGAAATCAACTAGCCACTGATGCACTATGGTGCTTCTTCAATTCCGTACTGTCCAAAGTCGAACCAAAAGATGCCAAAGAAGCAATGACTAAAGATTGCTGGTTCCAGGCTATGCAGGATGAAATCCATGAATTTGATCGACTTGAAGTATGGGAATTAGTGCCTCCTCCAGAGCTTGCAATGATCATTGCTTTAAAGTGGATCTTCAAAGTGAAGCTTGATGAGTATGGTGATGTCTTAAAGAACAAGGCACGGCTAGTTGCTAAAGGGTTTAGACAAGAAGAGGGCATTGATTTTGAAGAATCGTTTGCTCCGGTTGCTAGAATTGAAGCTATAAGAATCTTCCTGGAAAATGCTGCTAGTCGTAATATGATAGTCTACCAGATGGATGTCAAAACGGCATTCTTGAATGGTGACTTAAAGGAAGAAGTTTATGTGAGTCAACCAGAAGGATTCGTGGATGCTGAACACCCTACTCATGTTTACCGCCTGAAGAAGGCTCTTTATGGGTTAAAACAGGCGCCAAGGGCATGGTACGATACATTGTCCAAGTTCCTCCTAGTGAACGGATTCTCCAAGGGTGTTGTTGATCCCACACTATTCACCAGGAAGTCAAGAAACCATCTACTACTAGTTCAGATATATGTAGATGATATCATCTTTGCTTCAACAGATCCTGGTGAATGTGATAGTTTTTCAAAGGAGATGAATTCCAAGTTCCAAATGTCCATGATGGGACAAATGTCATTCTTCTTAGGATTACAAGTTTCTCAAAGTCCCGGAGGCATATTCATTAATCAATCCAAATACGCCAACGAGATCTTGAAAAAGTTTGGATTCTATTCAAGTGAACCTGTTGACACTCCCATGGTTGATAGAACGAAGCTGGATGAAGATCCTTCAGGGATTCCAGTAGATATAACAAAGTATCGAAGCATGATTGGATCTTTGATGTACATCACGGCTAGCAGACCAGATCTTCTGTTTGCTGTGTGTATGTGTGCTCGGTATCAATCCAGACCAACCAAGAAGCATGTTGAAGCAGTGAAAAGGATCTTCTGATATCTTCAAGGCACGGTTCATATGGGTCTCTGGTATCCTAAGGACACTGCAATGGAGTTAACGGCTTACGCGGATGCTGATCATGCGGGATGTCAAGACACTCGTCGAAGTACTTCAGGAGGAGCTCAGTTTTTAGGGGAAAAGTTGGTTAGTTGGTCTTCTAAGAAGCAGATGAGTACTTCCATATCATCTACTGAAGCTGAGTACATTTCCATGTCCGCTTGTTGTGCACAAATCCTTTGGATGCGATCACAACTTTCGGACTATGGATTCTCATACAACAAAATTCCCCTATATTGTGACAACAAAAGCGACATTGCTCTTTGTTGTAACAATGTTCAGCACTCCAGGTCTAAACACATCGACATCAGGCATCACTTCATCAGGGAACAGGTGGAAAAAGGAATTGTGGAACTATACTTCGTGAGGACAGAGTTTCAGTTAGCTGACATCTTCACCAAGGCCCTCCCAAGAGAAAGGTTTCAGTTTATTCTCCCACGCCTTGGCATGAAAAGCATGACTCCTGAAACTCTCAAGTGTCTTCAGGAGGAAAAGGAGGAGTAAAGCATTGTCTTCTTATATCCTTGTACATAGTTGTATATATCTTAAATCAAAAAGAAAAATACAAAAATATAAAACCTATAAAAACCATAAAAATCGAAAAATCAGAAAATACCAAAAAATAGTCCTTCTTAGGCATGTCTTCTGTTTATCGATAACATTTACGGATCTAGAAATGTCATTCAATAATGGCACGGATCCTTAAATGAAGCTCGAGCAGAAGTTATACTAATCAGTTAAAACATGTCTTAATGGCCTGCAGTTACTTCATTTGCAACCCGCGCTGTACAATGGGGAAAGCATGTCGCCAAAAAGACAGTTGTTCCTCCAAATGGGTGATGTTCACCTGGGCATGGATTACTTTATATCCATGTTTCCCCGACTTGATGTACGTTTCAGTGCGTCTTGTCGTGCATAAGAAGAGAAGTCTTCTTTTCATCAGACTCTTTATGCTGTTTGATTCTTCTAGAGAGTCTTGATGTTACACAAGGTGATAAATTGAATTAAATTTTCATAAATACCCGTCGCTCAATTGAATGACTACAGCTCTTTTAATGGAAAATGGGTCATTAATTGAGGGGGAGCATATTTGTTCAAATTTACGACACCTTGCAAAATTTTGGCAACATCAGCAGTGACACTCTCTTGGTGTTTCAAGGGAAGCATAGTATGCTTCAAAATCATAATACATTTAAACCTGACCACATTTTCTCCCAAATTTTCTAAACTAATTTAAATCACTTGGGATCACAAATCTCAAATGGTTTGAAAATTTTGATCGGGGGAGAGAATGTGATTTAAATAGGAAATTCTGATAAAATGTGATGTTTTGGAAATTAATGTAAGCTCTCCCGTATGTGCTAAACCATTTTGCATATCAAGGCACATATTGAGGGGGAGCAAAATGTTTTGGTCATAAACGCAAGCTCTTCCATATGTGCGAAAATCTTTCTTAATATCGATGCACATATTGAGGGGGAGCAAATGGTTTTAACAAAACAAAGGATTTGGCATCTCACGTGAGCAAGGCTCAGACTTCACCAATGAATTGACGAAACTTGAATTGCCATCAATCGAAAGGATACGTCTTGGCCGGGTAATAATTTCAAGCTGGTCTAACCAGTGATGTAAGCGTGTCTCGAAAAAGATGTATCTGAGTAGAATGTACTATTTCGAGAAACTTTCTGTGGACTTGACCAGGCCGGGTAATAATTTCAAGCTAGTCTAACTAGTGATGTAAGCGTGTCTCGAATCGGTCATGTTCACTGAAAGTGGATCAATTCAAAAAGTGCGAGCTCTACCTAACATGTGCAAATTTATAAAACAATCAACCGAGCACATGTTGAGGGGGAGCATTTGAAAAATATAAAACTCTCAAGTGTTTGCAAAAATGTGTTTCAGAATCATGAACACTTTGAGAGATTTTTCAAAGATTTGGTTGGGCAATAGTGGATGATTACCAAAGACCGACCATTTTAATTAATGCATGGAGTTATAAGGATGGTAAGGTTAGGTACAAGTTCCCACGATCCCGCCAGAGCCGGAGGGATCTACCCAGGGACAATCCACTAGTTAGTGTAGAAGTCCTTAGGTATGATTAAAAAGGAGAAAAGTGAATGAGGGAATAGTGCCAACTGAGATGGAGCTAACACTGGAACAAACCCAACAAGGTGTTAGTTATGAAGTCTCGGTAAGCACTGAAGGGGTTGAAGAATGAAAAAGAATTGTAAAGAGAAAGGGTGAAAAGAAATAGCCCTCCTTACAACTTAGGCAGAAACTGGGTCAATACATATGCTGTCAGAATCACTTAGTTGATTGCTGGCATTGAAAACAAAGTATCATGGACCCAGTGATACGCTGCACAACCCTCCCTAGCCACTCAAGGTCCCTCAAAGGACTCTTGTTTCAATTGTCAGGGAGTTCAATACATTTCTATCGTCTCTCTCACTCCGAGTTAGATGATATTGAAAAGGTAGCAGTCCTCTCCAGCCTCCGCTCACTAAATCAAATCGCACTATCGAGTCTAGAGCCACGAGATGCATAATAAGATCTCATAGGGACACGAATTATTTCTACACTGGTTGTTCAACATTAAGGACACCAGTTGTAAACTCATGAGTCCTACGCAGATCTTAGTAATCTGCCAAAACATTTATGAGAAAATTTACTAATGTAATTCTCAATGATTGAATGGAAATTCCTGCCAGGGTCAACATCAAGCAGCCCTGAAAGCAGGTCACTTCGGTAATTCCTCATGGTTTACGCTTAGTGGTCGCGGCGGTTTCAACCGGTCTACAGTCGTGGAGTGATCTCCAGCGACTCACCTAATCGTTGATGTGCTACGGTTCGATCTTAAAAAGCCCTCTGTGGGTTTTCGATTAGGAACGGTCTTGGTAAGGATTAGAGAGAGTTTTCACACTATGCTGTTAACAATCTCGAAGTCTAAACCTGTAAGTACCGGTCGATTTGTTGCTAACTATCTTATGCAGGAACTTCTGGCGGTTGTAGCAGTGGAATGCTGTAGCTGGTTGCTGTTGTAGCTGGTTGCAGAAAAGATGCCAATCCATCACCACATGCTCACACCACATCATCATCAAAGAAGTCATGATCAACTTAAAAGACCTTCAACACAGCTTCTGCTAACTCTGATGCTGAAGATCATGACACCATATCGTGTGAGCATGTCGGCTCTAAGTATATTTCATCAGATGGAGACCTACTACTGAAAGATGACTTGGAGACTCAAGTGGGATGATACTTTCAAAGATTACTCAAAGTTCATCCAAGACAAAAGAGGAGTCATCTTAAGATCACGGATGTTTGCACAACAATCTATGATTTTGAAGAATCAATGGTTACGAGCTATGATGTCAAGATCCAAAGAAGAAGTGCTGAAATTCAGAACATTACTTCTGGGGTGACCTCCCTTAGGGGGAGATTGTTAGGAATATGAATATTCAGCTGAAGACTCGGTCACCCCGAGTACTTATTAGCACATCATAGCTCGTAGGATTATCAGTAATATTATTAGTAGCTTAGTTATTATTATTAGTTTTGTGGAGTGGGTCGGGTCTTTACCCTCTGTCAGCTCACTCTACAGCCTGCTAGGGGCATAATATGTTGTAAGTATAAATACCCCTTCCCACACAAGGGAAGGGTTGGAACTTCACATTATCTCAAGCTAATATACACATTGTTTTCTCTCTCTAGAAGTTCCCACTTTCTCTCTCTAGTTCTTTGTCATTCGATCCTTAACCAAGCCTCAAACAAGTGTTTCTTGCATTGTGAATACCCTACATAAATGCATAGCTTCTTGAATGTGGGAACCTATCATGTTTTGAAGGTGAGAAGACCATTCATTTCATTGAGGTAGTTACGGGTTTCTTGTATGCTTGGAGGGTCAATCCACATAGATTCATCAATTTCCCTAAAGGTAGGGAAAAAGGATTGAGGTTGTTGAGGTTGAGGTTGTGGTGAAGGTTGATCATCGTGGATTTCATGATGTTTATGGTCTCTATAGAGTGGCCCATGGATTTCCCTATGTATAGGGTGAAAAAGTAGAGGTTGTAGTTGAGATGGTTCACTATGAAAAGGCTCATTGGGCATGAATGATGCCCGAGGTGGTTCGTGAGCAATACGCTCGATTGATGCAAATGATGGTAGAGGTGGTGGATTTGATGTTCTTGGTGGCAAGTCTTCCAAGGTTTCCAAAAATGGATGAGGAGAAGTTGGTGGTGTAGCAAAAAGTTCAATGGGTTCAAGTTTTGGAGACTTTGGTGGTGATGGTGATTTTGGTGGTTGTGATGGAGCAGGAGGTGGTGTGGTTGCTATTGGAGTTTTGGTTGGAGGTGGAGTAGTCACAATTAGGTGATTTTGGTGGAGGTGTTGAAGTACTTAGATTCAATAAATTTTCATCTTGGATGAGTGATGAGATGTTAATGGGTGAAGAGTCTGAGGATGATGAGTTCAAGTTAACGAAGCAACATGGTTTGACACTAATTCTAGCGGTTCTTCTTGGTGGCCTAGTTGAAGGTGATGAGTTTGTGGATTTAGTCATAGTGAATTTGCTTTGAGTATGTGCTAAAATTCACAAGAATTTGGGGTGAAGGTGTAAAGAATGATCATCCTGGAGCTCTTAATTTATAATGTTCCAGATTTGTGAAATGTTGTGCATTGATTTGATGTTAAACCACTAAAATTTGATCGTTCCTAATGATTTGTAAGTGTTTATGAGCTTGTCTAATAAACTAAAGTCAACCCAATGGAAGTAAGTTGAGTGATTGAAGAGGGATATGCAGTTAATGTGTTGTAATCATTACAAAATCTTTGAGGGTTCCTTCCTTTATAGAGAAAGGTTTTTTGAGTGGTTTTTGAGAAATTTCAAATTTTGGTGGGAAATGCCTATCCTATTGGTGCAAGTGAGATGATAGGATCCTAATATGAGTGAATATAAGTGAAAAGTATCCTAGTAACAAAAGTGAGTGATCTAGAGTGCGGGATTTAAGCGAAAATGAAAATGTGTTATTGCAGGCTGGCGGCACCAAATTTTTCAACGGGCGGAACCCAAAAATTGGTGCCGCCCCATACGTGGTCAAGTTTTTGGCGGTGCCAAAAAATTATACAGGCGGAACCAAATTTTTAGTACCGCCCCATCCGTGGTGCCAAAAAAATTCACGTAGGGCATTTTTCATCCCCCGAAACCCGTTCAAATCCCGTAATTTCTCCTAAAACATGTGTAATTAATTAGTTGTGATTAGGAAACAAAAATGAAATAGGTATAAACACATGTATGGGTTTAGATCATGCAAGGGCTAGAAATTTCACTAAAACGTGAAAAGTGAAAATTGATAACATCAAGATGTTATCTACCTGCAAGACATTAGGTTAGTTCTCATAATCGTCAAATAACAAGTTAACATCCTAGGAATAGCAAATTACACCATACATCATTGTTTTGGGACATTGTACCAAACGCTCATAAAACCTCTCATTGCTTGTCCAATTTCTTGTTTATCTTGGTGAGGAATATTCTAATGCACTTGAACATTCCTCTTGTTTGCTTGAACTTTTCTTATTGGTTTTCAAGTACTCGAAGTTGTCGGAAGTAGTCAAGAGGAGGAAGCTTTGAGTTAGGGAGTCCATCCTCCGAGATATTTGATGATGATGATGATGATGAGGAAGTTGGAGGGTGAGTACGTTTCCCTTGAGTCTTTGCTACCCTCTTATCACTTAATAGTACCAAGATGTGGTCGACAAGAGAATAGTCAAGACATAACCCTTTAGCATTTGGTAGGATTGGTGCAAAGGCTTTATAGGGATGGGTGAGAAGTATCCCGTATGGAAGAGCAGTGGTTCCGAGAGTGGGTATGTCGACCATCCTTTTGGCAACATAGTAGGCTAGGTTGAAAGGTTGACGAGCTGACACACTATAGTGCATGTAGCAAAGACAAGCATTAAGATGATCACGGTTCCCAATGGTACACAATACATTTGCCCAAAGGACCTCTTCACATATCTTGAATTGAGGTTTGAGTTCATTGAGTTCCATGCCAAATGGGTCTCGATTGATTTCATTACCCGAACGGGTTGTCCTAGTATCTGAAGCTCTAGGAAGGAAAATATGGTCTCGCATAATTTCTTTGTCAACTAGAGGAGTTTGGTATGGTGCAGTACAATCCATGTTGATCTCAGTTGAGCTAACAATCTTGTTAATTATCTTAGATATGGATCTAAGACAATAGGTATAGAAACTGTTCTTGAATGATTATTAAGTATTATGCGGAATCTAATACTTAGTCTTAAGCAGAATTAATGAACACAAACGAATTCTCAATAAACACTTCAATATATTAATATGGTTACTCAAAAGTAATAGGGTTACAAGAAACCTTTAAGTGATTCGAATACGCCTAACAATACGTACTAATCTCTAACCCTAGATCCTCCTTTTATAGAATTAAGGAGTCCTAGTCAGTTACAATGACTTTCTATACAAGATAATATCTATTCGTATCTATTCCATAATTATCTAACATACTATACATCATTATCCAATAAGCAGCAGTATAATAACTCTAGCAGTAGAATCTTTGATGCCGAGCAATAGTATCATACTTAGCTTATTTCCGTGATCTTCTCAGAAACTCCAGCAGTAGAATGAATACACTAGGAGTAGAATGATTTAGCCTAGCAGCAGAATCATACTTAGTGTATTTTCCATTTAGTTCAATGAGCAGCATTATCAAAACTAAGCAGCAGCATCTTAAAACCCAACAATCCTCCCCTAAACTTGATATTTTCTTCCAAAATCATCAAGTTTCTTTTAAGCATAGATAAACACCAAGAGGATGCTTCCAAACACTATTTCTTCTTCTTTCTTCCAAAATTCTACCCATAGAGTTTTCTTTGCATCATTCTAACTACCATTTGACTCCATCTATTAACAAGAAGTTTAATATATCCTTCAATCATCATCTTAAGTGTAGATATAGCCATAGGATAATCCTTGTCAACTAGCATATACATTCCTCCCTGTAATGCCACTTCATGAACTCCACATGATTCATAGAATCTCCAAAGACTATTCTTTGTACTTCTTCCTTGTTCCATCCATACTCTGTTGTCATTACAAACTTCAAACATGACTTTATGATCTCCCCAGAGCACTCTATCAATCTCTTCTTATGGTCTATTTTCACCATATTTGATCTTGACTGAGCCCCACAAGTTTATCAAATCCTCTCTATCAATATTTCTAAGCAATTGAGAAAATGACTTAAATCTTTGAATTCTTCTACCAACTCTGTAGATCTCATACCAAGGAAGCTTATCATCATATCCAGTCTTCCATCCAGTAATAGGAGTTTTTGCACTTAAGGGAGCATAATCAACAAATGTATCCTCATCATCATCCACAATTTGAGTCATTAGTTATAACTTAATTGTTTTCTTGTAGAACTCCTCTGATTGCTTTTTCTTCTTTGTAGCATCACTATCAGACTCAGAACTTTCCATGACAACTTTTCTCTTTTTCCTCCTAGCTTTCATCTTTAAAACTCTACCAGTTCTCTTTTTACCAACACTAGGACATTCTTTTTCTTCTTCCTTAACCTTTTCTTTTACTTTCTCTTTCTCAACAGCAATCTTTTCTTCTACTTTTTCTTCCTTTTCTTGAATCACATCAGTCTCCACCTTTTTCTTACCAAACCTCCTTGTAATGATATTTTCTGCAGCCTCAGATCCCATTGGTATGCAATTCTCAGCTTGTCTTTAGCTTTCTCAAACATCTTCTGAACTTCTTCATCTGAATATGGTTTCAACTGCACAAGCTTCCATCCCTTCATATTTTTCAAGTAATGCTCTTGAAAATTTCTTACTTGCTTGACAGTTAGAGGTCTGAGTATCTTTTTCTTCTTTCTTGCAGCTAGATACTTTTTCTTCTGTTCTGCTTTAAATTTATTGAACCATGAATCCATTCCTTCTTCAGTAAAAGTATCTTGTATCTCCTCCTTGACTTGTTTCAACAATTCCATATCAGCTTTACACCTTGCTCTTTCCTTATCCCAAGCATCAAGCACAACCTTAGTCTTTGCTTCTTCCTCAGCAAGTTGTCTTTGTCTTTCAAGCTCTTCTTCCTTATACTGATCAGCCAACTTCTGTGCAGCTTCTTTATCATGTCTTTCTTGAAGGTGTTTTGGCCAAAATTCAAAAGGAAGATCTTCAGGATAAGGTCCAGACTCATCAACCATCTTACCTTTTCCTTTTCCAGTATATGTATGAGATTGAATAGGCTTTTTGCTTGGTATGAGTTCCCTGATTGTAACTCCTTTCACAGGAACTCTTGGAGGTGGAGGTGGTGGAGTTGTTTGTTTTGATGTTGATTGAGGTTGTGATTGAGTTTGAAGTTGTTCTGGTTGTGATTGTTGTTGTGGTTGTTCCTCTGTTTGTGATTGTGATTGCTGTTTTGGTTGTGGTTTTGGTTTAGGTGATTGTGTTTCTTTTGGTGTTGATGATTTAGCAGCCTTAAGTTGTAGCATCACCTGAGCCAAGCTAACATCATCATCTTCCAACTCCTCAGCAGTAGAAACTTGCTCTGGCTCAGCAGTAGCTTGAGTATCCTTAGCAGCAGAATACCCTGAACCAGCAACAGAATCTCCCTTAGCCACATTTTCAACACCATCAGCAACAGATTCAACTTGAACACCAGCAGCATCTTGGTTTCCCTTATCAATCACAGCTTCATTACCATCTTTATCCTTAACCGCAAAATCATTCTCACCAGAATCCATATCCATATCAACATTTTCATCATTGATCTTCTCAACCTCCCCTGAATCCTTGTCTTCATTCCTCCCCTATTTGGGAGCATCCTCCCCCAAACTTGGTTTGGAATCATCCACCTTGAACTTTGATCTTTTAAATTGAGAAGTCCTTGATCTTTGAACACCCTCTAGATGCCTAATCCTTTGCTTTAACCTCTTGATTTCTGCATCTTGAGATGTTTGAGAAGTTTTCATCACTTCCAACCCTTGCTTGAGATCAAGAACTTCATTTGACAATATTGTACATTTTTCCATCAATTCTTTTATGAGTTTCATACTATCCTCACCACTTCGGTCTGTGTCACCTGACCCGAGAGGTGGATCACTGGATTTGACATTTTGTACATTTTGAGATGCCAACAATTCATCAGTTTCATTCCTAGCCTCATCACTTCGGCAGAGAAGTCGTTTATAAAATTTTAAACTATCATTCTTCTTCTCATACCCCATATTTTCAAGTTCTTGAAAAATAATAGAATTCGAAAGGCAAAGTATTTCTTCATCATCTGAAAGATGAAGTGCTTCTCTTACAGATGACTTAGAGATAACTATCCTTTGTTCATCTATCACAGCTCTCAAATATTCTTCCCCATATTTAGTTTTGGCCTTAACAGTAGACCAGAACCGTTTCATGTAGGAAATGTATATAGTGGGATTTGCTGTTAATGCATACCTTAAATGAGTAGCATTAACAAACTCAATAACTTCAGCAAAACCCTCAGCTTCTGGGACCTTTTGAAGAAACGCCACTTGGTTGTGGTTATCAGAAAAGTCTCTTGCCGCCATTGGGAAATTAGGGTTTTGATTTTGGGGGTTTTATGATCAGATGGTGAAAATATGTGCTAGGTTTTGAATTTGAGTTGGTTTTGGGCGCACAAAGTCAATTTTGAGATCGAATTAGGTTTTTAAGCAGTTTGGATCTCATTAGGGTTTTATACGCGCCAAATTTTCAAAATCCACCCTTAAGTTTGAAACCGAGCAGTAGAATCACAATACAGTAAAACCTCTATAAATTAATAATGTTGGGACCAGGATATTTTATTAATTTAGCGAGATATTATTATATCGATAAATTACTAGCAGGGTACCCGCGCGTTGCGGCGGCGGGTACCCTGAAATAATATTTTTCGGTGAATTATGTATTTTAGTTTATTATGTTCTTTTTGATAATAAATTTACGGATATTAACTAAGGAATATATGTCGTCTTTTTGGGTCTTTTTTAAAGTCATTCGTATAACATGAGCCCGTTTAGCCCGTGCCCGTTTGGCCCGTGCCCGTTCAGGCTCTAACACGTTTGGCCCGTGCCCGTTCGGGCTCGAGCCCATTTGGCCCGTTGCCCGTTCGTGCTTGAATATTTGTATAATGTGACTTGTTATTTGTATTAGTAACATTTAATGCAAGAATTGTGCTTAAGTTGATTGTACAATATGCTTAATAATTTGTATTTCTTATGTAAGGGCTATTTTAATAACTACATTAATTGTATTTATTGACCAGTTAATTAATTGACTACATTAAATATCTTGACCAAATTAATAGTGTGTTGTATTTTGTACTTTAAGCTTTAAGACTTGTAAGTCTTAAAATTAAGATTGATGAGAAAGATCATTAATAATGCTTTGTGTATTGTACAATAAGCATTATAGCTTGTAAGTCTTAATTTTAAGACTAAGAGGAGAGAGATTCATCCCTACATTAAATGTATTATATCGATAAATTAATAATTTATTAATTTAAAGAGGTTTTACGTATGACTTTTAACTTTCCAAGTCCAATAAACTAATTACAATGTTTACTAGTTAGAAATGAAAAATAAATTAGAAAATCAAGTTTCAAATACATTTTATGAATTCAATGCATTGAAGAAATTAATGAATGTTATGAGGTTCAAGGCATTGAAGAAATTGTAGAATTTTTTAGTAACTATTAATTTATAGTTTCGTTGAAACTAATATATACACACCGTGGTTTCAAAAAAATTATTATCTTATTATTTTATCGATTGATGTCCAAATTTGTACTGGTCCCAAATTAGGACCGGATAAATTATTAATTTTATCGAGGTTATTAATTTATCTAGTATTAATTTATAAATGTTTTACTATAGTTCCAAAGCGAGCAGCAGAACTCCAGCAGCAGAAAGTTTCCTTAGCAGCAGAAACTTTTTCACTAGCAGTGGAATGTCTGCTGATCTTTTCAGACATCTTTTTCACATCAGATAAGCTTTCCCCTTTGACTTTTCCTACAAAAGGTTAGTCCAAAACCACAAAAACACAAGAAACAAGATACCACAATAATCCCAAGTCATAGTGATACATAGTAGTTGAATAAACAACTAGCAGCAGACAACATACAAACAGAGCAAGCAATAGAAACACACTTATTTGATTAATAACAGTTCAAATCCTTACAAACTAACACAAAAACACACAGAGATAAGATTTTTTCAAAGATTGATCATTCCTATACTAGCAATTAAAAATTGAAATCTACTCACATCAAAACCTTTAGTGAGTAAATCTGCAACATTGTTGTCAGTATGAATTTTAACTATTTGAATTAGCTTTTTCTCATAAGAATCTCTGATAAAGTGATGTCTTATCTCAATATGTTTTTTTTTTTTTAATGAAAAACAGGATTTTTAATAATACACATTGTACTGTTATTATCAATGTAAATTTTGGTGTTCATACAGTTGTACCCATAATCCAGAAATTGATTCTGAATCCAGAGCACTTGTACATAGCAACTAGAAGCAACCACATACTCTACTTTAGTTGTTGAATTAGCCACCACAGTCTGTTTCTTGCATTGCCAAGAGATCAACCTATGTCCAAGAAATTGACAGCCTCCAGAAGTTGACTTCCTATCCAAACTTGCTCCAGCATAATCACTATCTGAGTATGCCACCAGATCAAAAGGTGAATCCTTAGGATACCAAAGGCCCAACCTGGGTTGACTCCTTAAGTACCTAAAAATCCTCTTCACAGCATTCAAGTGAGAAACTTTGGGGTTCACTTGAAATCTAGCACAAGCACACACAGCAAACATAATGTCTGGACTTGAAGCAGTTAGATACATCAAAGATCCAATCATAGATCTGTACAAATGCACATCAACCTCTTCCCCATCTTCATCCTTGAGCAAAGGCTTGTTGGTCTCCATTGTTGTCTTAGCTGGCTTCACATCAGAAAAACCAAATTTCTTCAAAATATCAGCCACATACTTGTCTTGGCTGATGAAAATCCCATCTTTCTTCTGCTTAACTTGAATCCCTAGAAAGAAAGTGAGTTCCCCCATAGAACTCATCTGAAATCTGCTATGCATGAGCTTCTCAAATTCCTCACATAACACCTTGTTTGTAGACCCAAAAATGATATCATCTACATATACTAGAACAAGTAGGATATCCTTTTTGTCTTTCTTGATGAACAGAGTCTTGTCAATGGTTCCCCTACTAAAACCATTGGTTAACAAATACTTAGACAAGGTGTCATACCAAGCTCTAGGAGCTTGATGTAGACCATACAGTGCTTTATCCACCTTATAAACCCTATCAGGATAATTAGGTTCTTCAAAACCTGGTGGTTGGGTGACATATATGTTGGGAATTATCATACGATTCAAGAGAAGACAACTTAGGTCTGGTAATATGTCAGAGTTAGGTCTGTCTTTGTAATTAGGTCTGGTAATACAAAGTTAAGTCTAGTAGTATGTTTAAGTCTGGTTGACTTATTATGTTAAGTCTGGTCGTGTTATAAGGAAAGTCTGTTAGAGATAAGTTAGGAAAAGATACAAAACGTGTAAGTATCTTTATAGAAGATTCGTGAATATCTTCTTAGTCGGTTAGTATTAGGGTTTCCTTGGTGTTATAAAAGGATCCCTAAGATTGTTAGTTCTGTGTGTGAGTTATACGAGTTTCACTATTGTGATTAAAAGTAATATACGAAGTTAGTGTTATCTCTGTGTATGTTCTTCATTGTTCTTGTTATGTTTCCGCATTAACATCAACAATTGTTAAGGGTTTCTCACTTAGACTGGTTTGGATTTATCCCAACCATCTACTAGGTATTCAAGACTACTTAGAGATCCACATACAATTCGTGGACCAACAAGTGGTATCAAAGCAAGGCGAGAGACTCTGAATTCGAAGAACACTTAATCTCAAAAACCTAATTCTCACTCAAATCACCCTACACAATGTCTGAAACCGATAAGCCTATTAACACTGAAACTTTTTCAATCCATAACAGTGAGGATGAGAGATCAAACCATGAAGATGAAGGAAAAACTGAATCCAGTAACTCCCAAACACAACAACAACCCATCTCTTCCACAACCACAATCTCAAACATAAAACTTCCATTACTGAAAAGAGAAGAATATGATTTATGGGCCATGGAGATGGAACATTATCTGGAGTACATTGATAGTGATGTATGGAAGGTTATTCAAAAGGGAAATTCTAAGAAAAGAATTTCACAAGGGACTGATGGGCAGCTGAGAATAATGCCACCAGTATCTGCTGAGGAGATTAGGGCTGTGGAGAAGGAAAAGAAGGCCAGAACCTTGCTCTTTATGGCTATTCCTAAGGAGCATCTGTAAAGGTTCCATGGCATGGTTGATACTAAAGAGATGTGGGAGGCCATCAAGAAACGATTTGGAGGCAATGCAAACTCCAAGAAGATGCAAAATGCTGTTCTTAAACAGCAATTTGAGACATTCAGTGTTTCAAAAACTGAAGGATTGGAGAAGGGCTATGACAGATTTCAACATCTGTTAACACAACTGGAAGTTCATGGTGCAGCAGTTTCAAATGAGGATGCAAACCACAAGTTCCTTAGATCTTTACCATCAGAATGGGGCAATGTATCTGTGGCGATGAGGATAAAGGAGGAAGTAGATTCAATGACACCTGATGACCTTTACAATAATCTTAGGATGTTTGAAAGGGACATCAGCAATAACACTCAGGCATCTACCAGTTCATCAAATGTTGCTTTTGTGTCACAAAACAAAAGCAGTACTTACAAGGTTAAACCTGGTAGTGTTAAGTCTGGTATCTATGAAACTCCTTCAAGTGAAAGATCTGCATCAAATTTTACTGATGAAGTGATACATTCTTTCTTTGCCAACCAAACGGAAGATGAAAGCTTTATTAGTGAAGACTTAGAACAGATTAATGATGCTGAAGTTGAGGAGATGGACATAAAATGGCACATTGCCATGGTTGCTTTAAGGGTCAAACGATTTCAGAAGCAATATGGAAGGACCATCAACTTCAACAACAAATCACCAGTGGGATACACAAAGAGGACAGTTGAATGCTACAACTGTCACAAGCATGGACATTTTTCAAGAGATTGTCCAGAGAAGAAGCCTGCTGATGGGAAAAGAGATGAATATGGGAAGATGGAAAAGAATCAGATGAGCTTGCTGACAATGGAAGCTGGAGGAGTCAACTGGGGTGAGCATCCAAGAGTGAATGAGGAGTCTGATCATGCTCTCATGGCCATTGGTAATGAGGTATCATTATGCTCTAAATTATGCACTGATTCATATAATCATGTTAAGGCTTTGTGTGATGAGCAGTTAGAACAAATAGGTAACCTAGAAGTAAATCTGTTAGCACATAAAAATGCTGTAAAAACATTAGAGGTACAAAAGGTCACCCTTCAAAACCAACATGCTGCTTTAAATGAAAAACTATACTTTCAAGCCAATAAAATATATGAACAAGATGAAAAGCTTAAAAGGTATAGACAATTGGGCCTTAGAATTCAGAAGGAGAGGGATGAGTTGAGAAAAAGGGTAGATCAGTGGAACAATTCAAATAAAAACCTGTTTAAGTGTTGGGATTCTCAAATTAAATCAAATAAAAAATGTGGCTTAGGATATGAGGAAGATGAGAATAAGGCTATATTTAAGAATAAAGAAGAGGACTATGCTGATAAGCCTTTATATAATAGGTTTGTTAAGACTGGTGACTTTAAGGGAGTACCACCACCATTGAGTGATGACTATACTCCTCTTGAAAAAGAAGAGTTGGATGATTCACTCTTTGTGTATGGTAAGAAAGGTCCTCAATCACCTGAGTCAATCACCTCAGAGGAAAAAACCAGTAAGTATTCTTCTTGTCAATCCAATGACTCTGAAGGATCTATTGATGGTTCCTCTGATCACTCTAAGTCTGAGTCAAAAAGTGAGGAAAAAGAGAATCCTGAACCTAAGGTTGTTAAGAAGTGTGAACCTGTTGTAACTGAACCTATAGTGACTAAACCAAAGTCTGAGACAGTCAAACCTAGTTGTGCCCAGCACATAAAAACTCCTAGGGAATCTGTTAATATTAATGAGTCACCTAGAAGCAATAGTGTTCACAGAGAAAGTAGGAGTAGTTACACTTATGCTCCTAAAAGATGTTTTGTGTGTGGAAGTTTGAGTCATTTAATAAGAGATTGTGACTTCCATGAAAAGAGAATGAAGAGAGAGGCTGAGCAAATGAGAATGAATGCTAATATGGGTCATGTTTCAAATAAACCAGTTTGGAATAATGCTAGTAGAATTAATCATGCCAACCAGTTTGTTCCCAGACCTGTCCAACTTAATAACTCTACCCGACCTAACTCTTGTGTTAATACTGGTAGACAAAATTTTAGGTCTGGCTTCAGGAACTTTAATGTGAATAGGCAAAATGGTAATTTTATGAGGCCTAATGTGAACACTGGTTATGTGAGACCCAAACAATCATTTCAAAAGCCACAGGTGAATATAAATTTTCAAAGAAATAATTTTTATAAAACTCATTCACCTGTAAGGAGACAAACAAATTCAAATGGAGGTTCTGCTGATAACCTCTCTGATTGCTGGGCTTGGAATCCATTTAAAAATGAATTTACCTATAAGTCCAAACATGGTTTCACTGGAGCAAGTTCATACAAAACCTATAAATATGTTGCTCCACAGAAAGAACTCAAGCCCACTCAGGCCTGGGTTGTTAAGAAAAACTGATTTCTCTTTCTTAACTTTGTATAATTTGTATACTTGTTTGCCTTTAATCTTGCTATTCTACTTGGTTATTCTTATTTTTAGTAGTTAATTTGTTTTCAACTTTCCATAGTACATTTGTTTTTGGTAGTTTGTGCATAACTTTGTTTTGCAGTTTTTGATTTAAAGACTAAAGAACACTGAAAGTTTTATTCATTATAAACAAAGTTTCATACAAGGCAACCACCATCATAGCATATCAAAAGACAAAAGCCTAAAACCAAGCAAGCTAAACACCAACACCTACATCTTCTTCTTACCTTTGCCTTTATCCTTCACATCAGGCATGGTCTTCTTGGTCCCCTTCTCACCCATAAGGTCTCTGACCTTTGGACTGAGAAGTCCTAGAACCTGCTTGTTTGGTGTTGGACGAGGCACAATCTTGATGCTCTTGGATGTCACAGTTTTGGAGGTCTCTGCTTCATAATCAATAGAAGAATCCTCTGAAGAAGTTATATCTTCTGAAGTCTCCTCTGTTTCATCCTCTGAAGAAGAGTCCTCTGGCTCTTTCTCAGTATGATCATATGCTGCTAACCATTGTTTCAGTACTGTCTCCCTGGCTGCTTTGTTTTTTGTTATTGAGGAGAAACCTGATGGAAAATAACCACCCCATCCTCCTGATGATGAATCAGAAGATGAGCCATTTGGATCCCAAGAAGAATCGGATGAAATCTCTATGATTTCTGAGATGGAAGGATCCATTATGTTAATAAGGTTTTTCTTTTGGTTTGTGATGGTTTTGTGATAATACAATGGGTGGTTTTATAGGGAAAATCAAGGTTTAATGCTATTAAATGCTTGGTTGGTGTATGGGTTAATTCTTGCAGGGAAATTGTTATTAATTATCATTTATGGAAAGTTGTTCGTGTTTATTATTTAATTTACATTTGTTAGCTTAAGTTTTCTCTTAAAAAAAAAGGAGGAGGAGGGGTTTACACTTAAGGGGAGGTAATGTACATTTAAGGGGAGGCAAATGTACAAGTTTTTAATCGGGTAATCTTAAGTGTTAAATCTGGTAGCTTGTGTGCTGACCTTTTCATGCAAATATTGGTTTCTGTCTCCCTTTCTTGTTGTTGAACTAATTTTTGCAGAAAAGATTGGAATGATGATGATGTAAAGCTTTGCATTCGCTTAAATCAGTGTGTAAGTCCACTCTTTTGGTTAGGTCTGGTAAGTTTATGATTCGGCCTGGTTGACTAATTTAAGTCGGGTAGTGTTAAATTTATGACCGTTAGATCTGGTCAGAGTAATAAAGATTTATCTAAAATATTACCGTTGCACTATTTTCGGTCAAAAGAGATATTTATGAAGTATATAAGACTAAAATTTGATATATTTTATCTCCTTTTATTCTTTATTTGCTTCCTAATTTAAATCATCTTTATTTTGAACTCACGACTCTGTTTATACGCAAATATTTTCAAACCCTACCCTTCCAATCAACCAGACCTAAATCATTAACTCATCCATGGCTAACCTCAAGTTTGTTGACAAGCATAATCAAGTTGGTTTCTTGAAGAAACCAGAACAAAGTGAAGGTTTTGAGGAGATTGTGGATTTCCAAAAAGGTTCTTACATTTGTTATTCATTAATTCATAACCCTAATATTTATCAGTCCCTTGTTAAGCAGTTCTGGAGGTCGGTTACCTCTGAGACTCTTGATGATGGGACACCATGTTTAAAGGCAATTATTGATAAAAATGGTTTTACCATTACTGAAGCCTCCATTAGGGAAAGTCTCAAATTGGATGATGCTTTAGGAGAATTTGATTTGCCTGGTAATGATATTTTGGAGGGATTAGATTACATTGGGTACCCCACAGATGGAAGTTTTACCTTTTGGAAAAGTCATTTTACACCTCAGTGGCGGTTTTTAGTACATCATTTACTTCAGAGCTTAAGTCCCAAGAGTGGTGGATGGGATCAATTTGGAAGCAGAATTGCTTCTGCATTGGTCTGTTTATCACTTGGAAGGAAATTTAAATTTTTCAAAACTAATTTTTGAAGGAATGGTGAAAAATGCTAAGGACCCTAAATTTTTAATGTATCCACGATTTTTGCAAATGGTCTTAAACTATGAAACTAAGGATAAAGTGCCTTACATCAGTGTAGCCTTTACTCCTAAACTTTTTGAAAATATAAAAAGGGGTTTTCAAGGGACACATAGACCTTTGCTTGCTGCTATGCTTGGTACTAACAATGCAGATACATCTGGAGCTGCACAAGTGCAACCTGATGTGGAACAAGCCCAAGCATCATCTAGGTCTGCTACACATACACCTAGCCCAACTCCATCATCTCAACCAGGTCCCTCACCATCTGCTGAAAGAATACCTACACCTATCCCACAATCTTCACCTTCACAACCAAATGTTCCAAGTCCTGCAAGGGAGGAGGCACATGCACCCATAACTGTGGAAAATCTTCTCATTATAGTTCCTCAACTGCAAAAGAAGATAGCCACTTTGGAAAAGTCTAATGAGGCACTCAGAAAAGCTTATGTGACTTTGGTGCAAAAAGTAAAGAAAATGGGAATGGCAATGAAGAAAAAGGGTGTTCCTTTTGATGATGAGGAGGGAGAGGCTGAAAATTCTTCCAAACAGGGGAGGAATTTGGAACAAGAACAAGAAAATATTCTTCAAACACCAGTCCAAGAACCTCCTGTTCAAGAACCTATCACCACCATCAGTCCAGAGACACTGGAAGTAGCAGAAACTTTGGCTCAATCCATGGGCAAGATTAAACAGGATAGGAAGAAAAGAAGGTTAATTTTGTCTGCTGAGGAAGAGATTGAAAAGTTTGGGACAATGTCTGATGAAAAGTCTGATAATGAAATTAATATTGGTGGAGGAAAGTCTGGTTCTATAGGATCTGGTGATGAACTTAATTCTGGTAATGAAGAGCAACATTGATAACACTTAAATCTAACATGTTTTTGATAGCGTTATTGGTAGTTTTATATATGTTTTGTGGTTATATTTATATGCTTTTGTTACTAAATCGTACCAAAGTGTGTTTGCAAAGCATTTGTAGCCAAAGACAGGAAAATGGATGGAAAAGATGCAAAAATGAGGAAAAAGGAAATATTTGAGATTGCATATGAACTTTGTGTCAAGTTCTGCTCCGTGAGGTACTTCAATGAGTTAAAGTCCGAGTAGTCGAGTTAATAAGGTTAAGGATGAAGAGAAAGATCAAAGAATCAAGAGCTACGACCGAGAAACAAGTCATACGCAAAAGTCCAAGAAAAAGGTCCACCAGCAGTAACCATCCGATCGGTCGCCGCCCGCAACCGATTCGGATGGAGTGAATTTGGATTTACCGAGAAGACCAACCGATCGGTAGACCATTCTATCCGATCGGTTGGAAGTCGCTGATTGATCCAAGACTTCTTTATTAAGGATTGTGACTTTATAAATCCGGTTCTAGGTCCTTCTTTTCAGTATTCTAACCATTCAATACTACTTGGAGAGCAAGAGAAGCATTTATGCACTTAGACCCTTGGTTAGAGCAATTTATTGAACCATTTGTTGGGTATTTAAATACCAATCAATCTAGAGAGAATATACATGTACTAGGAGAGAACCATTCACAGAAAATACTCAAAAATTCGTCCATAAGTCCAGGAGAAGGGAGAAAGTCGAATATACCATTTTCATTGCTTGTGGAATCATTGTCTTTCACTTGTAATCTTATTTCCAATCATTGTAAGACTTTCAATCATGGTTTCTAATGTTCAAAGTATTGAGTTTACATTTATGTTTGCTATGAGTGGCTAGTGCCTTTGTGCACTTGCTTAGATGATGTGTATTATTCATTGATTGGCATATGATTGTGATAACATATTTTAATTCAATTTCAAGTCGATTCTAAGAACCAATTGTGATTAAGTTTCATAGTGACATTTGGGTAATCAAGTTTAACTAGTGCTAGTAATCTTAAGGGTCGAAAGAACTATTGTTATTCCACTAGTTATAATCATTTGTCTATGAATGATTGTTGTCTTCCACTATTCTTGATTAAACAAAGGAACTTGATTGTGATTGTAATGAAAATGCTTTTGTCTATCAAAACGGATTGATTGTAAACCACTTTAAAGGTCGAGAGATTAATTGTTTGCTTTCGATTGTGACCTCTTGTCTATAATTGGTTACCTTTTGTATTGACCATTTCCTAAGCTTGTTTGATTAGACAAAAGATTGTTTTGTGTTTGAGGAACACCAACTCATGAACCTTGAATTGATCTTGAATTGATTGGTTAAACTTAATGCTTGTTTTTATAAACCAAAATCTTGACGAAGGTTTAATTTGTAGCAACAATAGATTAGTGTCAAAACTAATTATCACAACCAACATGTTATCCAAAGTTATCACAATCATATTAGTCAATTGTAGTACACTAGTCTAAGCAAGTGTAGTTTTTAATCATTTGAATTTTCATAATATCATTACTACTTGTTTGAGATAGTTGCTTTTAACTTACAATTCGATTCACTACAAAAATCCCTGCGAACGATCCCGACTTACCATCAAAATCTTGCTACAACGGACGAGTATACTTGCTCGTATGTGTTGTCATTAGATTCGGTAATTCACCCCTTATAAATTTAAAACTTGCACCGAACCGGGCACATCAAGTTTTTGGCGCCGCTGCCGGGGATTTTGATCGTGTTTCTGTAAGTTTTAGTCCAATTCTCATATAGTTAGTTTTCGTTAAAAAAAAAAAAAAAAAAAAAAAAAAAAAAAAAAAAAAAAAAAAAAAAGTTTTACCGAGCTGCCCATCCGATCGGTTTTCCAAAATTTTCATTTACCGAGAGAACCATCCGATCGGCGGACACTTCCATCCGACCGGATCCTTCAAATCAAATTTACCGAGAGATCTATCCGATCGGTAGACTGTTCTATCCGATCGGTTAGACGATTCTGATCTTTTCAAATTGTTTTCATTCTTTGCTCGTTTGTTTAGACATTGCCTCGATTCGTTGGGGAATTGTATGAACACTCGATCAACTGGAGTAGAACCAATTCCACCACTTTTCGATCCCGAAAGTTTGATTCGAACAAGATCTAGAAGAGGAAGAAGAAGAACACATTTTGTTCCACTAGCCAATCGTGTACCAAGAGTACCAAACCCAACTTTTGATAACCTTTTTGAAGCCAAAGTCGTTTATAACCCATTCACTGATCAACCTTTTCCCATGGCTGACGATAGACCCATTTGGGAAGCAAACCGAGCTGTAGCACCCACTCCTGGAGCTGCTATTGTTGCTGTCAACTTAGGTGACAATTTCACCGTGAAAGGTCACCATCTTTCTATGATCAAAGACCGTCAATTCGATGGCCGTTCGAGGGCCGATCCTCACAAACACATTGCCGAATTCATTGAAATTTGTGGCATGTTCCGATACGGTGATACAAATGTAGATGCCATTAAACTCAAACTTTTTCCGTCATCACTTGCTGGAGATGCAAAAGTGTGGTATAACGAATTAACACCAGGAATCATCACTACTTGGGAGGAGATGAGGCAAGCTTTTGTAAGCCAATTCTTTCCACCTGCAATGTTTGATCGACTCATGGGAGAAATTCGTGCTTTCACATAAAATCCTAACGAATCACTCGTCGAAGCTTGGCTTCGTATGAAGGATTTACTTCGAAGTTGTCATGGACATGGTTTAGGACGAGGAACCATTATCCAAATCTTTTACCATGGACTTGATGAAACATCTCAAGGAATTCTTGATGCTGGAGGAATATTTCTTTATAAGACTCCTAACCAGGCATACCAATTGCTTGAAGACCGAGTTCTTCTCAAACTCGACTGGTCAAAAGATGCCAAGACAAAACCCTTAAGAAAAACCGTTGCCTTTGCCGAAAGTTCTGATTCATCTAAACTCATGGAGAAAATGGAAACCTTGGTTTCCAAAATCGATTCGCAATACAAAGATCTTAGAGGAGAGATGAAAGAAATGCGAGATGGTTGTAACAACTGTGGAGGTAACCACCCATCATCAGAATGCGATGATCAACCTATGGATCAACCAAAAGAAGGAGAAGCTAATTACATCCAAGGAGGATACCGAGGAGGAGGATATCGTGGAAATTATTACGGACGAAACTCTGCTAGTTGGCAAGATCGCCGACAAAGGGATAACAACCATGAGTCCCAACCAAAAGTGGAGAACCAAACTTCACAAAATTCCGACAAGAAACCTGAAGAAACAGATTTTGAAAAAATGATGAGAGAATTCGTCACTACTCAAAAATCAACCAACGAATTCGTCAAGAATCAATTTTTCAATCTCAAGACCAAATTTGAGCAAGGTCAGAAAAATCATCAAGCATCTATCCAAGATCTTGAAAACAAATTTGGTAGACTCTCTAATCAAATTTCTTCCCGACCATCAGGTTCGTTGCCTAGTAACGCCCAAACCAACCCAAAACCACCATCATCATCGAATGATAAGACTTATCGTCCACCACAAACCAGAAATGAGCATATCAATGCTGTATTCACAAGAAGTGGCCTGTCTTATGATCCACCACCTAACCCAAACAACACCACAACTATCAATTACGATAGTGAGGAGGAAGATGAAGAATCCAAGAAGGAAAATACACCAAAAACACCACCCAAACCCAAACCCAAACCACCAGTTAAGGCTTACACTCCAAAAATCCCATATCATCAGAACCTTAAGAAAGAAAGAATGGAGGAGCGTTATAAGAAGTTTGTTGAAATAATCAAAGAAGTTAGACTCAATGTACCTCTCATTGATGTTTTAGCCGGAATGCCCAATTACGGGAAATTTTTGAAAGAACTTCTTGACAACAAGAACAAGTTGGAGCAAATATCCTCTACCTTTCTCAATGAAGAATGTTCAGCTATTGTTCAAAACAAAATTCCACAAAAACTCGGAGATCCCGGAAGTTTTCGGATTCCATGCATATTAGGAAACAACATCACATGCGATGCTTTAGCCGACTTAGGTGCAAGTATCAATTTGATGCCCTATTCGCTGTATACGAAACTTTCAATCAATACCTTGAAACCCACAAGGATGAATATCCGATTAGCTAATCATACTTACCAATATCCTGTTGGTATTGCTGAGAATATGCTTGTCCAAGTAGGTAAATTCATTTTTCTCGTAGATTTTGTGATTCTAGAAATGGAGGAAGATAGTAGAGTACCCCTTATTTTAGGAAGACCTTTTCTAAACACCGCTGATGCGATCATCAAAGTAAAAGGAAAAGAACTCAATCTTGGAGTTGGAGAGGATAGAATCACCTTTTTAATCGATAAAGCAATGCAATATCCACATTCCAGTGATGACACTTGCTTTAACATTGATGTAATCGATGAAGTCACTGAGGAAGAATTGGATGCATTACTCGAAGATTTTGATCCATTCATGACTATTTCAGAGAAGATTAGTGAAACAACTTTTGATAAAGAATTCGCTGATTTTATGGAAGTTAAGATTGAAGAAGAAGAAGAAGAAGAAGAAGAAGAAGGAGAGATAATAGCAGAAGATTTTGAGGAAATCAGTTTTAATGATCAAATGAGGATCAAAACATCACTTCAAGAACCACCGACTGATCTTGAGTTGAAACCACTTCCCGAAAATCTTGAGTATGCTTACTTGGAAGACAATTCGCTACTTCCAGTAGTCATATCTTCGTTGCTCAATGATTATGAGAAAGAATGTCTTATTTCAGTTCTTAAAAAGCATAAAGAAGTTTTTGCATGGAAAACTTCTGACATCCCAGGAATTAGTCCTGATTTTTGCAAACACAAAATCAATTTCGAAGAAGATGCCAAACCAGTTGTAGAAAGACAACGACGACTCAACCCCAACATGAAAGAAGTTGTTAAAAAAGAAATCATTAAACTTCTTGATGCAGGTATCATTTACCTCATCCAGGATAGTCCTTGGGTGAGTCATGTTCAATGTGTTCCGAAAAAAGGAGGAATGACTGTTGTGACCAACGAACGAAACGAATTAGTTCCTACTAGAACTGTCACCGGATGGCGAGTATGTATTGATTACAGAAAATTAAATAAAGCCACCAGAAAAGATCATTTTCCTTTGCCTTTCATGGATTAAATGCTTGAGAGATTAGCAGGAAATAAATACTTTTGTTTTCTTGATGGTTTTTCAGGATATTTTCAAATTCCTATTGATCCGGCTGATCAAGAAAAGACCACATTCACATGTCCCTTTGGAACTTATGCTTATCGGCGTATGCCTTTCGGATTATGTAATGCCCCCGCGACTTTTCAAAGATGTATGATTGCTATATTCCAAGATATGCTTGAAACGTCTATGGAAGTTTTCATGGATGACTTTTCAGTTTTCAGAAGCTCATTCGAAGCTTGCCTTTCTAACCTCGATAAAATGCTTGAAAGATGTAAAGCTGCACATCTTGTTCTCAATTGGGAGAAGTGTCATTTCATGGTAACAGAAGGAATTGTGTTAGGACACAAAATTTCCAGCGCCGGAATGGAGGTTGACAAAGCAAAGATTGATGTCATTACCAAATTACCACCCCCAACTAACGTTAAAGCCGTTAGAAGTTTCCTAGGACATGCAAGTTTTTACCGTCGTTTCATTAAGGATTTTTCCAAAATATCTCGTCCAATGACGAAACTTCTTGAAAAAGATGCTGTTTTCGATTTTAATGCAGACTGTATGAAAGCATTCGAAGCATTGAAAACACAACTGACTAGTGCACCCATTATGGTTTCCCCTGATTGGTCACTACCATTCTAGCTTATGTGCGATGCAAGCGATTTTGCTGTTGGAGCCGTATTAGGACAACGAGAAGAGAAACATTTTCGCCCTATATATTTTGCCAGCAAAACACTCAATAATGCTCAACAGAATTACACAGTTACAGAGAAAGAATTGTTAGCCGTTGTTTTTGCTTTCGATAAATTCCGATCATACCTCGTACTTTCGAAAACAATCATGTTCACTGATCATTCAGCGTTAAAATATTTGTTTAAGAAGCAAGATGCCAAACCGCGTCTCATCCGATGGATTTTACTACTCCAAGAATTCGATATGGAAATCAAAGATAAGAAAGGAGCAGAAAATCTAGCCGCCGATCATCTATCTCGTTTAGAAAATCCAAATCTGGAAGAGTTAAAAGAAGATGAGATTGACGATTATTTTTCGGATGAAACACTCATGACTGTTGATACAGATGATGAGAACGAAATTCCATGGTTTGCAGATTATGCAAATTATCTCGTTGGAGGAATTCTAAAGAAAGGATTAACTCATGCCCAACGAAGTAAATTCTTTTCGGATCTTAAACATTATTATTGGGAAGAACCTTATCTTTTCAAAGTGTGTCCGGATGGGATGATTAGAAGATGTGTTTATGGTTCTGAAACGAGGAGAATTCTCGATGAATGTCATCATGGCCCAACTGGGGGACATTATGGTCCTTCTACCACCGCTAAAAAAGTCTTTGATGCTGGATTCTATTGGCCGACTATTTTTAAAGAAGCACATACTCTTGTTAAGAATTGTGATGCTTGCCAAAAATCCGGTAGTCTTTCTCGAAGAGATGAAATGCCACAAAAGAGCATTCAAGTCTGTGAATTATTCGATATTTGGGGAATTGATTTCATGGGACCGTTTCCTAAATCACACAAATACGAATACATTCTCGTTGCTATTGATTACGTTTCCAAATGGGCTGAAGCGGAAGCTCTACCCACAAATGATGCACGAGTAGTTTTTAATTTTCTCAAAAAGCTTTTCGCTCGTTATGGAATTCCTAAAGCTTTGATAAGTGATCGTGGAACCCATTTCTGTAACAAACAGATGGAGAAAATTATGAAGCGATACGGAGTTCACCATCGTTTCGCTACAGCTTATCACCCACAGACCAGTGGTCAAGCGGAAAATACCAACAGAGCCTTAAAAAGGATACTCGAAAAAAAGGTTAAAGACAATCCCGCCGTTTGGTC
Organism: Artemisia tridentata subsp. tridentata; assembly: GCA_021014915.2. Lineage (NCBI taxonomy): Eukaryota > Viridiplantae > Streptophyta > Magnoliopsida > Asterales > Asteraceae > Artemisia > Artemisia tridentata. Next base: position 91,302,982 of record CP139509.1, read on the forward strand.
GAGAAAACTAGATGATGCTCTGTGGGCATTTCGCACGGCTTACAAAACACCAATTGGTACAACACCATATAGATTGTTGTATGGAAAAACTTGTCATTTGCCGTTCGAAATCGAACATCGCGCTTACTGGGCACTGAGAAACTGTAACCCAGACCTCAAAGTTGCTGGAGAAAAGAGATTTTTGCAATTGCATGAACTCGATGAGCTTAGACTACAAGCTTATGAGAACTCCAAACTTTACAAAGCAAGAACAAAAGCTTATCATGACAGAAAGCTAAGAATCAGAAAAGAATTCAAAGCTGGAGACAAAGTTCTGCTTTTTAACATGAAGTATAAGTTCAAAGCTCCCAAGCTGAAACCGAAATGGTTCGGACCGTATACAGTGAAACATGGATTTCCATCCGGATATGTTGAATTGCATGACAAACATGGTGGAAGTTTCATTGTTAATGGGCACCGAATTAAGTTATACTATGACAAGGAGCAAATGAATGAAGTTTCTATTCAAGAGATTCCGCCCGAATCAGAATATGAAGCTATAACCTTTATGTCACCCTTCCCGGCCGATTTCAAGAAAAACACTCCGTGGGCCGATGATTCTGGTTATATCTATGATGTTCTACCAAGACCGTGGGAGAAAGTTAAGCTGGAATACATAGATGAAACTGGAGAAGGAATAGTGATTGGAAATGTGTTGTACGTTCCAAAATTTCCAAAGAAGAAGTCAGCAAGTGCACCAACATGAAGAGAGAGAAGTTTGAGTCCGGCTGATGACTCGTTAATAAAACAAGCGCTTCTCGGGAGGCAACCCGTGTGTTTGCTATGTTTATTTTTCATTTTTATTTTCTAGTGATTAAACCCAAAGTTTTTCTAAATTTCTTAGTTGAACTTAAGTGTGGGGGTGTATCACTGTCTTTTGAATAAAGCGAAGAAATATTTCGTATTTGTGTTTCTTTTTAGATTACTGCAGATAATGATTTCGAAGCTTGGACGCTAGGATCAAGACTCCTCTTGAGCAGAAAATACGGTTTATTCTCTTATTTCCCTATTTCATTCTTTGTCGTTTATCACATTGAGGACAATGCTTAACTTAAGTGTGGGGGGGGGGGGTGAATAAGAAAATAAGAATAGATTGTAGTTTTGAGCTGAATTTTAAAATTTTGTTTGCCCTTGTAATCTAGTCTTTTTTCATTTTAAAGATCATATTCTAGAATAACTGGATTTATCCACTGGTGAAATCTGTAATTTTGAAAATTCGAGATGTGTCCCGATTAATATTGCAATCCATTCTGGGATCGATAACATTAGCTAGCACAGATTATAGCCCTTTCCACTAAAGTGTGAGGATTTGAGCCTGTTCTATATTTAGCATACATCTTTTATGCTTAGATCTTTTGCTATGAGTGTGCCGGTGATTTTATTTATTCTAGAACTTGTACTTGTAAATCATTACGAGACCGTTGTGAGATCACATTTCGTTTGTGATATAAGTGTATATGCGTGATAAGAGGCAACCTTAGGTTTTATCCCAAATGGCCTTCCATTTTCATATAATGTTATATTAGCTAGCTACATTGGCTAGTTAACCACTCATATGGACCCATTTGTTAGCATTTGTCTTTAATGCTAGATACCCCTAGTTACACCCGCCGAGCCTATCTTTTCTTTTGATGCAATCTAGAAAAATTCAAAAAGATTTTACACCCTTTTTAGCCTAGCCTTATCCTTAGTCAAGTCTTGGTTGGTTGCTAGCTATTTGGCAAGATGGATGTTATGTGGAAATCATGAAAGTTCAAAGATAGCGTAAGCTCCGAAAGTTGTTATCCAAGAAAAGTCATCGCAACTATAAGATGACAAGTTTTTTTTAAAAAAAAAAAAAAAAAAAAAAAAAAAAAAAAAAGAAAAAAAAAATAAAAAGAAAAAGAAAAAAAAGTCATTGCAACTATAAGGTGACAAGAATAGGCCAATGGGCTAAGTGAATCAAGTATGAATAAAGGAAGTATGGAGTTTTTCACAAAATGGCATGATAGTGGTTTGTAATAGCTAGTAACATTTGGTTCGTAGACTTTGACTAATTTTGTTTTTATGATCAACCAATGTCATAAATATATCCCATGCCTTATCCTACCCATTTTGACTTTGTGAAATTATTAAGTGTATGGACATGTAGTGACCATCCAATTTCTTGAGGAATTGACTAACGTTGTTAGCGATCTAGGGCGTATTTTGGCGACCATCCGTTATGCAAGTAACGTCGTTAGCGAACCAAGGTACAATCTAGTGACCATCCGTTATTTGGTAATGCAAGAATTCGTTGTTAGCGAGCTATTATGTTTTGCATGAGATAGTGGCGCATTAGTCTTTTATAACCCTTTAAGCCTTAAACCCGAATAAAAGCCCTCTTTGATATGTATACTTGGCGCTCACACCATTTCGGTGTAGTTTTGTTTCTTGTACAAGCCTATGGTAATATTTAGATCATGACTGAGCAAATGAGTGTCATTCCTCTTATATACTCCACCAATCATACAAATGAGTGTTTGAGTGAATTATATTTCATTTTCCTTTCGTGAGGTGTTTAGTAATGTATATCATGCATGAAAATCATTTGGGTATTGTCAAACATCTCGATGATTCAACCATAAAAGCTTAAAGCAATGAATCTAGCTTGTACTAGCGCTTGATAGATTTGCATCACATTTTCCTAATCATTTGTGTATACCATGTGGATAATTGTTTTTATTTCTAGATTTGCTTGAGGGCAAGCAAAGTTCAAGTGTGGGGGATTTGATAACGCTTAAATCTAACATGTTTTTGATAGCGTTATTGGTAGTTTTATATATGTTTTGTGGTTATATTTATATGCTTTTGTTACTAAATCGTACCAAAGTGTGTTTGCAAAGCATTTGTAGCCAAAGACAGGAAAATGGATGGAAAAGATGCAAAAATGAGGAAAAAGGAAATATTTGAGATTGCATGTGAATCTTGTGTCAAGTTCTGCTCCGTGAGGTACTTCAATGAGTTAAAGTCCGAGTAGTCGAGTTAATAAGCTTAAGGATGAAGAGAAAGATCAAAGAATCAAGAGCTACGACCGAGAAACAAGTCATACGCAAAAGTCCAAGAAAAAGGTCCACCAGCAGTAACCATCCGATCGGCCGCTGCCCGCAACCGATTCGGATGAAGTGAATTTGGATTTACCGAGAAGACCAACCGATCGGTAGACCATTCTATCCGATCGGTTGGAAGTCGCTGATTGATCCAAGACTTCTTTATTAAGGATTGTGACTTTAAAAATCCGGTTCTAGGTCCTTCTTTTCTGTATTCTAACCATTCAATACTACTTGGAGAGCAAGAGAAGCATTTATGCACTTAGACCCTTTGTTAGAGCAATTTATTGAACCATTTGTTGGGTATTTAAATACCAATCAATCTAGAGAGAATATACATGTACTAGGAGAGAACCATTCACAGAAAATACTCAAGAAATTCGTCCATAAGTCCAGGAGAAGGGAGAAAGTCGAATATACCTTTTTCATTGCTTGTGGAATAATTGTCTTTCACTTGTAATCTTATTTCCAATCATTGTAAGACTTTCAATCATGGTTTCTAATGTTCAAAGTATTGAGTTTACATTTATGTTTGCTATGAGTGGCTAGTGCCTTTATGCACTTGCTTAGATGATGTGTATTATTCATTGATTAGCATATGATTGTGATAACATGTTTTAATTCAATTTCAAGTCGATTCTAAGAACCAATTGTGATTAAGTTTCATAGTGACATTTGGGTAATCAAGTTTAACTAGTGCTAGTAATCTTAAGGGTCGAAAGAACTATTGTTATTCCACTAGTTATAATCATTTGTCTATGAATGATTGTTGTCTTCCACTATTCTTGATTAAACAAAGGAACTTGATTGTGATTGTAATGAAAATGATTTTGTCTATCAAAACGGATTGATTGTAAACCACTTTAAAGGTCGAGAGATTAATTGTTTGCTTTCAATTGTGACCTCTTGTCTATAATTGGTTACCTTTTGTATTGACCATTTCCTAAGCTTGTTTGATTAGACAAAAGATTGTTTTGTGTTTGAGGAACACCAACTCATGAACCTTGAATTGATCTTGAATTGATTGGTTAAACTTAATGCTTGTTTTTATAAACCAAAATCTTGACGAAGGTTTAATTTGTAGAAACAATAGATTAGTGTCAAAACTAATTATCACAACCAACATGTTATCCAAAGTTATCACAATCATATTAGTCAATTGTAGTACACTAGTCTAAGCAAGTGTAGTTTTTAATCATTTGAATTTTCATAATATCATTACTACTTGTTTGAGATAGTTGCTTTTAACTTACAATTCGATTCACTACACAAATCCCTGCGAACGATCCCGACTTACCATCAAAATCTTGCTACAACGGACGAGTATACTTGCTCGTATGTGTTGTCATTAGATTTGGTAATTCACCCCTTATAAATTTAAAACTTGCACCGAACCGGGCACATCAAACATTCTGCACAAAGAGAAGGAAAGCAGGTTGTGGAAGAAACTTCAAAGCCAAAGAAGTCTAAAAGAAAAACAAGAGAAGAACTAGCATCTGAGGCTGAAATTGAGAGGATTAAGGCACAAGATATTGCTGAAGAAGAGAGACAAAAGAGGCTAGATGCATTTTATGCAAGGCAATTGGCTGAAGAATCTGATGAATTTACAAAGTTGCTCAATGTTGATGATGAAGTGAGAGCAAAATATGAGGAGCTTCTAACTGTTGAAGGTTTAACTGCTGATCAACGAGCCAAACAGTTAGCTGACTTCATAAATGCAAGAGACAATGATGATACATTGGGTGGATTCTTAGAAAAGTTCAAGCTTAAGAAGAAATCAAAGATTCCCAAGAAGATGACTATTGCAGAAAAGAAACATGATATGAAGATGTATCTAAAGAATCAAATGCATCTATCTTTGGAACAGATGAAAGGGAAGTCATATGAGGAAATTCAAGTTGCATATCTCAAGGCATTTGAGAGAGATCAAGGTTATAAAGCTGTTGATTATGATGATGTGCAAAAATATTGTTTTCAGGGTAGGAAGGCTAAAGAAACTAAACTTGTTATTGAACCTAATAAAATGGTTGAATTACAACCTGAAGTTGAGAAGTCATCAGGAGAAGTGCAAACTGATGCAGTAAAGCCAATTGTGTTTCAAAGAAGAAAAGGTTTGGAAAGAAAAAGTAAATACAAGAAAGTGATTGATGAAGAGGAATCTGAGGAAGAACCTTCATCTGAAGGAGCTACTATGGGAATAATTGAGAGCTCAAAGAAACCGGCTAAGATAGTTAACTATAAAATTGTTATGGCTGGAGAAAGAGCTTCATATATGATTATTAGGGAAGATTATTCTAATATTAGGTATATGAATTTTGCTCCTATTTTAAATGACATAAGCAGGGAGGATTTAAAGGAACTATACAAGGTGGTGAATATCAAATTTGGAGATAATCCACCTGAAGATGATGTTACAAGAGTCTTTTGGGGAAATTTGAAAGTAATGTTTGAGCCACCTACTAAGTCAAATATAGTGTGGAAACTCCCTGAACAGCAGAAGATCACTAGCTGGACCTACTTCTATAACTGCAAGGTACATTGTTTATCTGTTAAAGATGGTGATATTTATATGCTTGCAGAAGTGGAATATCCTCTGTCATTAAGTGTTTGCAAAGATATGATAAACAAAAGGTTATCTGCTGTAAAGAAGGATGATGTTTATGAGCACATATTGGACTTAATAAAATTGCAATCATTAAGAGATGTAGCTTGAGGATGTTTGAAAGAATTTTCACAAGTTGCTAAGTGAGACTATTGGAACTTCTCACTTGGTGGAGGTGACTTGCACTGACACAACAAAAGGTTATCAGTCTACCTTGTCTCATCAACACAAGGACTGGCTAATCCTGAGCAAACGGCTAACAGGTAAAGATTGCTCAAATCCGTTTATAGCTGACAATTTGCCAAAAATTGTATGGTATTCAACTCACCATATCTAAGATAAGTGAAGAGTTGGCTAGCCCACAAGGTTATGGCTTGTGGTAAAGGCTGTGGAAAACCATAAATGGTAATCAATTCGCCATGATGAGGTGCTTTTCCATCAAAGAATTGGCTAGTCCAGAAGCAAACGGCTTTTGGTAAAGACTTAACAACTCCGTTGATAAGCTGATGATTTACTAAAAATCAGATGGCTATTAATGTACCGTGGTCTGACACACCAAAACATTGGCTACTCCAGTGGTAATGGCTATTGGTAAAGAGATTTCAAATCCATTACATTTTCAATGATTCACCTCTCACAGATGGTAACATATCTGGAAGTGATGAGAATAGTCTGGAACTTAAATGAATTTGATGTACATATAGTCAATGTTGCTGCAAAGACCATATCAGAAGAGCTTATCAAGATTCAAGCTGCTAGAAAGGTTCAAGACCTAAATGCAATTCAAAGTGTTCAAGATTCAATCCTCAGAAAGCTAAATCAGAAGAACTTGAAGTTCATGGAGCATGAAGATCAAGTTAGGGGAGGATTGTTGGGAATTATCATACGATTCAAGAGAAGACAACTTAGGTCTGGTAATATGTCAGAGTTAGGTCTGTCTTTGTAATTAGGTCTGGTAATACAAAGTTAAGTCTGGTAGTCTGTTTAAGTCTGGTTGACTTATTATGTTAAGTCTGGTCGTGTTATAAGGAAAGTCTGTTAGAGATAAGTTAGGAAAAGATACAAAACGTGTAAGTATCTTTATAGAAGATTCGTGAATATCTTCTTAGTCGGTTAGTATTAGGGTTTCCTTGGTGTTATAAAAGGATCCCTAAGATTGTTAGTTCTGTGTGTGAGTTGTACGAGTTTCACTATTGTGATTAAAAGTAATATACGAAGTTAGTGTTATCTCTGTGTATGTTCTTCATTGTTCTTGTTAAGTTTCCGCATTAACATCAACAATTGTTAAGGGTTTCTCACTTAGACTGGTTTGGATTTATCCCAACCATCTACTAGGTATTCAAGACTACTTAGAGATCCACATACAATTCGTGGACCAACAATATACTTCCTCATCAATAGTCCCATAAAGAAAAGCACTCTTCACATCCATCTGATACACAGTGAAGTTTTTGAATGAAGCAAATGCAAAGAATAGTCTGATAGCCTCTACTCTTGCTACTGGTTCAAACACTTCATCATAGTCAATTCCCTCTTCTTGTGTGTATCCTTGAGCCACCAATCTAGCTTTGTTTCTGATCACAATTCCTCTTTCATCTCTTTTGCATCTGAACACCCATTTAGTACCAATTGCCTTTTTCCCTGAAGGCAAATCAACCAATGTCCAGACTTCTTGAAGCTTGAATTGCAATAACTTCTCTTGCATAGCTTCAACCCAACTTTCATCTTTTAATGCTGTGTAGGCATTCTTGGGTTCCACTTGTGACAAGAAACAAGCAAACATACAATTTTGCAAATCCTTGTGGCTATTTCTCTGATGAAGAGATTGAGCAAATAACCCTTGATCAAACAAATCTTTGAAACCTTTTGTTTTACTCCTTGTTTGAACAACAGAATGAACATCTCCAATAATTTGCTCCTTTGGATGATTCTTGTGTATTCTGGTGGTTGGAATATGACTGACTGGAATTGCATTCTCCATGTTGTTTAAGTCAGTCTCTGCACCAAACCCATCCAAAACCTCATCATCAGTGTCTTCATAAACATGAACTAATCCAGGCATATCAGGATCATCTGGATAGTTAACATCATCAAAAGATATTCCATCTGTGTCAGCAGTAGAAAATCTTGGTGCAGCAGTAGGATCAAAAGGCTTAGCAGCAGAATCAGAGTTACTACTGCTAGACTTGTTCTGCACTTCATCAGCAACTTGTGGTTGTTCATTCACCACCTTTTCAGCATTAGAAGGTTTATCCCCACCTTCTACATCTTTGTGAACAGCATCATCTTGTGAACTCTTACCCTCTTTCTCTTTTGGTGTGAAAAGTTGATCAAGCTTCCACTTCTCAATTAAGACAAATTCCTTTGCAGATTCATTGGCCTTGTCTTGTGTACCTGCATTGGAATTATCTTGTGTTCCTGCAGACATGTTAGTTGTACCTGCATTTACTGGCACATAATTCATACTTTTGGTTAATGAATCTATGTCAAACAGCCATTCAGGTCCACTTCCAGCAACACTAGGTGTGGTTTCACTAAACCTAACATGTAAGTTTTCTTCCACATGCCTAGTTCTTTGATTGAATACCCTAAAAACCTTATTATTAGTGGAGTATCCAACAAAGAAACCTTGGTCTGCCTTCTCATCAAATTTGCCTAGGTTATCAATTGTATTTAAGATAGTAACAGGACACCCAAATGGTTTCAAGAAATCTATCATAGGTTTCCTACCATGCAACAATTCATAAGGGGTCTTGTTATGAGGCTTCACTACCTTACTCCTATTTTGCACAAAGCAAGCAGTATTAACTGCTTCAGCCCAAAAAGTAGTGGGTAATTTTGACTCAGACAACATAGTCCTACCAGCCTCAATTAATTTCCTATTCCTCCTCTCAGCAACACCATTTTGTTGAGGAGTTCTAGCCACACTAAACTGTCTTAAAATACCTTTCTCAACACAGAACTGATTCATCACATTATTCTTAAATTCAGTTCCATTGTCACATCTGATTACCTTAACTCTGTGATTAACTAGGTTTTCTACTCTTGTTATGAAAGCTTTAAGGATACCAGAAGACTCATCTTTAGTTGCTAGAAAGAAAACCCAAGTAAACCTACTATAGTCATCAGTGACAACTAGGCAATACATTTTCTTATTCAAGCTTTTCACAAAAGTTGGCCCAAACAGATCCATATGCAACATATATAAGGGCTCAGAAATAGAGTTCACCACTTTGGACTTACAAGAAGCTCTATGTTGCTTTCCCATCTGACAAGCAACACAGGTTTCAGGTTTTTCAAAAACTTTTGAAGGTAAACCTCTGACAAGGTTTCCCTTAACCAATTTGTTTATAGTTTTGAAATTCAAATGGCCAAGCCTTCTATGCCAAAGTTTGGATTCATCAATTGTGGCCTTGGCAAACAGACAAGTTAAATCTCTTTTGGGAATTATATTTTGTCGGTTCTAGGGACTCTAAGTAGCACTGATTTATCATCAGGCAACTTATAGTCAGGAGATAAGACAAGACACTCAGTGTCTGTAAAAAGAACAAAATTCTTTTTGTCACACATTTGTGAGACACTAAAAAGATTAAACTTAAGTCCATTTACCAAGTACACTTTTTCAAAATCCAAATTGCCTGTTCTAATAGTACCTTTACCAACAATTTTCCCACCTTTGGGATCATTACCAAAAGCAACATAGCCACCATCCATGGCTTCAAAATCATCAAGGTTGCCTTGGTCTCCAGTCATATGGCTAGAGCATCCACTATCAAAAATGCATTTATCCTTTAGCTCCAATTGTAGATTGCCGTGCACATAAAGTAAGAGAGTTAGTTTCTCTTGGGGACCCAAGCCATCACTGACTTGGATCTGCCTTGTGCATCAACATAGTCAAATTTCTTCAACTCCATTGGTGCACTGCTGTGTCTGAGAACATGATCTAAAACTTTGACTTTAGGTTTCCAGACCCAGCAAGCTGAGTCCTTAACAGCATAAAAGTGATTGCCCACAACAGTATCAGTAATTACTTTAGGCTCAGTAGTAGAAACTGCTTGTGCCTTAGCAGTAGAAACCTCTGTTTTCATTTTATTGGGCCTTTTTGGTGCAGCAGTAGTAATTATCCTGTAGCACCATTCCTGAGCAAAACTTCCCTAGGAACCATGTTTTTCTTAGGATGTGGGTGAGTCTTTTTAGCAAAATTCCTATGGTTCACCCTAGTGTATTGGTTCCATACAGGTTTTTGGTAGTAGTTGCAATCTTCTTGAAGATGCTCAAAGCTACCACAACTATAACAAGCCTTCTTAAGTAATTGAAAGTCACTACCTAACTTTTGTGAAATTAGGCTGTTCCAATTTCTTTGGTTTCCTCTAGGCAAGTTATTAGTTTTCCTAGGATATTCTCTAGGTTTCTCATCATATTCAGCCATTCTCCTAGAGATACTACTTCCTAGCACAGGTTTTACAAACTCAACATGTTTAGCTTTAGTTTCAACTGATTTAGGAATTTCTTCCTTTTTAGCCTTAGGTGTTGAGTCAGTCTCATCATCCTCACTATCTGACACCCAATCTTCAATGATCAAGGTATCAGACTTCATCTCTACCTTAGGTGCATAAGTTCTATCAGGTTTTTCATTATTTGATTCACTTGTTTCACCTACAGGTTTTGCATCTATTTCAGTAATGAAAGACAATTCCTTCCTAGGAGGTGCAAAGGCACTTTTGACTGGGGGTGGTACTTCATTGTAACCTAAGCCACTTCCTTTTCTCATTAATTGACTTTCAATTGCCTTATTGACACTATTTGATGCAAATTGTTGTTTTTCTATCCTAACAACATGTTTCTCTTTATCAGATAAAGCTACATCTCTAGCTTTTTCAGCCTCCTCTAATTAAGAACATTAATTTCACAATTTTTCTTAATAAGCTCAGTTTCTAGCATGTTAATTTTATCAGCATACTCTATCTCATTTTGCTAAAGAAATTCAAGTCTGTCTTCTACTGATTTTAAACCATATTTATACCCTAAGTTATCAAGTTTTAGTTTTTCAACTTCAACTCTTAAACTCTCATTCCTAGACTTGAGTTCCTCAACAGTATCTAAGCATGATTTAAATGAACAAGTAGACTCATTAGATACCTCAGAGTCTGAACCAGAGGATGAAGAAGCATAGGCCATCAAAGCAAAGTTGTGTCCCTTTTCTCCTTCTTCAGCCATAAAAGCAGCATTTGGTCCTTCTTCAGCTTGATCAATCCAGTTAAACTCTCCCAATCCATCACAAGAAACCAGAGCAGTTGTAGGCTTGACCTCTTCAATAGGAACATTCCTTTTAGTCTATCTGTTCTTCTTGGGTGCTCTGCACTCCCTTGCAAAATGTCCCTTTCTCGGACAATTGTAGCACTCAACAATTGACTTGTCAAACTCCACATTGTTTTGACCTCAGTACTTTAGTGCCCTACCAGTCTTCTTCAAAAATCTCCTAGCCCTCATAGTAAGCATGGCCATCTGCCACTTCAAATCAATCTCCTCTAAATCATCAGGATCTATTTGTTCCAAATCCTGATCAGTAACCGATGTACTTGTGGTGAGATCAGCCAAAAAGGCACAGATAGCTGCATCACTGATGTTATCAGTATTTGAACTAGCAGCAGAACCAGATGTGGCAACAGCAGAAACAACATGACCAGCAGCAGAATGGTTTTCTTGAGAGCTTCCAGATCCCTTGTTGTTTGAAGACATAAAAGCTAGGTTGTTTGCACTAGAAGATGAGCTTGATGATCCCTTGACCTCTGATTCATACACCTTTAGATTATTGTATAAATCATCCAAAGTCATTTTTTCAAAATCAGTCTTATTCCTCCAGACCACTGTATGAGTATTCCATTTAGATGGTAAACTCCTCAGAAACTTGAGATTAATGTCTTCTTGAGGCACTGAGACCTTCATAAGTTGTAATTGACTCACCAACCTCTGAAGTCTATCATAGGTAGCATCAATGTTTTCTAAACTTGAGGCAACAAATGTCTCAAATTGATGCTTAAGCAGATTCTTCCTTGACATTTTAGTGGCCTCATTCCCACCAAATCTGAGTTCAATAGCTGCCATCAAATCCTTAGCAGTCTCAGTATTACTAAAACTCAATTGATATTCATTCGGTATCCCCATCAAAAGAATATTGTGAGTTTTGATTTCCAATCTCCTTTGAGCCTTCTCCTCATTAGTTTTAATGGGTAAAGGAGTTCCATCAGCAGCCTTAGCAGGTAAAGTGTCTCCATTCTGAATGACTTCCCACATGGAGTAGTCAAGCATCTTTATGTACTGCTGAATCCTCATCTTCCAGAGTTCATATTCTCCAACCTTGAGCATTGGTACCTTTGAAGCAGTCACCATATGAGTAGTTTCGGATTCCATTGATTCAGTTAATGATGAACATATATAAGCAAAAATTCTTCTCGATATCAGTCTCTAGATCACAAGCTCTGATACCACTTGTTGATCCCGGTTGAGCTAACGATCTTGTTAATTATCTTAGATATGGATCTAAGACAATAGGTATAGAAACTGTTCTTAAATGATTATTAAGTATTATGCGGAATCTAATACTTAATCTTAAGAAGAATTAATGAACACAAACGAATTCTCAATAAACACTTCAATATATTAGTATGGTTATTTGTATGAACAATGTGAAAAATTATTTGTCCTAATTGTGAGAAGCTTTTTACAAAAATTTGACATGGGGTTTTTAGTAAATCATGATAATGTCTTACAAGATGCAATTCCTAACTAAGGGAAATATAATGAGTTGTGTAATTAATCAATGTACTACATGATTTCTTTAAGGTAATGCATAATCCCCAAGTTTGGTTTTGTGCACAAAATAGAAACCCTAGACTCAGAATTGAGAAAAGAAAAGTAGTAAGGAAGCTTACAATGTTGATTTGAGCAGAGATTAGTTGAAGGAGATGCCTTAATTGTGAGAGTGATATGTTATGGAATGAGTTTGAGTCGTTGTGTGTTTTTAATTTGTGAAAAGGAGTGTTTATTTAAGCTGTTTAAAATCTGAACCAGGAACCCACGGATTAGGCGAAACCAAATTTTTGGTTCCCTCCGTGTTGTCGAAGGGTTCATTGGGACCAGAATTTGATTTGGCCAGTTTTGTCGTTTTGGTTAAACAAAGGTTTAAGCTAAGATCAAAACTACAAATTAGGTTCCATTAGTCCTAGTCCAAGTCTAAGGAGATTGAATGGCTCTCGTTTAAGAGGTTTAGTTAGGATATCGACAATGTTATCTTCTGAGGATACTTTCTCGATTGAGATGTTTCCTTTTTGAACATTGTCGCGAAGGAAATGATGACGGATTTTAATGTGTTTAGTTCGAGCATGTTGAACTGGATTTTTACTGAGGCCAATAGCTCCTTTGTTGTCTCAAATGATAGAGGTGTCGTTAAGTTGAATTCCGTAGTCGACAAGAGCTTGCTTCATCCACAGAGCTTGTTGATATGCTTTTCCTGCTGATACGTATTCGGCTTTGGTTGTTGAGATGGCAAGAGCCATTTGTTTCTTTGAAAACCATGAGGTGATACAATGTCCAACAAAAGTACAAATACCACTTGTACTTTTTCTATCAACATAGTCACGAGCATGGTCTGAGTTGGCATACACTATGGTTTCAACTCCCGTTCCTTTGGGATACCATAATCCTAGTTGTGTGGTGCCTTTTATGTATCTAAAGATACGTTTTACAGCTTCAAGATGTGATATTTTAGGATCTTCTTGAAAGCGAGCAAATAGACAAACACTAAACATAATGTTGGGTCTACTAGCCGTGAGATAGAGTAGACTACCAATCATTCCTCTATATTTAGTGTTATCTAGAGATTCACCTTCTACATCCTTGGAGAGTTTGGTTTCCGAAGACATAGGTGTTTTAATGGGTTTAAAGTCTTCAAAACCAAATTTCTTAAGCAAGTCTTTTATGTATTTAGATTGGTTAAAGAATATCTCGTCTTCTAATTGTTTTATTTGAAGTCCTAAGAAAAAGTTTAGTTCTCCCATCATACTCATCTCAAACTCGTCGTGCATGATTTTTGAGAAATCATCACATAGCTCTTGACAAGTTGATCCGAATATGATGTCATCCACATATATTTGGATAATGATAATATGTGAATCCTTTTTCTTGGTGAAGAGAGTGTTATCTACTAAACCCATGGTGTACTTATGTTCAACTAAGAATGTTTTAAGTCGATCATACCATGCTTTTGGTGCTTGCTTAAGTCCGTATGAATCCTTTTTAAGTTTATAGACATGATTAGGTTTTCAAAATCGGTGAAACCTGGAGGTTGTGCGACATATACTTCTTCATTTATAAATCCGTTCAAAAATGCACTTTTGACATCCATTTGAAAAAGTTTGAAATCATGTGCACATGCATATGCAAGTAAAATTCTAATAGACTCGAGCCTAGCAACCGGAGCAAAAGTTTCATCGTAGTAAATGCCTCCTTGTTGATTATTACCTTGCGCTACTAGCCTAGATTTGTTTCTAGAAACTACACCATTTTCATCCATTTTATTTCTAAAGACCCATTTTGTTCCAATTATAGTTTGACATTTTGTTTGAGGAGCTAATGTCCAAACATCATTTCTAACAAATTGATTTAATTCTTCTTGCATTGCTATGACCCAAGATTCATCTTTTATAGCTTCATTTATATTTTTGGGTTCAATGGTTGATACAAAACAAAAGAAGTTACTTTGATTTTGGACTTTTGATCTTAAGGTTCTTTCATTAATTTTTCCTATGACACTATCTAATGGATGACTTTTAGACTCTTTGATATTGACAATTTCTTTATTTAATAGTTCATCTTCCTTGTCATTATCTAGATTCTCTTGGTTTTCAACAATTTGACTTTCAACTAAGTCATCATCTACCAAAGGTGATGTCTTAGAGGGAGGTGGACTTTCGTCAAACGTTACGTTTAGCGATTCCTCGACTCTTAAGGTTTATTTGTTTAAAACAATGTAAGCTTTGCTATTTTGTGAATATCCAAGAAATACACCTTCATAAGACTTTGGGTCAAATTTGGTGAGATACTCCTTTGTGTTTAGAATAAAACACTTACTACCGAAAACTTTAAAGTATCCTAGCGTAGGCTTTTTACCTCTATATAGTTCATATGGAGTTTTGTTCAAAAATGGTCGTATTAAAACTCTATTTAAAATATAGGTGGATGTGTCAACGGCGTTACACCAAAAATTTTGTGGTATGTTTTGTTCATTAAGAATTGTTCTACTCATCTCTTGAAGAGTCTGGTTTTTACGTTCTACTACACCGTTTGACTGAGGAGTACGAGGAGCTGAAAAGTTATGTGTTATGCCATTAGCATCACAAAAAGCTCCAAATTGTATTTCATTATCAAATTCACGACCATGAACCATTCTAATTGACACAATGCGACTTCCTAGTTGGTTTTGAATTTTCTTACTAAAAATTTCAAATTTATCAAAAGCTTCATTTTTATTTTTCAAAATTTTTGTCCAAGTGTATCTTGAATAATCATATACTATGACCAAAGTTTAGAAGTTACCTCCATAACTTTGTACAGCGGATGGACCAAATAAATCCATATGCAAAAGTTCTAGGCACCTAGATGTAGACACCATATTTTTAGCCTTATGGCTACTATAAACTTGTTTTCCAATTTTGCAAGCATCACAAAAGTGTTGGTCATATTTCAACTTGGGTAAGTTCCTAACGAGTTCTTTTGATGATAGAGATTGGATGAGTCTCATATTGCCGTGGCCTAGACGTCTATGCCAAAGAGTTAAGGTATCATCTAAAGAGGTGAGGCAAAGTTTATCTCTAGATGTTTTATCAATTTTCATAACGTATACGTTATTCTTCCTAACTCCTTTAGCTATGGTTATTCCATCTTTTAGTATTTTATTTTCATTTTCGCTAAATAGTACGTTATACTTCTTATCACATAGTCGACTAATGCTAAGAAGATTAAATCCTAGATTATCCACATGAGCAACATTTTCAATAGAGAGTGAGTCATGAGAGATTGTACCTTTTCCGATGATTTTGCTTTTCAATTTGCTACCAAAAGTGACATTACCTCCGTTGTACTCTTGGTATGTTGAGAAGAGGATTTTATCTCCCGTCATGTGTCTTGAGCATCCAATATATTTGATCCACTCGTCTAGTTCTAACCCGAGTTTCAAGCATACCTAAGTCACATGAAAACTCAAGCATTTGGTCCCCAATATTTCATGGGTCCATTTTGGTTAAATATCCCATTTACTTGGTTCATGTATGGGAATGGTGGATATGAGTTCCATGGCATGTAGTTAGGAGTTTGATATTGCCTTGGTAAGTTTTGATTCCAACCAATATGTTGATAGTTGGGTTATGCGTTGTAGTTGCTTTTTGGAAAGGGGCGTTTGGGAATAGGTGTCTTAGGCCTCTCCTGAGTAGTTTTGGATCTATACTCATTTTTAGCAAGTCCTAATCCTATTGTAACAGCCGGTTTTTGTTTAGTTTCGTTTGTAATAGTGTTAGGTTTCTTTGTGACTTTAACAAACTCAGTACGGGCCGACTTACAAGTTTTCTGTTCTGCTGAGGTACCCACGGAACCAATCTTTTCCACAGGCGGAACCAAAATTTTGGTTCCGTCTGATCCGTGGGTTCCTGAGACAGTTGGAACAGTTTCTTGTACTTTTTCGGCTTGTTTCTTTAGACTACTTAAATCTCCTAATTTCATAAATCCTAGTCCAGTTTTATCGTATGGTAATTTCTGGATTTTCATTATTTCATCCGCACAACATATATTTTTATCAAACTTTTTGAACTTAGAGTTTTGTTTGATAAGTGCATCCTGTGTGATTTTAAGTTTCTCCAATTCAAGTCTAAGCTCTTGACATGATGTACATACCTCGTCAATAGCTTTACTCTTTTCTAAACGTTTTGCTTTTTCTTTTAACTCATAAACTTCATTTTCTAAAAATTCCTTTTTGGTTTTCAAAAACTTGTTTTTGTTTATGATTTTTAAGCTAAGTTCACATAGTTTTTTATAATCCTTTTGCAAGGTGTCATCATCAATAGAAGAATAAGATGAGTCAGAGTGTACCTCGTTTGAGTCTTGAGCCATGAGATCAATTTCGTCATTCTTTGGCTCCTCGTCATCATCTTGACTTCCACTCCAAGCACCACTTACAAAAGCCCTTTGATTCTTATTTTTTGGTGGCTTGGGACAGTCTCCTATTAGATGACTTGTATCTCCACATCTAAAACACTTTCTTTCGCCTTTTCCTTTCTTGTCATCACGATCCTTTCGAAACGATTTCTTGTCTTCTCGAGGCTGTCTTACGAACCTTCCTCGTCTTCTAAAGAACTTTTTGAAATCTCTTACGGCCATGGCATATTCTTCATCTTCACTACCTGAGCTAGATTCTTCGTCATCACTTGAGTCCACTCTAGCTTTCAAGGCAATGGATTTGACTTTTTCCTTTTTACCCTTAACTATCTCCGAATCCTTTTCCATTACCATTTCATGAACTTTGAGGTTTCCAATTAGCTCGTCAAGTGACATGCTTGAAAGATCTTTAGATTCTTCAATGGCCGTCACTTTTGCTCTCCACTTCGGATGGAGTGCTTTAAGAAATTTCTTGACAAAGTTCTTGCTACAAAAAGATTCATCAAGTGCTTTAAGGGAAGTAATGATAGTATTAAACTTAGCAAATGCACTATCAATGATCTCATCTTCAGGGATAACAAATTGTTCATATTGTTGAACAAGAAGATCAATTTTTTTATCCTTAACTTGTGACTTTCCTTGATGAGTGATTATTAAAGATTGTCAAATTTCTTTAGCGGTTTTACACATAAAGACTCTTTCATACTTCTTTTTAGGTAAAGCATTGTAAAGCATCATTTTTGCTTCATTATTTTTAGCAATTAACTTCTTTTGCTCATCACTATGACGAGCAAGTGAAGTATCCTCATCCCGACCACTTGTGATATCTTTTATTATAGCTTTATGATCACCTTCTATAATTATATACCATAGAACTATGTCTTTTGATTTTACATAAGTTTCAAAGCAGTTTTTCCGATAGATAAAACCATTTGGTTCAAATAATGGTGGTCTTTGCATGGATTGCCCTTCTTTGAAGTATTTATAATCCATGGATCGTTTCAAGTTTTAAAATAAGATATATTTTAAAGCTCTTGATGCCAATTGTGGAAAACTAGAACGGGGTTGAATAGTTTTACCATTTTAAAATTAATTTACTTTAAGGACTTGATGTGAATTCAACTGATGTGAATAATAAACGACAAGTAATATGCAAGTAAAGAAAGAAAAGATCAAACCACAACACGAGGGTTTATAGTGGTTCGGTCTACAAGGACTCTTTTTCCTTGCCCTACTCCACTCCCGAGTATCCAACTCGAGAGTATCCTTCACTAATCAATAAGCTCCTTTATCCGGCGGAGAAAACCTTTACACGTCGCTTACACAATATTTCTGACACAAAGCTAGATGTCGAGTTCTTTTACAAGGGCACAACCACTCCTGTCACACTACGTATTTTGAGGACTAAAATACTAACCGATCACTACAGAGGTTTATGATGGTTTGGTACAAACAATGATGTATGAATTAATACAATTCACACAATGACAAACAAACAAGTCTTGCAACGTTTTTTTGAAGCTTGTGAGTCTTTGAATGTTGCTTTGATCTTATTGCTACAAAAGAAGTTCACTAAAATGAATATGAATGAGTTAGTTACAGAGAATGATGAATGAGAGAATGTATGTTGTTTTTATGTATGTAAATGATGAGTAGACAACATGGTGTGGCTTGCTATTTATAGGCAACAAGTGCCAGTAAGCCACGGATCAGGCGGAACCAATAATTTGGTTCCGTCCTTGTAGTATTTTGGTTCCGCCGGGACCTGACATAGGATCTTCAAAATCTTTATCAAATCTAACCAAAATATTTACCATATCAAATCTAACCAAAATATTTACCTTATCTTCGAAGGATCCTATAGTGATATGCAATCTTAGATTTACTAGAGTGGGATGATCCGTGAAATGATGTAAAAATGCATTTTCATTTTGATTAAAATGTTTAGGAAAGTAAAATTGTAAAATGTATATACTAGCTAGCTAAATGATGTTGATTAATAAGTAATTAGTTAGTTAACGAGTTACTAAAAAAATTTGATTAATTATGTTATCATAAGACACATTTTTATTGATTGTAAAACATACTAATTTTACTTTGACACCTAATGTGGCACTTTATTTGTTTTTAACACATAATGTGGCACTTTTTTTAAAATAACTAAAATGCTATATATGAACAAACAATTTGTAACTTTCGTTAAAATCTATTTGTATTTAAGAAAGATTTGTAACTATATATATAAAAGACTTAACTAGATTTATGTGTTTCTAGAATAAAGTTTATAATTGTCGTTAACAAAATATAGCAAAGATCGTAAATATAAATAACGTTTTTTTGACGATATTATATTAACATAACAGTGATTTAGTCATACTGGATTATAGATTTAGCCAAATCACGACACACTCGAACTTAGCGTTTTGTACCATTAACTCTGTACACTTGATTTTAGTCATACCAGTGATTTAGTCATACTTGATTTTATAATGATTTCTTCAAATGATTTAAATCGTGGGAGAAACATCAACTCTGTACACTCGTGTGTGTCGACTGACCATTCACTAATGATGTGCCTCTAGCGATGTTCATGTATTTATGCTAATCAAAAGATGTTGTGAATAAAACCAAGACCTGATTTGATAGCGATTTGACTTTATTAGTGGTTAAAATTATACTGTAATAAAGTATGAAAATTAATATAAAAATACTTTATGTCATATCGTGAGGGGTAAAACTAACGGCTTGTGTTATCCTGACACCCTCATAGGGGGTGTTTCTAATGATTGATTGCATCGGACGGTTGTACTGTTTGCTTTGCGAGTTATACATTTTAACTAAAATAGGTAGGACTCACATAATAAGGGGTGTTAGGATAACACAACCCAAAACTAACCTTAGAAGAGATATGTAGAGCAACACCCTTTTAGTAGCCTACATGTTCATGTATTTAAAAACTAAGTTAAAATTTCAAATTATCCCAAAAATATATATTTATTTTTCTATTTGTTTTTAAACGGTAACTAATTATGTCACATTATATACATCACAAATCTATCACACATGTATTAAGCATGACTTGAACCCACAATCATTTGTTTTGAGAGCTTTTCACTCAACATTGGATATCATTGGGACACAAGGCCTTAGGTTTTGAATTAACTTCTTTGTTTCCAGTATTTAATCCATTCTCCTTTTAAACTTATTTGGGTTGCACTCTTCCGAGACTAATTCTGATTTCAGGGAAGAAAAAAAAAAAAAAAAAAAAGAAAAAGAAAAAGTAACTTCATCAGCAGTTTCTTTATTTTGTACGAGTAGTTGTCACTGAATTATGTGTCACGAAAGAAACAAAGTTAGTCCATACGTATGCTATAGTTATAGCACTATAGCAGTGACATGATACCTATATCATTAATGTTTTATGTGGTTGAAATATTTAAAAGTATGCAATTTAAACATTGAAAAGACCTCTCATCGTTTTTTTTTTTATTTCAAGACAGAAATTATATGGCATGGCTGGGTATATCACTTAAATGTAATGTATTTATTTTGTGTCTCTTGGCCCTACCAAAACCAATAGAAACAAAAGGTTTATCATAAATGTATTACGAGTAACTATTAGGGGCTGTTTTTTTTTTTTTTTTTCTGTTTCTAGTTAGGTCCTGTGTGGATATATGTGTACTGTTTCTAGTTAGGTCCTGTGTGGATATATGTTGTTTCTTTTTTATGCTTAATTGACCATCTTAATACGAGTTTTTTCCCGAACTAGTGTAGGTGGAAAAAATTTATAAAAATTTGAAAAATTTATGAAAATTCGAAAAAATTTATTAAAATTTTAAAAAAATTCGAAAATTTTTAAAAATTCAAAAAATTTATAAAAATTCAAAAAATTCGAAAATTTTATAAAAAATTATAAAAATTCGAAAAAACTTATTAAAATTTTTAAAAAATTCAAAAAATTTATAAAAATTTATAATTTTTTTAAAATTCAAAAAATTTGAAAAAATTTATAAATTTTTAAAAATTCAAAAAAATTATAAAAATTCAAAAAATTCGAAAATTTTATAAAAAATTATAAAAAATTTTATAAAAATCAAAAAATTTATAAAAATTTATAATTTTTTAAAAATTCAAAAAATTTGTAAAAATTAATAATTTTTTAAAAATTCAAAAAAAATTATAAAAATTCAAAAAAAAACTTAATAAATTCAAATTTTTTATAAGTTTTTTTGAATTTTTATAAATTTTTATAAAATTTTTGAATTTTTTGAATTTTTATAAATTTTTTGAATTTTTATAAATTTTTTATAAAATTTTCAAATTTTTTGATTTTTTATCAATTTTTCGAATTTTTATAAATTTTTTTGAATTTTTATAAATTTTTTGAATTTTTATAAATTTTTTCAATTTTTATAAATTTTTTGAATTTTTATAAATTTTTTATAAAATTTTCGAATTTTTTGATTTTTTATCAATTTTTCGAATTTTTATAAATTTTTTTGAATTTTTATAAATTTTTTGAATTTTTATAAATTTTTTCAATTTTTATAAATTTTTTGTATTTTTAAAATTTTTTGAGTTTTTTTAAAATTTTTATAAATTTTTTCGAATTTTCATAAATTTTTCGAATTTTTAAATTTTTTTTGAAGTTTTATAAATTTTTTCGAAGTTTTCTAAATTTTTCGAATTTATTTTTTCCACCTACACTAGTTCGGGAAAAAAATCGTATTAAGACGTCCTGAATAGAAACAGTATCAAATTTTGCCCCCTTCCACATTAAAGATTCTCTTTTGCAATAAGTTAAAAAGAAACACCAAAGTTTCCTGTTTCCAGCCAGTTTTGTTACCAAACTGCACATTAAGTTGAAAGTAAACGGCCCCTTAGACAGCTTCGTGATGGCGTAGAAATTTCAGTTCAAAATTATTAGAGTAAAATCTCTATAAATTAATAGTGTTGGGACAATGATATTTTATTAATTTAACGACGTATTATTATATCGATAAATTAATAATTTATTAGTGTAATTTAAAGAAGTTTTACGTATGACTGTTAAATTTTCAAGTTTAATATATTCATTAGAGGCGAAAAATAAATTTGAAAAACAAATTCCAATTAACATTTTATGAATTTACATTCACACTTTATGAAAATAAAATTAACACTTTTTTGTTGTAATACGAGAAGACAACACACTAACTCTTTAGTGCAATGAGGAGATTTTAAGATAAACTCAATATAGATTTGAAGCTCAACAAAAAACAAGTGACTATAGATTCATTTTTTACTAAACAATCTTAGGATATTGAAGTGTATCTCTCTCACACACACATACATATATACATATATATGGAATTTTTGGTAATTATTAATTTATAGTTTCGTTGGTACTAATATATATACACTGTGGTTTTAAAAAATTACGTATTATCTTATTATTTTATCGATTGGGGTCCAAATTTGTACTGGTCCCAAGTAGGGACTGGACAAATTATTTAACACCCCCAATTTCGTGATGTGCAGCGGAATTTAATTTGGGTGTTACTTCATGGCACAACAGTTGAATAGTAGAAAACGATCACCAATTTGGTCGTTTTAAAAGATTTATCATTCGAATATCAGAGTTTACAAAGTAAGGTCCCAGTGGTTTCAAAGTTTATTAATTAGGTTTTCGAATGATATTTATAGCCTTCATAATTGTCCGTGCTCCTCCGTGTCATCCGTGCTTATTGTGAACCTGAGATAAACACATGCTTAAAAGGTCAACACAATGGTTGGTGAGTTCGTGGAGTTTGATAGAAAATAACTTTCTTTGAAAGGTGTACAGTGATTGTTGAAATAAATAATAGTTCTTCATGAAATACATAACAAGTTGTGTTGTATAAAAATCCACAAGCGAGTCATGTATGATTTCCAAAATCATAAGTTTCAAGTTTCTAAACGCAGATGAGCTACGTTGTTATACGCTCGAAATGACGTGTTGGGTCAACTTTTAGTAGTAACGATATACTAAGCAATTTGAGTTGCCTTTTATAGAATTCACGTTTTAGTCGCATATGATAACAGTTAAAGTTCAAGTACATGATTCATAATCATAACACATCGTGAAAATAATAATCTAAAATCTGAAATCTATTAGTGTAAAGTGGTGGTTTACTAATACAGCTGTATCCTAGGATATATATATATGAAACATTCATATATTCATAAAGTTATATTGCCCTAAGCCTCATGACACGCAAAACGTTAACAGTTCCGTAAAACGGCGGTGCCCCACCAGGGTTACTGATGGGTGATTAAGCCCTCATGTTAATAGGTGACTTGCCAATTCCTATTTTTCTCAAATATAGTGCATCGCGACTAAATACGACTAACCATAAGGCATTCCGTCAAAGTATTTAGTGGGATAGGTTGTCAGCCTCTAACAGGTTTCGAAGCTGTTCACTATATTCGCGCTCACCGCAGTGATTAATGGCTCATGATCGAGGGACTTTATGGCAATAAAGTAAACTTAGGCAATATAGGTTTCAGGGTGCGTAATTTTAGTTTTTGGCAATTATTTCTAGTGAAATGTAGAAATATCATAATAAAGTAACAGTACATTCATTTGTCACATGAATGCATACAATAAGTCTCAGTATCATGTTACATCAAGTAGTTTAAAATTGTTATCTTTCAGATTCAGTGTTTATGCTAATCAAGCAATTTGTATATATAACGAACATGTATTCCTCTCAAAGGTGATTCAAACATGTAAAGCATAGTGGATGATTTTGAGTAAATCATGAGAGTTTTATATAAGTAACTTAAAACAGTTAAAGCATGTATCTCCCCCAAAAGAGTTATTAAAACAAGAGTTAAAAGTAGGGGCCACGACTCACCTGGAGCGTATCTGGCAAGATATATTTATTAGATTCATGGAAACGATCACGGAGACGTCTTTGATACGAAACCTGAATATAAGGGAAATCTAAGATTTCTGACTTACTGCTAACAGTGAGTGTGATGTGAGAATCGTATAACGATTTGATTGGTGATATGAGTGTGGTATGCTTAAAATGCCTCAAGTTAAAAAAATATGATATATCTATAATATTATATTGATTCTTATCTTAATCGACCCAAAATATTACTTTCTCGAAATATGCTGAAATAATATGCAAGTGAAATCGCTAATATTTCTAATAACGAAACTTTAAATAATGCATAACTTAAAATGAAACATGCATATGAAATGAAGGGTGAAAAATGGAGATAAACTAAGAATGTAAAGTGAAATTAAGTAGGTCCTTGTCCTTTTTAGATTTTATATTCTTTAGTCTAACTGTGATTGTGTTACGTCGTTAGTCCTCGGTTAAGTCCAAAGTCCATAATAGTTCAAAATTTGTCCATATGTCCATATAAGGCTTGAAGTCCAAAGGTATGTCAATTTAAGTCCTTTATAAACTGTTTTCACAGCTTCAGTCCATAAGTTTCACAGGTTGGCAGTTTTAGTCCTTCCAGTTAGATTGCGTTACATTTTTAGTCCTTTTTGCATAAAAATGACGGGGAAAATATTCTGAAAATCTCTATAACTTTATTAAGTTCATTTTAATTTATACCAAGTGCTTATTTCAGAAAAGAGTTTATTTTTGTACTAATGGGCCAGTTAGCGATTTTTCTTAAGGCCCGTTAATAAATTTAGAGGCGAGGGCGTGAAAATAGTTTTGGGCTTGGACTTGGGCTATTTTTATGATTCTAAAAATATGCCATATGGGCCTGTTGGGCTGTTTAATCATCAAAGCTTAATGGGCTTTAGCTTAGTCCATTATAGAAAATGGTTTTTGGGTTATACTTTCTAAAATCAATCTAGTGTTTCTGTGACTAGCGTAGTTGTCTTAAATGGTTGTAACTCGTTTGTCTAAACGAGAAGGGTAGTTAGTTATGTGGTGTAATAAGTCTAGTAAAAATAATATATAGTTATTAAGTCGATTTGAGAGTTATGGAGTCGTATTTGAAGCGATTGGGAACTTGTTTTATACAGACAAATCACTTAATCTTTTCTTCCAAGTGTCTTCCATTTTTAGTGTTTACATGCGTTCTAGGTATGAATGTTCGATGCATGCAATGCGTGTTTATAAGAAATGGTTGAGTGATCATTAAGATTCCACAAGGTGAGTTTGACAGTGTACATATTTCAAACTAAGATACTGTGTTTCAAAAATATATAAAAGTGTTGTACGTTCGAAGGGTAATACATGGCTTGACATCTTAAGCATGAAAATGATGTGAGCTTTCGACTCATGATGTGGGTCACTTAAAATGATGCATGTAGAATTACTAAGTGTTAATATATACGATCGAGTGAGATAATAGAATGATGCATGCAACCATAGGAGTGAATATATATGTATACGTTTAAGTGCAATGAAGAAGTGATGCATGAGATTTTTAACGTGTACTAGAGTGTGTTTGTGGCTTCTAATCCCCCCCCCCTCAGTGGAGATTGTCACTAGGGGTGGGTTGTGATCTTATCATACGTACTAGTAAAAATGATACGTTCGAAAGGAATATGTAGGTGTGAATGTGTGCATGTGAGATGAGAAGACAAAAGAGAGGTTAGATACTTACTATACTTTCAAGGTGATGAAGGTGTTGTGGCAGTCGAGTGGAACACAAGAACATGACAGTAACTTATCGAGCTTGAATGTGTTTTTACATGCTGGATCCTTCTACTCGACTTACCTTCCCAACAGAGAGATACATTTTTCTGGGTTTTTATGGTAGTTAGTGGAGTGAAATAAGAGAAGAGTAGGTAGGGCAAAATAGTTAGAGATGGGTAGGATATATAGAGAGGAAGTTACCCACTCGGTTGATCTATGGCTCCTTAACCTAACCATAGGTAGTTACTGTGGGTGAGCAGGGAATTGAGGTACATTTTCACATGTTTTCTGACTCTTGGAAGAGATATTTAGTTTTTGGTACTTTGCATTTTACTTCTTGAAGTACCTATATATTCGGTTGTGTATAATTATGGCATCAAAGTTGTTCATTCGAGTCACCAATCTGTTTCTGCAGTTCTTTTCTCCTTTTATACGTTATATTAAGTTAACAATGCCATTAGTGGGGCATAGGAAGAATCGGGGTTCAAAATGGTTGTGTTTTGAGACTTTGTTTATACGTTTTGGAGTGGTTATGGGACAAACTAATAGGTCTTCAAAATCCTATCAAAACTCAATGTAAGTTTCTGCAAATTGGTATTCGAACAGCCTAGTGGGTGATAAATGAGGGTGTGTAAAAATATTGGCACGTTGCGTTTAAGAATCGAATAAACAAGGGCTGTTTTGTGAGGGATTTGGCTGTCGAGTTCTATAGAAATTATAAGGTTAAAACTGAGTTTGGTATGGCCTAGGATCGTGTGGTTTGGATAGCGATGTTGGGCTTGAAACAGTGTGCGAGGTATTGGGCTTTGACCCGTGTGGTGTGGACTGGGCTGAGGGTCCATTTGGTTTGTAGCTTAATAAATTTTGGTGTGTGTAATGAAATATGTGTTGTATAATTAAATGTAGTTAGTGTGAGTTTATAATTATTGTTGTGATTTGTAGAAAATATAGTGATTAGTGTATATGGTGATTTCTGAAATTTTAATCTTTGTAATGTGATCACGTTTCGTAATATCTGTCGTGGTCTAGTGTCGACATTCGGTAATTGTTGTGATATTGTGTTGTGGTGAAAATAATATAACAAGAAAATTTTAAATTTCCTCATAAAATGGGTTTTTGTTAAACGGTAAGTCGAGGTTATTATAAATTAACAAAGATTATCATAACGGATTTTCGTAGGATCTTACAGTATCTACCCCTCAATTTTGAACTTCGTCCCGAAGTTCAGTCCGTGATAGGTGTTGAAAAATGTGGTGTTCTGAGGTGAGAGTTTATGGAAGATGTTGTCGAGAGATTTCTTATTTGACTAACCAGAGGCGAGATTTCGACTAGATTTATTTGTACTATACTAAATAAGTTCGAATGTTTGGTCAATAATTTAATTTATAGGCTACGAATAGTGAAAGTAACGGCCGAGAGTAGGAAGTATTTAGCACTTAATGTTTAGGATTCTAATGGTCGAGATTAGGGGATTTTTAAATGGTAGTGATTTGAAATTTTAATGATCGTGAATAGTAAAATAACGGGTACTTTCTCCACCTATATTCCCTATTTAACTTTTTCCTATAAATATCCTATCCACCTTTTTCTTTTTTTTTCACCTTTTTCGATTCGCCCCTTTCCTTCAACTTCATCTCTTCCGATAATTACACCATGCCGCCGCTTGCCATTGTCGTAGCCACCGTGTACATTGTCCTTGTCGCCATGTATCTGGCCTTCTTCCCTGAGGAAAACTCCGATTACTACATCGCATCCTTGGTGTTCATCGTGTCCCTAACGATTTTAGCGATGAATGTGGATAGGCTGCTGAGGTGAAGATCTCGAGTATTGTGGTTAAAATGTAGCTTTATTGTGTGTCGATGTAATCCTAAATGAATGTGGAATAAAATCTCGTTTGTCTTTATGTTTAGTTATAAGTCTCGATATAGTGTTTTTTTTTTTTTTTTTTTTTTTTTTTTTAATATTTTGTTATATTTATGACGCAGAATCATCAAGGTTGTAACACCCCAACCCGAAAAGGGTAAAGATATCACAATAATGGTTTCATATCAGATCAAAACAAAGCATACATCTATAGTAATACAAGAATTCTCAAAGGTTACAAATGAAATACTGAATAAACAAGGATACAAGGGAAACAAAAGCTAATTACTAAGTCTGCAAAAGCAACTCCTTCTAATGGTCTCTACTTCAGAATAACTATCAAAGTCTTCTAAGTCCAAAAGTCTCTTCACTCATACCCAAAACCCGTCGTCCTGCTTATTACCTGCCGCACACGAAAAGAAAACGTGCGGCTGAGCTTAAAAAGCTCAGTGAACAGATACATATACAAAGCAAAGAATAACGAAAACAGAAATATAATATGGGCAATGGGAATGTCATAAGGTATAAAAGAAACAAATGGATAATAAGAGAAGATTAGGATAGTCATCCACCACGAGCCCAGAAACTCAAAGTCATAAATCTCAAAGTCATAAATCTCAAAGTCATAATCTCACAATCAGAGGGGATACCTCTTAGGCAACCAGATAATATGAGGGGTGTCCTCATGTATCATAATAGTGGAGTGATCAGCTCCCATAAAATGTGAAAGGCATGTATTGCACACAGTACCAGTCACCTCAAAGTCATAAACTCAAAGTCATAGTTAAATCCACTAAACATACAAATCTAGGATTGCAATCCATACGCCCCCAAACTCAAAGTCATCTCAAAATCATAATCTCAAAGTCATAATGGCCATATCATAATATAAGAGGGACGGTGTGAGAAATCACTCCCCCACACAGGAGTCATGCCAGTGGTGCATCACAGACATGGCCAGGTTACCTTCCTGGCTAGGTAACATAAAATGGCTCGGGTATCAAACTAAGAGTCAGGTCTCAAAGTCACAACAGAATGTCATATCAAAAGGTCATATATCAGAAAGTATATCTCAACATCTCAGAAGCAGATATCAAAGGTTCACACAAAGGAAACATAGCAATGGCTTGGGAAATCTTAACTGAATCATAACTCAAACTCAAAATCAATGCTCATCTCAAAAGTTAATTTCAAAATTCTCATCAAAAGTCCATTTTAAACAATCATTTATTCATTATTTTCATAAAACGATCCTTTAAAGTAATTCTCATAAAATATTCTTTCAAAACGGTTTTTCATAAAAATTAGTCTTCCAAGAATAGTTTTCATAAAAACTAGTAACATTTATATAAAAATGGTTTTGCCTCATTTATAAGCCTCTTTTTAAAATGGTTATCCTCAAAACATTTCCATGGTATAATCAAGAGGTTTTCATAACATAGGTTCATATCACATGGGATCACAGAGAAGGTTCAAACAAGGGAATCATAGCAACGGCATCAGTTCAGAAACTAACGGATCAGAGAATGAAAGAGATCATGAGAAACCTTATAAGAAAGGTCAGAATATCTGTACCTTATTCAAAGCAAGCAAACATAAAAGAAACGTCACAAGATGATCACTCCCGCTTCACGGAACCTATACGAATTAATAGTCAAGTATTACTTTAAGTTCATATGAATTTTAGTATGCTTTCCCTTTTTAGTAACTTTTATTTTAAGTAAATTAACCATTTTAAATACTTTCTATTTTTAGTAATTTTGCCGAATTAGTAACTTTCCGAATGACAATCTATTTAACTTAAAGCTTAGTATTAACAATCTCGTAGTTTAGAGTCGATTGTGATACTTTTCTAAAGATTAGGGTCCAATATGTCATTCAAGCAAAGTCTAGAATTTAAACGTAAAAACTACCAAAGTTTAGGATTAAAAATGCAAATTTGGGTTTTCTAGTATCCTTCTTAGGTACGTATTTAAACTACATGAAGGCATGTCTTAATTTCTTCAAGCAAAACATATTATGTTTATAACTCGTAATGAACCCAAAAATAATAAACGTACGTATCGAACCACGAAACCATACCGGAACCAAGTAAAATAACCCTCATTCTCGGTGTACACTAGTTAACGACTCATGATTTTATGTGATCCTTTCGTACCCATCCGCATATTTCTACGTCGGTTATTCCTTTTTAATGAGACGCACTTTATAATATAATCGTGTATATATAATTGTATGTCTTGTGCATGATTCAAAAAGGCCATGTAAGCCTTCCCTTACCCATGTTACCAACCGACCAAAAGTAATACAAAAATGATGTGGACTCAGATATATGGACGAGCAAGGACACAATATTCACCACAGCAACTTCGAACTAAAAACCAAAACCGTTTAATGCATGATCTAATTTTTTCCCAGCCCATCGACACAGAAGTTTTACGTATGAATCACCACTCTTTTGACACCCATAATACAACTCAAATCACCCCTTTTATAAAACAGTATGGGTTCAAAAAAAATGACAAACAAACATGCATGTTCTTTCTTTTATTTTCTGTTCGAAAGGGCTTAGTCGCAACAGCTTTTAGTTGTGTATTTAGGTCACATTCATGCGTCTTATAGGGTTGAAAAACAAACTGCAATAGGTTCACTTATTAGGTTTTAGATTGTGAGTTCGTGTGTTTTAATTTAGGTTACGAATTTAATAACAAGAATAACATATTCAGTTTTACATATGACGATTAGGGTTTTAGCTATCTTGGTTATATTAGATCGTATGAATATATATATGTCGAATGGATTAAAGACAGCATATGAGTGAGTATTACCTTGTGATATGAGACGAAGAAGGAGAACGAGAGCAAGGAACCCTCGGATTTATACCACACACGAACACACAACAAGACTTCTCTTGCACCTTATGAATAAACCCCAACAGCAACAACTTCAACTATTTGATCTTAGAGGAAAAACAAATGGCAGACTTGTGTTTATTTGGAGGATTTGTCGTGAGAATGGAATGGAAGCAAGAATCGTATCAACTAAATAAATAGAGGAGCGCCTCTAGTGTAAATAAGGTAGTAAATTTCCATTAAATGGCTTTGATGATGGATCGGTTTTGCTTGATGATTGGCGAATAATGTGGCTGTCATTTGTGTACAAAGGGAAACAAATCATTTTGGTTAAATAAGGTTAAAGAGCGCATGACCATTTAGTGATATTAGGAAGATTTGATTTGTAGAGAATTTTTATATTATTAATGTATAATTATGCTATGTTACATTATTTTTCATTGTATTCCTAACATATAGTTTTTTTTTTTTTTTTTTTTTTTGTGTGTCAATTAATTGTTATCAACATAGGTAAAAGTTCAATTTAGACGTAAAATTAGGAATCCGAATTTCAGGGTTTTACAAAGGTGCTTCATCCTATGGTGGCTCTTGCTATCGTTGGGTTGGTGGGGGTTATTGTTTCTATGGTGGGCCAACCTATTGAAGATTGTATGCCTTATATTGTGTTTATTGTATTATTAGCACTTCCGATGTTAATCATTTCGTTATGTATTAACTTCCGTGGTTTTTAATGAAATTTATGTTATTTGTGTTTCCCACGTATTGTTGTGAATTCTTATAGTTTCTAGCTTCGTATTTTTCTTGACTTCGTATGAGAAAATAATGGGTAATGAGTGTAGATCTGACTGGGGTTGGCTAAAAGTGAGGTTTATGAATAAATTATTTTTTCTCGAGATTCTGAATTGTTATTCCATCGTGTTTTGAAAATAAACATGATTCATAATTTTTGAAAATCACAAATTTATGGGGTAGCCTATTCGTTAAACAAAGAGTTTGTAATAATAGATTTTTAACAATGAGGGTTTCGGATGAGAACTTGCTGAATGTAAAGATAGCTGTTGAACCTTAACTTTTGTAAAGAAAAACTTGTTAGATAAAGTTTTTAGTGACAACACAGAATCGGTTCCAAGTTTGTCCAATGATAAAAAAAGGTGTGTTAGGTTATTGTAGCCATGGGCTGAGGCCCAAACGTTTCAAGGGTAAGTATGGTTTGGTGAATATGAGATGTTGAACATACGTTCCATGACATATATGGTTACGAGGTAGTTTCTAGATCATCGAAATCTCGTATAATGTCTGAGAGTTTCGAGAGGGCATTAGGAGGTTCACAATTTCCTAAAGGATGAGTAGTCCAATCGTACGGAAAGTGTTATTTGTATGTGGCGTGTTCATGATTTTTAAGTCATGGTGTGGCGTGTTTAACGCGATCTGTTCCTGCCTCTTGCGTTGAAATGCGAAAGTCAAAGTAGGATTTTTACCACGTATCCTAGAACTAGTTGCTAGTTTTTAATAGACACAAATTTTTACCGTTTGAATACAAACGGGTATATTTCTTAGAATAAAATAATCTAAAAGTATTTTTTTCAAACCCTTATAAATACCATTGGCATGCTTGTGTTATCCATACACACACAATCAATGGCTTGTAAGTTACCACATACGGCTGAACAAATTCAACTGCATATCAAGGCAGAAACTGAGGGTAGTGACGTGGATCGTCAAAATGCTATTGTGAAGGTCATCCTGCAGTTTGATGCTACGAAACAACTGAAACGACGACTTAGAGAAAGCTACGCCATGTGTACAGACATTTCAGATGGTAGGAAGTATGTGATCGATACGTTTTTGTATGATGAATATTGTAACGATGCTGCTGTCATCGAATTGTTGTGGGCTTGTGTTCATCAGATAGATGACCAGATTTCCAACAAGATCCGTTGAAGTTTGGAAGAGAATGTTGAAGCTGCTAGGGTTGAATATCAACAACAACAACTACAACAACAACAACAACAACCACAACAACAACAACAACAACAACAACAACAACAACAACAGAATCCACCACCACGACAACAGCAACAAACAACCACAACTACAACAAGGTGCATCAAGTTCATCTACACCAAGGGTGGTTGTGCAACAACAACATTTTCCTCATCTGGATCATTTCCAGCCAAGTTTCGAGGAGAATGTGGCAGTTGATGATGGTGGTTGGACTTCTGACATGGAGCGGGATCTGAGCAGGTTGGAAGCTCAATGGGAAGAAGAGAAGTTGGCAAGCTTTGATCCTTATGATGATGGTTATTATTCCAACAACTCTCAGACCTGGGATCATCCAGACTACCTTTGAAGTCCATGTTTATGTTTATGTGATGTTTTAATCCAGTATCGTTTGTAATGTTTAAGTATTTGAATAATATGGTGTTTGAATTTAATTGAGATTACTGTAGAATTTACAGTGCCTGAGATTGAAATATAGGGATCACTGTATCACTTACAGTGTCCAAGAAAAGTAGAGGCCACTGTATTTACTCACAATGTCTGCTAAGAGAATAGAGACCACTGGAGTTTTGTGATAAGTTCAAAGTGGTAAGACGTAAGGTTACGAAGAAATTTTGAGACCATTGTACATACAATGTCTGGTAGTTTAGAGGGAGCATCATGAAATTCACAACGTTAAAGGAATGAGTAGAGCCATGGTGTAGTTCATAGTGTCTTAATAGTGGATGAATTTATTGTAATCTTATGTGAAACTTGCTAGTAACACAACTTGGAAACATTTTCCTTTGGAATAACTATTGTTATTCTTTTATGAAATTTCACATGGTTTCCAATGAAAAGAATCTGTGCGGGTAACCTACCCGTTAAACAAAAGAGTTTTGTTGATAATAGACTCTTACACAGAGATATTCGAATAAGGATTCGGTGTATGTAGAGAAAGTTGCTGAATCCCGGCTTTTAGGGGATGGGAAATCTTGTTTGTCCTTGTATGAGGAATAGTTAATGCAAGTGGCTAGAATAGTGAGAGATAGTATTACTATAAGAGTGTTGCTTTGAATCCGTATAGTAACATCATGTATTAATGTTTTATTGTATTAATAACTTGTATATTCTTGTTGTACAGGATATTCGAGGTGTTGAACCCAGTCGTGAGTCTTGCTCTTGCTGGTGTAGTAGTGTTTTTCATTGGTATAGCGGGTCAACCGATTGGTGATGTTATGCCTTTCTTAGTGATATTTGTAATGTTAGCATTACCAATGCTAATTATATCATTATGTATCAATATTTATGGTTTCTAATGAGAGTCATGCTGTGTGTTTGATGAATTTTCGTGGTTATTGGTTTCATACTAGTGCCCTTACAGATAAAAATAAGCCCACTTATTTATAATTCGTTATTTACATAGAGAGGCGTCCCAAACAATGTAAATGAGGAAATATAAACTTATGGTTCAGCGCTTTACAATTTCTTTATTTAAATAAAAGGCATCCCAATCATTCAAATAAAGACATTGTAAACCATCCTACTTAAGAAGTTCTGATTTAACACTCGTACCAATCCACACAATATCCATGCGCGGATTTTCCGGAAATACAGTAAAGTTTATTTCACACGCATCTATAAAGATACGTATAAGATAATTAAAGGTGGTTGGTACGGTACTCGAAATATTTGGTGAGTATATACATCAATATATTAGAGTGTTGGGGTAGCAAAACTATCTAGAAGTCACATAAGCGTCTAGCGGATGGTAAGCACGGAGAGCGAAAGGCTATAAAATATTTTGTTTGTAAAAGTAGTTATAGTTCGGACCTCATTTAGACCCGTTTCTCTATAACTGTAGCTCTGATACCAATCTGTAACACCCCCAATTTCGTGATGTGCAGCGGAATTTAATTTGGGTGTTACTTCATGGCACAACAGTTGAATAGTAGAAAACGATCACCAATTTGGTCGTTTTAAAAGATTTATCATTCGAATATCAGAGTTTACAAAGTAAGGTCCCCGTGGTTTCAAAGTTTATTAAATAGGTTTTCGAATGATATTTATAGCCTTCATAATTGTCCGTGCTCCTCCGTGCCATCCGTGCTTATTGTGAACCTGAGATAAACACATGCTTAAAACGTCAACACAATGGTTGGTGAGTTCGTGGAGTTTGATAGAAAATAACTTTCTTTGAAAGGTGTATAGTGATTGTTGAAATAAATAATAGTTCTTCATGAAATACATAACAAGTTGTGTTGTATAAAAATCCACAAGCGAGTCATGTATGATTTCCAAAATCATAAGTTTCAAGTTTCTAAACGCAGATGAGCTACGTTGTTATACGCTCGAAATGACGTGTTGGGTCAACTTTTAGTAGTAACGATATACTAAGCAATTTGAGTTGCCTTTTATAGAATTCACGTTTTAGTCGCATATGGTAACAGTTAAAGTTCAAGTACATGATTCATAATCATAACACATCGTGAAAATAATAATCTAAAATCTGAAATCTATTAGTGTAAAGTGGTGGTTTACTAATACAGCTGTATCCTAGGATATATATATGAAACATTCATATATTCATAAAGTTATATTGCCCTAAGCCTCATGACACGCAAAACGTTAACAGTTCCGTAAAACGGCGGTGCCCCACCAGGGTTACTGATGGGTGATTAAGCCCTCATGTTAATAGGTGACTTGCCAATTCCTATTTTTCTCAAATATAGTGCATCGCGACTAAATACGACTAACCATAAGGCATTCCGTCAAAGTATTTAGTGGGATAGGTTGTCAGCCTCTAACAGGTTTCGAAGCTGTTCACTATATTCGCGCTCACCGCAGTGATTAATGGCTCATGATCGAGGGACTTTATGGCAATAAAGTAAACTTAGGCAATATAGGTTTCAGGGTGCGTAATTTTAGTTTTTGGCAATTATTTCTAGTGAAATGTAGAAATATCATAATAAAGTAACAGTACATTCATTTGTCACATGAATGCATACAATAAGTCTCAGTATCATGTTACATCAAGTAGTTTAAAATTGTTATTTTTCAGATTCAGTGTTTATGCCAATCAAGCAATTTGTACATATAACGAACATGTATTCCTCTCAAAGGTGATTCAAACATGTAAAGCATAGTGGATGATTTTGAGTAAATCATGAGAGTTTTATATAAGTAACTTAAAACAGTTAAAGCATGTATCTCCCCCAAAAGAGTTATTAAAACAAGAGTTAAAAGTAGGGGCCACGACTCACCTGGAGCGTATCTGGCAAGATATATTTATTAGATTCATGGAACCGATCACGGAGACGTCTTTGATACGAAACCTGAATATAAGGGAAATCTAAGATTTCTGACTTACTGCTAACAGTGAGTGTGATGTGAGAATCGTATAACGATTTGATTGGTGATATGAGTGTGGTATGCTTAAAATGCCTCAAGTAAAAAAATATGATATATCTATAATATTATCTTGATTCTTATCTTAATCGACCCAAAATATTACTTTCTCGAAATATGCTGAAATAATATGCAAGTGAAATCGCTAATATTACTAATAACGAAACTTTAAATAATGCATAACTTAAAATGAAACATGCATATGAAATGAAGGGTGAAAAATGGAGATAAACTAAGAATGTAAAGTGAAATTAAGTAGGTCCTTGTCCTTTTTAGATTTTATATTCTTTAGTCTAACTGTGATTGCGTTACGTCGTTAGTCCTCGGTTAAGTCCAAAGTCCATAATAGTCCAAAATTTGTCCATATGTCCATATAAGGCTTGAAGTCCAAAGGTATGTCAATTTAAGTCCTTTATAAACTGTTTTCACAGCTTCAGTCCATAAGTTTCACAGGTTGGCAGTTTTAGTCCTTCCAGTTAGATTGCGTTACATTTTTAGTCCTTTTTGCATAAAAATGACGGGGAAAATATTCTGAAAATCTCTATAACTTTATTAAGTTCATTTTAATTTATACCAAGTGCTTATTTCAGAAAAGAGTTTATTTTTGTACTAATGGGCCAGTTAGTGATTTTTCTTAAGGCCCGTTAATAAATTTAGAGGCGAGGGCGTGAAAATAGTTTTGGGCTTGGACTTGGGCTATTTTTATGATTCTAAAAATATGCCATATGGGCCTGTTGGGTTGTTTAATCGTCAAAGCTTAATGGGCTTTAGCTTAGTCCATTATAGAAAATGGTTTTTGGGTTATACTTTCTAAAATCAATCTAGTGTTTCTGTGACTAGCGTAGTTATCTTAAATGGTTATAACTCGTTTGTCTAAACGAGAAGGGTAGTTAGTTATGTGGTGTAATAAGTCTAGTAAAAATAATATATAGTTATTAAGTCGATTTGAGAGTTATGGAGTCGTATTTGAAGCGATTGGGAACTTGTTTTATACAGACAAATCACTTAATCTTTTCTTCCAAATGTCTTCCATTTTTAGTGTTTACATGCGTTCTAGGTATGAATGTTCGATGCATGCAATGCGTGCTTATAAGAAATGGTTGAGTGATCATTAAGATTCCACAAGGTGAGTTTGACAGTGTACATATTTCAAACTAAGATACTGTGTTTCATAAATATATAAAAGTGTTGTACGTTCGAAGGGTAATACATGGCTTGACATCTTAAGCATGAAAATGATGTGAGCTTTCGACTCATGATGTGGGTCACTTAAAATGATGCATGTAAAATAACTAAGTGTTAATATACACGATCGAGTGATATAATAAAATGATGCATGCAACCATAGGAGTGAATATATATGTATACGTTTAAGTGCAATGAAGAAGTGATGCATGAGATTTTTAACGTGTACTAGAGTGTGTTTGTGGCTTCTAATCCCCCCCCCCCCTCAGTGGAGATTGTCACTAGGGGTGGGTTGTGATCTTATCATACGTACTAGTAAAAATGATACGTTCGAAAGGAATATGTAGGTGTGAATGTGTGCATGTGAGATGAGAAGACAAAAGAGAGGTTAGATACTTACTATACTTTCAAGGTGATGAAGGTGTTGTGGCAGTCGAGTGGAACACAAGAACATGACAGTAACTTATCGAGCTTGAATGTGTTTTTACATGCTGGATCCTTCTTCTCGACTTACCTTCCCAACAGAGAGATACATTTTTCTGGGTTTTTATGGTAGTTAGTGAGAGTGAAATAAGAGAAGAGTAGGTAGGGCAAAATACTTAGAGATGGGTAGGATATATAGAGAGGAAGTTACCCACTCGATTGATCTATGGCTCCTTAACCTAACCATATGTAGTTACTGTGGGTGAGCAGGGAATTGAGGTACATTTTCACATGTTTTCTGAATCTTGGAAGAGATATTTAGTTTTTGGTACTTTGCATTTTACTTCTTGAAGTACCTATATATTCGGTTGTGTATAATTATGGCACCAAAGTTGTTCATTCGAGTCACCAATCTGCTTCTGCAGTTCTTTTCTCCTTTTATACGTTATATTAAGTTAACAATGCCATTAGTGGGGCATAGGAAGAATCGGGGTTCAAAATGGTTGTGTTTTGAGACTTTGTTTATATGTTTTGGAGTGGTTATGGGACAAACTAATAGGTCTTCAAAATCCTATCAAAACTCAATGTAAGTTTCTGCAAATTGGTATTCGAACAGTCTAGTGGGTGATAAATGAGGGTGTGTAAAAATATTGGCACGTTGCGTTTAAGAATCGAATAAACAAGGGCTGTTTTGTGAGGGATTTGGCTGTCGAGTTCTATAGAAATTATAAGGTTAAAACTGAGTTTGGTATGGCCTAGGATCGTGTGGTTTGGATAGCGATGTTGGGCTTGAAACAGTGTGCGAGGTATTGGGCTTTGACCCGTGTGGTGTGGACTGGGCTGAGGGTCCATTTGGTTTGTAGCTAAATAAATTTTGGTGTGGTGTAATGAAATATGTGTTGTATAATTAAATGTAGTTAGTGTGATTTTATAATTATTGTTGTGATTTGTAGAAAATATAGTGATTAGTGTATATGGTGATTTCTGAAATTTTAATCTTTGTAATGTGATCACGTTTCGTAATATATGTCGTGGTCTAGTGTCGACATTCGGTAATTGTTGTGATATTGTGTTGTGGTGAAAATAATATAACAAGAAAATTTTAAATTTCCCCATAAAAATGGGTTTTGTTAAACGGTAAGTCGAGGTTATTATTAATTAACAAAGATTATCATAACGGATTTTTGTAGGATCTTACAAATTATTACTTTTACCGAGGTTATTAATTTATCGAGTATTAATTTATAGAGGTTTTACTGTAGGTGGCGAGGATGGAGACCTGGTGCAATGAGTAAAAGAAAAAATAAATAACCAATTAAGTGATAATTCTAAAAAGGGATGTGCGAATGTGCGAATAACGGATGTGTGAATGTGCGAATGGCGGCTACTCCATGTGCTACTTTATTCTTTCCAAATAAAGCAAGATCTTTGTTCTTTCCCAATAAAGTAGCACATGGGGTAGCCGCCATTCGCACATTCGCATATCCGTCGTTCGCACATTTGTTTATAACAGTTGATGAAGCGAAAAGTGTACCGCTTTTAAGGGGTCATTTAAGCCTTAAATCGTATTTATTTGATCAAATATTGCCCTAAATCGTTCCTTTTGTCATTTTAGGTACTTTTGAGGAGAAATCTGGAAAAGGAGGCATTTTGGACGTTTTTGGAGCATTAAAGTGAAGAAAACGGCAAAGTCTCAAAAATCGGCTAAAAGTTACTCTTGACGGCGTCAGACTTTACTCTGGACGGCGTCATGCCTTGGCAAGAAAAGTTGGACGTGAAATTTACTCATGACGGGCCAGTGAAAATAGCATGTGAATTCTGACGGCGTCACGCTTTAACTTGATCAAGGGCGTCACGGCTTAAATCATAAGGGGACGGCGTCACGTTCATGGTTAGACGGCGTCAAGCCTTGATAAGCCAGAATGGATTTTTGAAGAGCTAAAGAGGGACGGCGTCAAGAAGGTCATCCGGGAACCCTAAAAGCGGCGAGGTGACGGCGTCACACTCCATAAGGTGACGCCGTCAGATCCAAAAATCTATATATAGTTTCCTAATTTTTTGTTATTAGAGAGAGCTTAGTGTGTGGAATTTTGGGAGAAAACCCTAAGACGATTTTAGCTACTTTTTCAGGGCTTTTTGCCTTGAGATCTTCCATGTTTCATTGAAAGATAAGTTATCAATTAATCATTCAATATGTCTATGTGTTGTTTGATTCTATCTTATTCTTGTCTTTTGTTTAACATGTTAGGCTAAATTTATCTTGTGTTTGCTTAGATCTAATGAAACCTAGCTATTGATTATTGGTTGTTAGTGTGTTGTTAGTTGTATTGGATGATTGTTTATCTATGTTAGGCTTAAGAAAACTGGCTAACTTCCTATTCGGTAACTTTCTTGAACGTCTTAAGAAACATGACCCAAATGCGTACTAAAGGTTTTTATGGTTGTATTTAATGCACAAGCGAATTCTAGTGATCCCATGTTAGGAGCTTCCTAGCCGGCTCGACATAGGAGTGAAGTAGGAGCTTGTAGAGTTGGGGAAGTAAGTACGCCACCCCACGAATGGTATTAAGGAATACACCCGTCATCCATGCGACTAATACACACTAATTAACCGGTAAAAGATAGTTAGGGAGTAAGGAAATCTAAGTAAACACATTTCTCTACACATAAGTTTCTCACCACATTTTATTTTCAGTTATTTAATTTTATTGCATTCGTAGTAATTTGGGTTAGTTGACTAGCAACTAATTCCGCCCACTCTTTCAAACCCGAGATTTTACTTGCTTTCATAAAAACTATAAAAACATAAAAAGAATCTTCCTCAACCCTTAGACCTAATTAGAGTAGCCTTTCACACCTAACGAACACTATTCCCTGTGGAGAACGATCAATCCCCCGTACTTACCACTACACTATACTACATCGGTCAGGTACACTGCCTGGTGGGGTTGTAAGCCTCTTGAGATCCCTCGAGAGGTAAAACCTGTTGTAAGGTTACAAAACCACGCATCAAGTTTTTGGCGCCGCTGCCGGGGAATAGTTATTGTTTAGGTTGAATTTTTATTTCTATTAGGTCTACTCACTAGATTCCTTTCTAGTGAGATTTTTGTTTTATTTTTCTAGGTTTTCTTTAGTCTATCTATTTTCTTTGTGCTTTTGTTCGTAACAGATTTTCATTAACTATTCAGTTTGCCATTATGGAAAACGCGAATCCACCCCTTACACCTGGCGAAGTGGCTTTGTTGCGTAGCCAACTTGAGAATGAGATTAGTGAGCTCAGGGAGCTCAGTAGAATGATTGATATAGAGCTTGATTATGCCTTGAACAACTTAGGGACCGCCATATACTCAGATAATTACTTAGAACGTAATAATCTTACGGTTGATAAGTTGATTGAGAAAATTGAGGAAGTAAAGGTAGATCCTAGGTTGGATGATTGTTTCAATGAATACCCCACTAAGAAGGAGATTGCTTACTATAACAACCTAGTTGATAACCCTCGACCACCTTTTGTTAGAATTGACCCAAAGATTAAGAGAGGTGATCCCGGGAATGTGAAGATACCATGTATGATTGGGTACCAATACGTTGAGCATGCTTACATTGACTGTGAATCCCCAATCAACGTTATGTCCTCAGGCCTTTATAGCCAAATCATAAACACACCACTTGAGCCTAGGATGGACCCCAAGTGTCCAGGCGGAGTTTGCAACTTCGTTGGAAGGATTAAGGATATACATATCCTTGTTGGGAACTTTACCTTTATCACCAACTTCATGATTTTAGAAGATATGGCAAGTGTTGTTGACTGCCGCCTATCTCGCGTTGTGTTAGGTAAGCCATTTATCGAAGCATCCAATTTAAGGTATGACCGTTTGAAAGGCACGGTTCAGTTTTCTAATCACATAGATAGGATCACATATAGGATGCCTTATCGGGTTAATGAGTTTCGTTTTGTGCCTCGATTTGACATGGACAACATTGGTGCGATTGAGGACATCAATGAAGAGGATAAAGAAAAAGGCATGGACCATGTTTGGAATAAGAGAAGCCTTTATTATAAAGATTGCTTAAACCTTGGACCTAAATACAAAATTGATATGGAGGTTGTTAGGATGATTAGAGGGGCAATTGAGAAGCAAAACGGAAAAACGTAGACCCCTTGACTTTGAGTCTAGCTACAAGACTCGTTAATAAAGAAAAGCGCTTCTTGGGAGGCAACCCAAGCTTTATTTGTTTTATTTGCTTTGTGTGTTTATTTGTTTGTTTGTTTGATTTTATTTCCCATATGTGTGTTTAATTTTTATCATTATTGATTCATGTTCAAAACTAATTTGTGAAAATGCTTTATTTTGTTTTTAACTTCGTCTTAACTACATATAAAGGTATTTTGCAAAAGATAAGTGTAAGGGAAGTCTAAATCGGTTTATTAGAACACAAATGAACATGAATCGTAATAATAATAAATTAACATACATATTAGTGTGTTTGAGTCAAATGCTTGTATCGAGTCATAATGATGTTTTGCAGGATTTCCAGGAAGTAAGGTAAAGGTTTTTCCAGAAATTTTCCGGAAACTTAAAATGAAAATTTTTGTCAGGTCATTTCTGACGGCGTCAGGGGTTATAACCTGACGGCGTCAGATTTAATTTCCAGAAATTTTTGAAAGTTTTGTTTTCATAAAAAGTTTTTATTAAATCTCCAACTTATAATCTCCAGGAATCTGCAAAATTATCAGTCCACAAGCATTATATCCTTATATATAGATTTTTCCCGCCGATGTTATGCAGGTTTTCGTGTTTGTTTTCTCAGGTTTAACAGGTTATTTTGGACAAGGAGATGTTTATGGAATCAAGCTTATGGCGATGCATTAGTCATGGAGCTTCAACATTCTCTTTGGAGGAAGATTTAACCGTGTAATTTCATTATCCACCGAGCGAATCAGGGGAGTATTTGATTTCATTCTTTTACTTTTTACTTTTACATCTTGTTATTTGAACATTGGGGACAATGTTCATCTTAAGTGTAAGGGGAGGGTAAAAGTACGATTTTTGAGAATACAATTGCGCTTGATTTTTGTTTGTTTAATAATAGATGTGTAATAAAACTGAGATAAATACCTGTTAGGGTAATTTTAGTGCCAAATTTAAAATTTTTTACAACATATAGGAGTGAAACTTTGATCTTAATGAGCGTCTCACGGATAGGAGTTATATGACTAGCACAAAAAACCGTACCACTAAAAAATTTTCCACCCCAAATATGTGAGGTTCGCCCCTAGAATTGGTAGGAAAAGCATTTATGCTATGATGTGTGTACCGGTAGCACTTAGATTCTAGAACTTGCGTTAGGACCATTCCGAGGCCACAAGTGAGACTACATTCGTGTAGTTAGATTTACTACATGATAAGAGGCATTAGGATTAACCCATTGTTTTACACCTGTGTTTTTGTTATAATTACATTGGCTACATTGGTCAAGTAATTCTCCCACACCCCTTTGCGTTTTACTCATTTTTAGTACACGATACCCCTAGTACACCCCTCAGAGCCTATCTTTTCGTTTCGACCTTTAAGCATTTTACTTAAAGGAAGAATTTGTTACACCCCACTAAAATGTACACCAAAATCGCCTTAGCCTACCTTGTATGCACTCATCTTTAGTGCATTATTGTTACAACATTTGTTTAAACCCAAGTTAATTATCTAGTTGATTACATGGTTGCTAAGTCGAGTCATATCCTTGTACATATTGTTTTGGGACGATTGGGACTCATGGGTAAAGTACTAGTGTAATGGAGTAATGGGGAAGAACATCATTTATTACCCCCATATGTGCTAAATATTTTAAAAGTACTCCAAGTTTTTCAATTATCTTAATTCGAGTCATTAGATTAGTATTTGTAAAGTTATGTAAAAATTCAAGTGTAAGGGGGATGCAATGCCCCTATGATGTATTATTTTGGATGGTAGGGTAAAAGATCAAGAAAAACACAAAAAAATGAGAAAATGAAAAATAGAAAAAACATACGGACTACCATCCCGTTTCATTTTATGTTTGTTTTATATTTTTGTTATTTTGTTATTTCGTTTCTAGCTTAAGATCGAGTCTAGTCTTGGCTTAGCAACATTGTATAGTACATGTAATTGATCAAGATTTTTAACTCGCCACCAGTAAAATATCCTTTATCCAACAAAACCGTGTTTTCCTTTTCCCTACACCTAACGTTATAACCCATTTAAAAGCCCTCTTTGATAGTTTATCTTAGGTGCTTACGCCTAGTGGAGGAGGTTTTCGATCCTTTCCCAAGCCTATGGTAATCTATTTGCTATGACAGGTAGTGAGAGATATTATCCGTTTTCATTTATGAGATTTATTTTGATGACACTTGAGAGATGTGAGTATCTAAACACTACTTGTGAGGTGCTAGTATGTAATCTCCGTGCTTATTATGATTGAAGTGGAACGATTATTTGTTGTAATTACTTTTATGTTAGCATTAAATGACCCCTAACTTGTATTTTAATTAGAATAAAAGCACATTTGCTTGAGGACAAGCAAATCTCAAGTGTAAGGGTATTTGATGAAGCGAAAAGTGTACCGCTTTTAAGGGGTCATTTAAGCCTTAAATCGTATTTATTTGATCAAATATTGCCCTAAATCGTTCCTTTTGTCATTTTAGGTACTTTTGAGGAGAAATCTGGAAAAGGAGGCATTTTGGACGTTTTTGGAGCATTAAAGTGAAGAAAACGGCAAAGTCTCAAAAATCGGCTAAAAGTTACTCTTGACGGCGTCAGACTTTACTCTGGACGGCGTCATGCCTTGGCAAGAAAAGTTGGACGTGAAATTTACTCATGACGGGCCAGTGAAAATAGCATGTGAATTCTGACGGCGTCACGCTTTAACTTGATCAAGGGCGTCACGGCTTAAATCATAAGGGGACGGCGTCACGTTCATGGTTAGACGGCGTCAAGCCTTGATAAGCCAGAATGGATTTTTGAAGAGCTAAAGAGGGACGGCGTCAAGAAGGTCATCCGGGAACCCTAAAAGCGGCGAGGTGACGGCGTCACACTCCATAAGGTGACGCCGTCAGATCCAAAAATCTATATATAGTTTTCTAATTTTTTGTTATTAGAGAGAGCTTAGTGTGTAAAATTTTGGGAGAAAACCCTAAGAC
This sequence comes from Artemisia tridentata subsp. tridentata, assembly GCA_021014915.2. NCBI lineage: Eukaryota > Viridiplantae > Streptophyta > Magnoliopsida > Asterales > Asteraceae > Artemisia > Artemisia tridentata. Next base: position 91,347,423 of record CP139509.1, read on the forward strand.
GATTTTAGCTACTTTTTCAGGGCTTTTTGCCTTGAGATCTTCCATGTTTCATTGAAAGATAAGTTATCAATTAATCATTCAATATGTCTATGTGTTGTTTGATTCTATCTTATTCTTGTCTTTTGTTTAACATGTTAGGCTAAATTTATCTTGTGTTTGCTTAGATCTAATGAAACCTAGCTATTGATTATTGGTTGTTAGTGTGTTGTTAGTTGTATTGGATGATTGTTTATCTATGTTAGGCTTAAGAAAACTGGCTAACTTCCTATTCGGTAACTTGCTTGAACGTCTTAAGAAACATGACCCAAATGCGTACTAAAGGTTTTTATGGTTGTATTTAATGCACAAGCGAATTCTAGTGATCCCATGTTAGGAGCTTCCTAGCCGGCTCGACATAGGAGTGAAGTAGGAGCTTGTAGAGTTGGGGAAGTAAGTACGCCACCCCACGAATGGTATTAAGGAATACACCCGTCATCCATGCGACTAATACACACTAATTAACCGGTAAAAGATAGTTAGGGAGTAAGGAAATCTAAGTAAACACATTTCTCTACACATAAGTTTCTCACCACATTTTATTTTCAGTTATTTAATTTTATTGCATTCGTAGTAATTTGGGTTAGTTGACTAGCAACTAATTCCGCCCACTCTTTCAAACCCGAGATTTTACTTGCTTTCATAAAAACTATAAAAACATAAAAAGAATCTTCCTCAACCCTTAGACCTAATTAGAGTAGCCTTTCACACCTAACGAACACTATTCCCTGTGGAGAACGATCAATCCCCCATACTTACCACTACACTATACTACATCGGTCAGGTACACTGCCTGGTGGGGTTGTAAGCCTCTTGAGATCCCTCGAGAGGTAAAACATGTTGTAAGGTTACAAAACCACGCATCGCACATTTGTTTATAACAGTCAAATAACACGTAGGGTACAATTGATAGTGATTGTACTTGCAAATGATTGGGATTATACTTCTTGTCTGGACACGTGTCAAAAAAATAATGGAGTCACATGCTCGCACATGACCATTTAGGGAATGGGTGTTATTTTTGTACCTTTTTTTGAAAAAAGTCAAATTTTTCTCCCTTTTTAAGAATTTTCTCAACAATTAACTTTTGCCTACGTATCTTACTACATGCGTATCCCATTCATAATCTATTTATATTTAGGGTCTGTTTGGTAGGGGCTTTTTGGGGGAGCTGTTAAATTTTTGTTACAAAATAATCTCATCTAAACTAAATAGCTCCGTTTGGATACCTTAACTTTAATATTTTATTTCAAACAAATAGCTCCTAAATGAAAAGCTGATTCATGAAGCTTTTTAAACATCTTGGAGCTGTTAGAATATTAAATTACTGATATACCCTCCAAATATTTGTTTACAATTATAGATATGTCCTTTTATGTCATTTTACATCTTATAATTACATTTAACAGCTAACTTACCAAACATTTTTATTAAAAAAAAAGATACAGTTTGTAGCTCATGTTAACAGCTTTGCAACTTATAGCTTACATCCTACAGTTTACAGCTTACAGATACTGCTAATTTTGTCAAACATACCCTTAAACTATTAGTTTTTCATCTATTAAGATCCTGTAGGTAGGAGGATATGTAAGAATGTTTTGTAGCAAGAAATATAATTTATCATATAAGAAATAACATAAAAAGTTTACGGTTTACTTTTAAGGGTAAATTGCAAACAATGTCACTGTGGTATCCTAATTTTTTACCCTATGCCACTCCCAAACTTTTTTTGCAAATTATGCAATTACTGTTTACTTTTTGTAACAAGTTATGTCTCTTACGCTAAAAATTGTCAAAAATTCTCGTTAGTTATTGTTCAACTTCAGGGTTTTAGTCATTTCACTTTTCTCGCCTTTTATCTCCCACCCACTACGCTCGGTTACATTCCCAACAAACCCTTTATTTGATTTACAAACTACACCACACCATTTCATTTTACATCCTTAAGGTTTCAAATCAACTAGTAAATTCATTAAGTTGAACATGATTTTACTTCCTTCATGCCAGATTCAAGCGCACAATGACCCGATTCATGATATTGGGCTACTTTATGGTAAGATTTGTATCTTTTGATTTTCATTATAATTTTTGTTCGATTAGGTTTTACTATGCATGTAGTGTATCTGTGTAAAGTTGATGCCGTTGATTTTGGAATTGTTATGGTTGTTTTCTGATTTTGTGTATTTTGATTATTTGTATTTTCTTCCCAAAATCCTGTAAAAACCTCTTCACTCTGAAAGTCCACCACACTGGTTAGTTTTCTAATCCACCAGATAGAGTACACAAGTTTGTTGTGGTAGATTATGTAGACCTAATTGATTATGAGGAGTTCGCCGTTTATGAGTTGGATAGAATGTTAGGTGAACTCGGTTTAGGTGATGATGATAAGATCCTGTTTATCCATTTTAGGATGCTGGTTAGTCTTTAGAAGCTGGGTTGGTACCTTTAATGTTGGATCAAGATATGCTGACCTTTTTGAAATATGTGTCTAAGTTTAAGGAAATTTATGTATATGTTGAATCTGATGTATCCCTGGTAGAAAAAAACAAATGATGGAGGTGAAGAGTATAGTGATTGAGAATAGTCAGTCCAAGGATGTAGTGATTGAGGAGATTATTGAAAAGTATGTGGTTACTGAAGGTGTTAAGAAAGGAAAGTCGTTGTTGTTAAAGTGGAATGGTTCAAATGTTATGGGAAAGGAGGATAATCCAGAAGTGCCAACTCAAGCTTCAACAAGTAATGTTTGTCCATTGCTTAAAAGTGGTGATGCTAAGAATGTAGGAACCCTACATTGTGAAAATAAGGCACCACCATCCTCATCCAATGCATCTAGTTTCTTAAATCTCATGGAAGAGAGTGATCATGAGCATATGGGTGGTTTTATGACTGATTCAAGCATTAATAGTAAACACGCTGAGACATATATTGAGGACGACTCGTTCCAACAAGATAGTGCTATAGATTGGCAGCATGAGGCTTACCATGGATTAGATGAAGAACAAAACATTTCACAGATGTTTCCTGAGAAAAATCCAGGAAATCAAAATCTGGTTTTTCATAGTATTGAACAATTGATTGATGAATAGGTTGTAAAAAGAGAAGAACTTGTGGGTGATGAAGATGTAGTAGAAACTGAAGATGAAGGTATGGGTGAAGGTGATGATAGTGATTTTCAGCTTGAGGACAATATGATACCAGAGACAGAGCCAAAAGTGGACATGAGTGGCTTCCACTTTGAGGTGGATGCAAATCTTGGGCAGAGTAGGACATAAGCTAATACAACTGAATTTAATTCTGGTATTGGTGTAACTGACCTTGATGAGTTTGAAAGTGATGGTGAAGGTGATGATGAGCAACCTTCAAGTGAAAGAAACAAAAGGCTGAATGGAATAAGAAGGACATACAAGGGTAAGGATAACATCATAGAAGGAGAATTTTTTTGTAGGACATTAGTTTACTACTAGTAAACAAGTGACTGACAAGGTCAAGGTACTTGCAGTAGAGTCAAGGAGATGTATTAAGGTTATAAAATGTGATCATTATAGGGTGAGAATTAAGTGTTATGGTAATGCCATTGGTTATTTGAAAACCAATAAAGGCCCAAAGCAATTCATTTCCTCACCTACCAAAGAAGGGAATATGCCATCCACCTCAAAAACTAAGGGCCAGTTTGAGAAAAAAAAAAGAACCTTAAGGGCAAGAAATGCAAGGATGTTGAGACTAAAGATTTCAAAGAATCATAAACCCCATTGCCCAAGGACTCTACATGTCTCAAAGGTTGGGGATGAGAAAAATTGGTCGGTTAAAACATTGACTGATGTTCATAAATATATTCAAACAATAGATGTAACAATTACAACAACAAGGTTTTGTCAAAAGAGGTGGGTAAAATTGTTTCTGCCAATCCTGGAATTCCACATAAGGCATTACAGCATGAATTGCAGTGGAAGTTCCAAATAAACATCTCAAATATTAAAGCTTATAGGACAAAGGAATTTGCTTTGAATACGATAAAAGGTAACTATCAACAACAATATGCCCTCCTATGAGATTATGCTATGGAGCTCAAAGAAAGAAACAGAGATACAATAGTCAACATCCAGGTGAAAAGTAACACATATCCAACTCTTAATTCAAGGTTTTCAAAAGAATTTATATATGTCTTTGTCCACTAAAACCTGGATATATAGCTACAAGAAGAAAGACATTGGGGTTAGATGGTGCTTTCATAAAAGGACCATTTCCAGGGCAAATTTTGACGGTTGTTGGTATTGATAGCAACAATGGTATCTACCCTCTTGCATATGTTATTGTTGAGGTTGAGTGTAAGAGTTCCTTGTTGTAGTTCCTTTCAAATTTTGGTAATGACCTTGATAAACAACCAAACTATAACCACACTTTCATTTGAGATAGACAAAAGGTGGAATCAATTCCATTAAAACTGTTTTATCAAATTCATTACATTTAAGAATTATTTTAATCTACTATGTGTTACTTATAACAGGTATTCTACTAGTTATAGCACCATTTTTTCCTGTTGCTGAACACACATTATGTGTTAGACACATATATGGCAACATGAAGCAAATTTACAAAAGAATGATCTACAAGGATCTTATGTGGAAGTGTGCAACAAAAACCACTGTGGTTCAGTTTCAAAAAGGAAGGGAGGAACTGAAAGCCTTCGACCGTAATGCTCATGAGTGGTTACAAAAGATAACACCAGAATCATGGTCAAGGTCTCATTTTTCAAGTATAAAGTTCTTCATAATCGTTTTTTAAGTGTATATTTAGTGTACATAAACTTATCCTGCATCATTAATCAATAAATAGGCAGAGCTCATTGTGAAATTCTAGTGAACAACCTTTGTGAGGCATTCAACAGTAAGTTGGTAGATGGTAGAGATCAACCAATTGGGTGTTTGAAATACATTAGGGAGTATTTGATGAAGGGAATAGTAAGTTTGCAAGAGGTCATAGACAGGTATGAAGGTCTCTTAACCCCAATTGCAATAGCCATTTTTAAGGTTATTATGCAAGAAGCTAATGAGTATTCAATTATTTGGAATGGGGCTGACACTTACTAGTGTAAGGGACCATGTGTTACACCCCGTGCCCGCTTATACTAAAAACTTTGACTTTTTACGCGGAAATGTTTGACTAAAACGGACTCATACAAATTCTTCATTCAAAGACAAGAATCTATAACATTTAACCCTTTAAAAATACTTGTAAGAACATATACTCAAAAACCTTTCAAAACATTTCACACAATTTTATAACACAACCAAACAGCCCTTCTGTGACCAACGATACGCCGTATCCTTTTGAGGGATACGCCGCATCACATCTGAGAGACCATGCGCCGTATCAACCTGAGTGATACGCCGCATCACCTTAAACCTCTGATACGTCGCATCTAATATACTAGATACGCCGCATCACCTTAACTTCTGATACGACGCATCTAATATACTAGATACGCCGTATCTACCCATCCAACACAGAACATCAGCAGGAAGACCTGCATAACTCAACACACCACACAAATCTACTTTGACACCTCAAACTTGACCCGACTCATTACTTTAACATATATAACATGTTCCAATACACACTTGACCCATGAATAACCCAAAATGGGTAAAAACAAGCTTATGCCAAACACTCCTTTAACTTTGACTATATTCACATGAAACATACTTTGACCCATCAAACGACTACCAATTCTTCATACAACACTTGGCATACAATTTGCCACTTGACTACACTTTAATAAACATTACTTGACTCACGGGGGTACAACGTTGCTCATGAGCTCGGTATACTACCTAAGCTCCTAACTAAACACTACCTTTAGTCTTGCTAATCCAATCTCTTAATCCACATATCCAAGCCTTCCACATAAACATGCCAACCTACAAAACGGTTAGACAACTAAACCGTAAGCGATAACGCTTAGTAAGCAAAACGACTATAACATACCATTATACTTCAATCCACATAATGCATCATATACATAAACACTTACATCATGGCTTACAAACTCAAGTCTCATCTAGCACATAACATCAACATATCTCAGAGCATCATCTCATCACATAAGCCATAACCATGGCATCACATAAACATCAACCAAGCTCATCTTCTCAACATAAACATACATAACACAATATGATAGAAATTCATATAACATATGCTATCATCATTTTACTTACCTCAAACCAAGCTAAACAATAACAAAGATCATCATCATCATCATAATCTCCTTGAATCAATCATCATCATTCTTCATAAATAATAAAAACCAAACAACATAACAAATAATAACATAACAAGGGTTATCAAAACCCATCAAAACATAATCATCTTTCTAATCAAATCATCATATGATCATACCCACATCATATGATGATTTCCCACTTAAATCACTAACTTGAGAGGGATTACTTACTTGATAATCATAGCTAAGAAAGATGATAAACATAGGTCCTTAAAAGCCATCACCTAACTCTATCTTTCCCTCCTTTCTCTTTGGTTCGACACCCACAGAAAACACACTCTCTTTTACAGGAGAGTGTGGAAACTTAAAGATAAATGGGGAAGTTTCTAGCTACAAGGGCAATTCTGTCATTTCTGCTTATTTAAGGTCGATGCGCCGTATCTATCTGCATAGATACACCGCATCCATGCTACCCCTTATATACGCCGTATCTCCTTCTCTAATACGGCGCATGAACTATAACAAGTCGGTTCTACTTTCCATTCTACCATACGCCGCATGTAACTTCCTAGATGCGCCGCATCTAAGCTATAACAGACTAACACTTAACACTATAACCATTTGCCCTTAGACAACCACATACTCTTAGTCAAACATACTTAGGCTCGGGTCAACTAGGGTGGGGTCCCAATACCCGGGAAACGGGTCTAACAATTCTACCCCCTTATTTGGATTTCGTCCCCGAAATCTCTCGTCTAAAACTATCCAAAACTAAATTCACGACATATACATGTCCTTATTCTCATGCTTTCTAGGCCAATTCCTTGCAACGATCTAAATGATCTTGCAAGTTCTAAACTCACTATACGCAATCATAATTCATAATCCATTATAAGCACGCTTCTCATCGCAAACTTTTCTAAGATTTCCCACAATTGATGACTTGTCACATGGAAAATCTACTACTTTGACTCTATATGAGTCAAACTTCATCACTATAAACACCACATACGCCCATGCACTAACCATAACATAAAATCATTTACCGGCCAATTTCGCATTCCACATAGTACTAACACACAACTATACCAAAAACCGGCAACTTAATTCAAAATATACAAGATACCATACAAACGGCACTCATCACTTACGCAAACTTTCTTATCAAATTTATGGGAATACTCACAATTTAACTTCTCAACTTAATGTACAATTCATTTTAGACGTCTATTTTAATGTTTCACACATTACCTTAACGCCACTATAAGTTTTATTTGTATTTATCTTTTCTTATGACGTCTAACATGTTTTAGTTTTTACTATCTCATATCACTATCCGTACTCATGTCATATCGGCTACACATAAGCCCACTCTTTTGTAATTCTTCATTCACATAAAAAGGCGTCCCGATCTATGTAAATCAAGAAATACAAATTCATGGTTCGGTGATTTACAATTTTTTCATTCAAATGAAAAGGCGTCCCAATCCATTTAAATCAAGAAACCATAAACCATCCTACTTATACGCTTCCGACCTAACACTCGTACTTATCTACTTTCCATCGTTACTAGCCTTGGATCCAATATCACTAACTTTCATCCATGCCATAAGGCAAGCTAACCACCATGCCATAAAAGGCAACTTAACCTCGTGCCATAAAGACACCTTAACATCGTGCCATAAAGACACCTTAACATCGTGCCATAAAGACACCTTAACATTGTGTCATAAAGATACCTTAACATTGTGTCATAAAGACACCTTAACATCGTGCCATAAAGACACCTTAACATCGTGTCATAAAGACACCTTAACATTATGCCATAAAGGCATCTTAACATCATGCCAAGGATATAGGCAAACCATGCCGGTGAAGGCAAGCTAACAATCATGCCATAAAAGGCAAGCTAGGCCATCCCAAAGGATGCCAAAACTAGAGCATTGGATCCAAGCTATATATGTCTTATCATCTTTACTTGCTTTATCTTTCATGCACATCTATAATTAGGCACACACTATCATTTATTCAATTTTCATTGCCTTACGCAATCTCAACATTCGCTATCACGCTTTCTATCATCTAGGCAAGTCTATAAAACACTTGTCGATTTATTATCTTTGCAATTTCACAATGCAACTTATCTTTCATCCGTCAACCCCAAGTTGACTCATGCCTTCATTATGTGCCATCTTTATTTTAGACAAATTATATGTAATGCTTATCCATTACAACTTACACATCTCTACATGTTCTTACAACACACTCTTACTAATACCCGTCAACCCTTGTTGACCATATTCTCAACTCATACTATCACTTCATTGGGTCTATTCAACTCACACACATATAAACCTTACATAGGTTTATTCTATAACACTTTCGATAATCTCATCATACATATTCAAATAAATTAACATGATTACATTCGTGTTTTACAACTCTTTCTAGTACACTTCAAGTCACTTATGACTTTTAGCACGATCTATATCTCATTCATAACTTTTAGTCATCATGCTTTACCATATATTACTAACACATTTTACTTATCATGCATGTTTTATATGAACATGATCTCATCACGTTTTAACTATACTCTTTAACTTTCTCATTTAAGTTACTCATGTAAGAATTTATGCATTCAAGCATCTAATCAATATTATATCAATCATGTCTCTCAAGACATCAAACTACAAATGTACTTCTCTATTCACTTCTTACTTATCTCAATCTTTTTAAGCATTCATGCTTTACCCAACAATTACCATGCCTCTTAACTCTTTTCACATATCAATGTTTTCTTTTTAATTTTACCGACCATAACTAGGTCAACACATAACACGCATTCAAATGCATCTATCTCAATTCATACCTCTCTATACAATCGTGCTCTCAAACACATCACATAAAACTTAAACATACAATAAACTTACCATAGACTTAACATCACAAAATCAATCATACCATAACACTTAACACTTATCCAACAAGTGTTAAAACATTCAAAATCAAAATCAAAACATAAAGTCTATGGCTAACCATCCATGTCTAAGCATCATCACATTGACTAGCAATAACTACCAATCTACCTTATAACTAAGGCATCATGAAACTATAATTCACTTACTAACCCGTCTCTAACACCTCTTAGCATTGCTACCCGCAATCCATCACTATACTTTTATCGTACATTCATATAATCGCAATACAAACACCGGCACCAACCGAGGTGCACGGCCAACTAATCATATAAACATATCAAGTCCCCTTGGACTTGCATCTCATACTCAACAACACTATAACATACATATATCACCTATCCTCATCAAGCTCCACTAACATAAATCATAATTCGTCTAACACATAGCAATTAATTTCCGCGCAACTATCACTTACGTCTAAGGCTTCTACGAGTGGTTTAAGTCTAGGCAATCCTAAAGAAAACCTAATTCACTTAAACCGAAGCTCTGATACCAATTTGTTACACCCCGTGCCCGCTTATACTAAAAACTTTGACTTTTTACGAGGAAACATTTGACTAAAACGGACTCATACAAATTCTTCATTCAAAGACAAGAATCTATAACATTTAACCCTTTAAAAATACTTGTAAGAACATATACTCAAAAACCTTTCAAAACATTTCACACAATTTTATAACACAACCAAACAGCCCTTCTGTGACCAACGATACGCCGTATCCTTTTGAGGGATACGCCGCATCACATCTGAGAGACCATGCGCCGTATCAACCTGAGTGATACGCCGCATCACCTTAAACCTCTGATACGTCGCATCTAATATACTAGATACGCCGCATCACCTTAACTTCTGATACGACGCATCTAATATACTAGATACGCCGTATCTACCCATCCGACACAGAACATCAGCAGGAAGACCTGCATAACTCAACACACCACACAAATCTACTTTGACACCTCAAACTTGACCCGACTCATTACTTTAACATATATAACATGTTCCAATACACACTTGACCCATGAATAACCCAAAATGGGTAAAAACAAGCTTATGCCAAACACTCCTTTAACTTTGACTATATTCACATGAAACATAATTTGACCCATCAAACGACTACCAATTCTTCATACAACACTTGGCATACAATTTGCCACTTGACTACACTTTAATAAACATTACTTGACTCACGGGGGTACAACGTTGCTCATGAGCTCGGTATACTACCTAAGCTCCTAACTAAACACTACCTTTAGTCTTGCTAATCCAATCTCTTAATCCACATATCCAAGCCTTCCACATAAACATGCCAACCTACAAAACGGTTAGACAACTAAACCGTAAGCGATAACGCTTAGTAAGCAAAACGACTATAACATACCATTATACTTCAATCCACATAATGCATCATATACATAAACACTTATATCATGGCTTACATACTCAAGTCTCATCTAGCACATAACATCAACATATCTCATAGCATCATCTCATCACATAAGCCATAACCATGGCATCACATAAACATCAACCAAGCTCATCTTCTCAACATAAACATACATAACACAATATGATAGAAATTCATATAACATATGCTATCATCATTTTACTTACCTCAAACCAAGCTAAACAATAACAAAGATCATCATCATCATCATAATCTCCTTGAATCAATCATCATCATTCTTCATAAATAATAAAAACCAAACAACATAACAAATAATAACATAACAAGGGTTATCAAAACCCATCAAAACATAATCATCTTTCTAATCAAATCATCATATGATCATACCCACATCATATGATGATTTCCCACTTAAATCACTAACTTGAGAGGGATTACTTACTTGATAATCATAGCTAAGAAAGATGATAAACATAGGTCCTTAAAAGCCATCACCTAACTCTATATTTCCCTCCTTTCTCTTTGGTTCGACACCCACAGAAAACACACTCTCTTTTACAGGAGAGTGTGGAAACTTAAAGATAAATGGGGAAGTTTCTAGCTACAAGGGCAATTCTGTCATTTCTGCTTATTTAAGGTCGATGCGCCGTATCTATCTGCATAGATACGCCGCATCCATGCTACCCCTTATATACGCCGTATCTCCTTCTCTAATACGGCGCATGAACTATAACAAGTCGGTTCTACTTTCCATTCTACCATACGCCGCATGTAACTTCCTAGATGCGCCGCATCTAGGCTATAACAGACTAACACTTAACACTATAACCATTTGCCCTTAGACAACCACATACTCTTAGTCAAACATACTTAGGCTCGGGTCAACTAGGGTGGGGTCCCAATACCCGGGAAACGGGTCTAACACTTACTAGTGTAAGGGACCATGAATGGACCAATGTGTAGTGAATATGAGGTTAAGGAAATGTACATGTAGGAGATGGGAGCTAACTGGTATTCCATGTAAACATGCTATGGCAACAATGTATAACATGACAAGTCATGGTAGGGATGTAGGTATACCTAATGATTGGGTCCATCAAGCATATTGGCTACATACTTGGAAGGAGACTTACAGGTACAAGATTGAACCTGTTAGTAGTAGTACAATTTGGCCCAAATGCAGCATCCCTAGTATCTTATTGCCCCCAACCCATCATGTTCCAGTTGGTAGACTAAGGAAGAAGAGGAGGGTGGACAAAAAGGAGAATACTGAAAATGCAATGAAGACAATGGTCAAGAATGGGAAGCTCTCAAGAAAGGAAAAGACTATCACTTGTACTAAATGTGGTACAAAGGGTCACAATAAAAGAGCATATACAGGTCCAAGAGAGAAGCAGGCAAATGAGAAGGTAACAAGAAGGCAAGAACTGAGTGTGTTGCAAATGTTGAACTAACTAAAGTTGTTGTTGGACCAAGTCAGCCAAGGGAGTCACAATCAACCCAATAGGTTGGTAGTCAAAGGAAAACGAGTGCTAGAATGGCGACTAAACAAGCTGCAATTTGCTTGACTTTATGTATCATTGAGATAATTTTTTTAATGTTATTTATTGTTTGTGAGTTGCTTATTAACACAAACGATATGTTTGTAATGGTGTTGTGGTTGTTAGACAATGGTGATGGTTAAATAGTCAAACAGTTTATTTGGATGCATTACTGGCTTCTGATTTTGGCATGTTTATGCCTTCTAATTCTTTGCATAATTAAAAGACTGTTATGTTGACTTACATAAGTCAAAATTGGTTAAACTTAACACAATGTAATCAGTATTTGGGTAAACAATCTTAGCGACCATACATCAAAGTTATTTTTTTTTTTCTATGACTTTTTTAGTCAACTGAGCTCAAAAAGCAGCCCATCAACTCAAAAACAATCCCAAAAAACACAATCTTCAACAAAACAAAAACAACCTCCACACTTTCACATTCCCACATCATCAAACTCTACCCAAACTTCCAATGATTCACAGTCACATATCTCAAGCAGTCCTACTCCCTCTATCCCAAACACTTCTCACACTGACAATTATTCATCTTCAACATATACCCTAAATACTACTTCCACTCTACCAATTCTTACTGAACTCACATACCACAACTTCTACTCAGGATAACCATCCAAACCACCGCCAGTCAAATTTATTTTTTGACTTTTATAGTCAGCTGAGCTCAAATAACAATTCTTACTTTCTTTGATATACCAATTAGTCAAACATAATAGGCAAAGTTTTTCCTTTCACTATCTTAGTCAACTAAGCTCAAAATACATTAGTATATACCAACCAATAATCTCAAATTAACTCATTATATAGACATTGTCATTTGACTAATATAACCACTAAATGAACAAGTACTCCAAAAGCATTAATAATATCTTTAACATTGAAAAGGTCGTTACAAAACATGGATTAACCACATCCCAAATAAACATACCCAAAATACAAACGACCTACATCCTAACCATACAAACAACCATATTCACAACCACTAAAACCCACATCCTAACCATACTAGAAAAACTTGTACACAACCAAGATCAAAACACAAGCTGTGAACAACAACATCTTCTACTTCTTCACCAACCGTTCTTGCTCCCTAAAGAGGTAAATCTGCTCCTCTAGGTCCCCAGTAAGGTCATTCCTAGCCCTCAACAAGCCAGGAATAATAGCAACAGCTCTGTGGTACATCAGCTGATCTGCCCATACGACGAAGCCACATTTGGCACCCCAAGATCATACAGACAAGACACAATGAGTCACATTTAGTGTAAATAACACAATGGAATTATGTATAAGAAATCTTACCAGAGCGGACAGCACCAGAACTTCCTACCAGGGTTCTGTCAGTCCAGCTTGTATTGAGTTTTGCCATCTTACCACATGCAGAGATAACCATCGTGTTCTTATGTGTGTGTGTGAGTTTTGATCGGTAGTAGGGAGTAAATGAGTGAGAATAAACGGTTTGGTAGCTTATATAATGGGAAAGTTTAGGTCGCAAATTATGTCCCTGAAAAATAAGGGTTTCTTGGGACTAGCGCGAAACAATAATTAAATATTTAACAAAACATGGAATAATGAAATGACTAAAATAAAGTGGAACAGTAACTAACGAGAATTTTTTACAATCGTTAGCACAAGGGACATAACTTGTTACAAAAAGTAAACAGTAATTGCATAATTTACAAAAATAATTTGGGAGTGGCTAGAGTGAAAAATCAGGATATCACAAGGATATTTTTTGCAATTTACCCTATTTTTAAATACATAAACAAATGAACCAATGCGATATTTAAGCCTACATTTAGGTCCACTCGATTAGGTCTGGTTATCATTTATATGATTTTCCATGTAAAAATGATAGCTTTGGGAAATTCGATCTCCCTCCGTCTCAATTTATTTGTCAGGAGAGAGAAAACACAAAGTTTAATAAAAGTGGAGCCACTTTAATTTTCAACCACTAAAATGGAATATTCCTCCACTAGATTCTCTAGTTTTTACTAAATAAAGAAAGTGGACAATTAATTTGAGACATCCATAAAAGGAAATATGGACAATTAAATTGAGACAGAGGGAGTAGCTTTGGGAAATTCGATATTCATGCGTTGATGAGGCTACGAGGAGTATCATGTCACTTACCTCGATAATTACATCTTATAGTATGAACCTTGTATTATTGATCCGGTACAAATGAAACACTCACAACGAAACATAACAAAGTTAGTGATATTCTCTCAGTTACGGGCTTAAGAGAAACGTAAAATTGACTACACATAAATTAACTATGAATTGATATCAACCTAAATGAGTTAGTGAGATTAGTAGCAATTTTTTTTATGAGTAAATTGCAAAAATCGTCCTTCTGGTTTGGCCAAATTGCATGTTTGGTCCCTGTGATTCATTAAGTGCAAAAATGGTTCGGATTTGACACTGTTTCATTCACTTTTGGTCCCCAATGTTAACCAGCGTTAAGTGAGTTCCTTTAGCACTTACACGTTAGCCCTTAAGGCTAACAATCGTTGCAGCACCCGTCCTTTACACTAATAGCCAAACCACAAGGACTATTTTTGCAATTTACTATTTTTTTTAGATTTTTTTTTTCGTCCGAAAAAAGTTTTTATGTAAAACTTTTTTATATAAAAAATATATATGAAAAAAGTTTTTATATAAAATATTTTTATATAAAAAATATATACAAAAAAAGTTTTTATATAAAAAAAAGTTTATAAAAAAGTTTTTATATACGAAAAAAAAATTTATATAAAAAAAAGTTTATAAAAAAGTTTTTATATATGAAAAAAGTTTTTTATATAAAAAACGTTTTTTCGATTTTTTTTTTTTTTTTTTTTTTTTTTTTTTGATATTTTTTCGTCCGAAAAAATTTTTATATAAAAAATATATACGAAAAACATTTTTATATAAAAAAAAGTTTTATATACGAAAAACATTTTTATATACTTTTTATATGTTTTTATATACGAAAAACCTTTTATACGTTTTTATACATATAAAAACGTTTTTTAGAACATATAAAAACGTATATGTTTTTTATATGTTCCAAAAAAACTTTTTGTGCCAAAAAAGTGTTTTTTTCCAAAAACAAAAAATTTCGAAAAAAAACAAACTTTATATAAAAAACGTTTTATATAAAAAAAAATTCACATGATGAAAAAAAAGTTTCCAAAAAGTAATTTCGGAAAAAAAATTCACATGACGAAAAAAATAATAAAAAAAAAATTGAAAAAACTTTTTTTATATAAAAAACTTTTTTCGTATATAAAAACTTTTTTCGTATATATTTTTTATATAAAAAAGTTTTATATAAAAATTTTTTTCGGACGAAAAAAAATTGAAAAAAAAAAAAAAAAAAAAAAATTGAAAAAAAATAGTAAATTGCAAAAATAGTCCTTGTGGTTTGGCCGTTAGTGTAAAGGACGGGCGTTGCAACGATTGTTAGCCTTAAGGACTAACGTGTAAGTGCTAACGGAACTCACTTAACGCCGGTTAACATGGGGGGGACCAAAAGTGAATGAAACAGTGCCAATTCTGGACCATTTTTGCATTTAATGAATCACAGGGACCAAACATGCAATTTGGCCAAACCACAAGGACGATTTTTGCAATTTAATCTTTTTTTATTAACTAAACTTCATCTGTTTGAATTTGCTACTCCATCTACTACTCCATCGATCTGTCAAGTTTATATGTCTATCTTCATATGCTAAAGTGTAGTTTGGTACCAAACTTGATTAACTAGGATTTTTACTACCCAAAAGTATCAGAATGTAAAATAGTGCCCTAAAGTTGAAAACTCGGTACGCTTAAGGCCTTGACTCACTCACGTGCATTGCAAGTGATATTTTCCGTTAGTTTTTGAAGGGGGAAAAGGTTTATCTCTTCTTTCTTCTATCGCAAAAAGTTTAATGTTTGCAACTTAAATTTGCAAGGGAATTCATTTGCTTGTGTGTTTATGTTACTATTTAGCTTGCATAAAATTGGCAGATCCATGACCCATAATTGGTTACACAAAAAAAAAGAAATAGAATTGGCATATCCATCAATATACTAGCACTACATGTAATTGTTTATTGTACTTATGTACTGCAAAATTGAGCTAAACCCATGATCCGTAATAATCAAGTCAGTTCACATTTGGATCGGAATCAATTGACCAACATATAGTCATATACATGCACTTTTAAAATTGATTCCGGCCAAGTTAACAACTTACAAAAACCTCACACTTAAAGTATCCTGACAAGTGTCAGAATTGACGGTTTGAATGCAGAGAGAGAATGAGTGGAAAAAATATATATAATATTATTGTGTGTATATCAGGATTAGTAGAAAAATATTATAAGAGACTTTAACAATGCTCATTCAAAATACATTCACATAGCAAACTAGCAAAGCACTCATAATGGGCCACATAGACATGTTGGGTCAGACTTAAGGCTAGTAGCCCATATGCACTCTCTTTATATCGTTGGTGTATGCTTTGTTCCATTCTTTACAAGACAAACGTATGTTCCATATATATTTTGGGTATGTCCATATATAAAAAATGGAAAATTTTATATATCACCTTCTTTCGACATGTAACGAAAATTAAGTGAGCACCCATGCACAAAGACGAAACTAGAGGATCACGTGGTGTCACGAGACCCCGATAGAATATTATTTTATAGTATTAATTTTAATAAGAAATACTGAATATTTCGAAGTGCACCTGATCATAATACATTGTGTTTCAAGTTATTTCTTAGTGAGTCCATTAATTTGTGCGAAGTAAGCTTGGATTTTTCTTAACTCAATCATTCTTATTGGAAATAGTACTTCTTTCGTAATTTATTTTTCTTTATAGGGATTTTGTACATAGAAGCCACCCAAGTTTTAACATTTTTTCATTAAGGCCGTTCATCTATGGAAACTATCTTATAGGCCGTTCAAGTATATTTTCCTTTTCATTTATACCAAATCCGGCAATATGAAGTGTTTATTGACTAAAATATCCTTGATATATCCAAAAGACAAAAGTAGTCTTGTATTAATATGGAAACAAAACCAACAATCAAGAAAAAAAGTGTACGCTTATTATCAATGCAAATAGGGTTTTAAATGTGCCTCATCTTCATTGAGAAAAACATTGATCGTTTGTCGCAAATATATTTACAATGGGCAGGTACACGATTTTACATTAGAGCAATGCACTTTCACTTACACATTAGAGCAATCAGTTTAGTACTTTAGTCTAATGAATCATGTATTCACTTTTACAAGTTATCTGATAGCTTGATTGCTTTTGTATCTACATATAAGTTTACACTGACTCACCATTATATTAATAATTATTTTTCATCTTTCAATTTAGATGATGTATCAGTAATTTGATTATTTAGTAACATGAAAGATTGTCAATGTTTGCGTTACTTGGTAATAAAAAAAAAAAAGGTACTCACAAATTCCCTATGATGCTCCTAACTTATGATGACAAATAAGAATATCAGATTTTGTTATGTTGTGAGTATTATGTGGATGAAGAAGAAGGATCAATTTGATCACCAAATAACAAATGATGAATTAATAACATTGCTATTGGTATTGGCTTTCCTTATTTAAAGGGTATATTAGGCATTACATATTTATAATATAATTTGTTATAATTTTTAATTTTATTAGACGGGGCATTTTCGTTAATATACAATTTTTCAGTGTAATTTTGGACGGATTTGGTATGAATAAAAAGGGAAATATATTTGAACGGCCTATAAGTTAGTTTTCATACATAAGCGGCCTTATTGAAAAAAAGTTAAAACTTTGATGGCCTCCACATACAAAATCCCGTTATTTATTTTTCTTTATACTAAGTTAAAAAAATTAGTGACCCCACTTACTTTTTGTCTTGGTTTCGTTACTGCTATGCATAACGTCGAGAATTTATAGCTGCAAATAATTATAATTGCGATATTATGATTAAATATTTCGTGTAACGTTCTTTTTCTACAATCTACAAAACCAAACACAATAACAAAATACTACAATTATATTAACCTCATTTTAGTTAGAAACTTAGTTAACAACAACATCAACATTTTAGGATAATTCATTTCTATCAACTAACACACTATTAACTCACTCGTTAAAAAATAAAAAAATAAAAAATTGATTTATGAATATTATATAGTGGTTAGAGATGCATAGGGTTGTAAACGAACCGGACGAACACGAATGAAGTCTTGTTCATGTTCGTTTATTTAATTTTAGCCGGATAAATAAACGGACACGAACGTTTAAACGGACAAATTTTCTTGTTCATGTTCGTTTATTAAGAAAATGGGTTGTTCATGTTCGTTTATGTTCGTTCATTAAGACACTAAACGAACGCTAAACGAACATAAACGATCGAAAATAAATGAAAATAGACAAACAAACATAAACTTTATTGAATTATATTGTTTTATAAGTGTTGTATTGTTTAAACAAACAAATTTTATAATTATACAATTAAAAGATATGATATACGAATATAAATAAATAAATGAACATAAACGAACGTTAACGAACACATAATCGGACGTTTACGAACATAAATGAATGGACGCAGCTTTTGTTCATGTTTGTTTATTTAATAAATAAACGAACATAAACGAATTTTTTACAGAACGGTTCATGAAATGTTCATTAAACGTTCAGTTCGTTTACAACCCTAGAGATGCACATTGCAACCTTTAGAAACTACTCTATTTATACAAAACATCTTAATATTTAAGAGAGTTGTCATGTATTCCAAAAGTTGTTTTTTCTTTATTTCTATTTTATGTTATTTTGATTTCTCCGATGTTTATGACTAACCAATATTTTCATTTTTTTTTTTATTGTGAGATTCTTTCTTGTTTGGTAAACAAACTTTTTATCTTTTTTATTTCTTTTTTTTTCTAGTATTTTATAATCTTGTTAATAATAGACCTGATTTTGAGATCTAATCGGCCGCTCTGAGCCACTGCCTCTATGCCACCCTCATCAAACCTTAGTCATCACCATTTATCGCTCCTTTAAATTACAAGAAAAAAAAAGTATGCAATTGCTGACAAAAACCCTACATGCATATAGTTTTGGCCATAAATTTTAAACCACTAGGACTTAATTGTCGTGTCAACGCCGTTCTTTTTGTTTTTCAGTTATACACAAAATCCATCAAATATCAGTCTCTCCGCACTTTCAATGTGCCACCACGCTATGTCGAAAGATTGATGCCACAAAAACCTAAAATATATAATAAATAAAATAATTCCACTCAAATATGTTGATGTCAGCCAACGACCTTTAATGTTCTTTTGTTTATTTTGCTTTCATTGGTGTCGTTAGTGTCGGCCAACACATGTGTTGCTTTTTTCTTTTCTTTTTTTTTTTTTTTTGCTATGTTTGAATATTTCTCTCCCTTTTCTGTCGAGTTTCTTGATCAACTATTTGTTTTTGCAACTGCTTTGATTCGATACATTGCTGCGAACAATCTTACGAACCCGATCCAAGAAACGTACAGCTTCAGGAGCTAAGGAACCGAAAGGTTTTGCTATCCAGAAAGGGGTGGCGGCGCAGCTTGTTGCCCGCTTACCTACCACCTTGATGTAAATTATAATTATATCTATAATAAAGTTTATTAACAAATTAGTTATTGCTTTAATGTTTTGATTGTTCTCTTCTCTTCGAGCTTTCACGTTTTCGTCGTTCGAATTGCAGAGGGGGGTATTTGACTATTTGTTGATAGATAGTTGGCCCAAACCTTTGTGCGATTTAGGATTCAATATTGTTTCTCTTGTATATATAAATAGTTGATTGTAGGGATCATTGGAGGTGGACACTCAACAAGGAAGGAAAATTCGCAGTTAAAGATCTATCAAGACTAGTGGATGAGAAGTGGCTTCAAGTGAATTGGTCGGGTCAAGAAATAATGTGGAATAAACTTGCGCCAAAGAAGGTGAACATATTTGTGTGGCGCACTTTGAAAGGTAGGCTTCCGGTTCGTAGCGAGTTGGACAAAAGAGGCATCGACCTGCACACTTCTATGCCCCTGTTGTGATGATAACGTGGAAACAATTAACCATTCTTTGTTACTATTATGCAACATGGCATGGAGTATATGGGTCAAAATATTGATTGATGGAAGGGTGGGAATGTTGATGTATTTACAATAGGAGATCTCTTTAGACATAATAGGTTTTGTTCACAATCAAATGCGAACAGAAAGTGGTGGCAGGTGGTGATATAGGTAATCGAGTATTTCATTTGGAAAGAACGTAACAATAGGGTTTTCAACAATGAGGTTACAACCGTAAACAAAATAGTACAAGATATTCAATTGAAAAGCTTTCATTGGATTTCGCGTCGGTCTAAAAATGGTGCTTGGTGTTGGCAAGAATGGCTAAGAGATCCTAAAAGAGTCGAGCTAACATACTCACAGCTCAACAGTAGCTCGTGAGGCAATTATGTTGTTTCTGCTCGAGTTAGAGTGCTGATGCAAGGTGATGCTGAATTTCCAATTGGGTCAAAAAGTTTGTGTGTTTGAAAGAGTTTGCTGTTGTAATACCTGAAATTCAGATAACCTGTAAAATTACCAAATTACCCCTGATAATATAAAACCTTAATAAACAACTTATAAAATTCTGAAATAATTCCAAAACATCTGAAATCGAACTATATCTGAAACAAAATAATTTCTGGGACAATGTACATCATTTTCATGTTCAAAAATAATCATACACATTTATATATAAAATTCCGAAAATTATACAATTAAATAAATATAATGTTTTTAATTCTTTTTAATTAGATTATATGTAAAAATAAAATAAGGAAAGGATAACAAAATCAACCCAATAATTATTTTGATCCTATACACCGAAAATACTGATCCTAATCCCCCCCCCCCCCCCAAGTCGGTTCTTATCTTAAATAAACAAATCTTTTATTTTTTTATAAAACCCTTTTTGCCGACCCATAAACTCGACAAACAAAAAATTCCCCAAACCCAAAACCACGACTCCTGGAGCTGATCTAATAATTTTCTGGTGATCTTTGGGTCATTGAGGAGTTAAGAAAAATAAGAACAAGAATTTAGAGGCCTTCGTTGGTGCTTGGTAATTGTTTTCATTCGGTTAATCACAAAAGAGGTAATTATTTTTAATTCTTAATCCTTACGTTCTAAAATTTTTCCAGTATTTTTCTAGTGTTATACATGTTAAATATGACCTAGGAAAAATGATAAAATCGATCCATGCATGCTAATCTAAGCGTACGAAAATATAATGAACAAAGAACACGTAAATCACAATTATATGTAATTCGAATTTCTGGACATGATAGCTATTTTATTTAGACCTAATATGATGTAATAGACCTGGGAAAAATGATAGATCGAATTATGGTGGCCTAAATCAAGTCGTTGTAATTTTAGTGTCTAAAACATACGTAAATATGCAATATATGTTAAACGAATTTTCTGGGCATGTTCACTATTTTTCGTGGGTTCCTTATGAGTCATATGATCTGGGAAAAATATGGTTTTGATTTTTAGAAGCTTAAAATTTACGTGGTTAATTATTGATAAAACCGGATTTTAGAAAAATAAAGAAACAAATAAAATAAAAATTGTGGCCTCTAGGGTTTGGTTTCTTGGATGAATATCTGATCATTTAAGGTGTTTTAATGATGAATTAATGATAGTTCAATGATTGGTGAAAAGTAGGGTTTGAAATTGTTTATAAAAAGTCTAGGCGATTTGAACTAAAAAGTAAAAGGACCTGTTTTGCCAACTTTGAAACTTCTGGGATATTTTTGTAAGATCATATACATCTGTAAGAATGTGGGAAAAATATAACTTTGGGGTCCTAAGTGTAAATATTGCAAAATAATGAATTAATGGGAAATTAGGGTTTCGAATGGAAATAATTTAAAAGTGAGGGACCAAAAGTGTAAATCTGGAATTCTGAAGTTGTTTTGTGTTAATACTGATATAAAAAGGTTGTTTTGTAATTTTGAGGATTTTTGGGCTAATTATGTAATTGTTATGGAATTATGACTTAATATATATGTTTTGTAAACTTAAAGGGCTAAATAGGTAAATTCTGAATTCTGAGGGGTCAAATATGTAAAGTACTAACTTCTGATGATATATTCTGTAAATATGAAATATAATATGCTCGGTTGGTAATTATGGATATTGTAGGGTTTAAATTGTAAAATATGTAATTATAAGGTTGGTTTTGTAAATTATGAAACTAAAGGGGTGTAATATGTAAATTATGAAACTTAAGGGAATAAAGTGTAATTCTGAATAAAATGTGTATATAATTCTGTAACTTAAAGTATTTTCACTAATGACCTTGGAAATTGATGAAGTTACATTTAAAACCCTAAACTATGTAAACATGTCATAATTAAATCTAAACTTCTGTAACTTGATAAAATATATCATTATTCCATAATAATCTTTGAATAAGAGTTTAACCTAACCTGAACTAGTAATAATCTGAATTGGAATCTCTGGTAATTCTGTCTTCCTCTTCCTTAGGTGTGAAGAAGGAGAAGCCCTGACTTTCATCTTTGTGTTTGGTTGTTTTTCTGCTGTGCAATAAGGTACAGATATTCTGTCCTTTTTCAGTAAGGGCGTTTCATTCCTTTTTATTCAGTTTTTCATTTTCCTTATTAGGATTCCCTGTACCATTGCTATGTTCCCTTCTGTTTGTGAACCTTCCGTGTGATTCCTTTGTTTTGTGAGTCTTTATGATCTCTTTCATGTTCTGACTTGTTATACTTCTGAATTGATATCCTTATTATAATCCTCTTTGCTTTGAACCTTTTTCATGATTCCCTTTTGTTACGACATCTGATATAAGAATCTGTTATGTGAAAACCTTTTTAATTATGACTTGGAAATGTTTTGAGAAAAATAAGTTATTTTAAAGGAATGATTATGAATGGTGATATGATACTATTTTATATGACAGTTGTTAACTTTTGTGAAAACTAGTTTTAAAGAATGTTTTATGAAAAACCGTTTTGAAAGATTATTTTATGAAAATTATTCTGAAAGATCATTTTAGTGAAAACCGTTATTAAAGGAATGCTTTCAATGAACTTTTGACAGAAAATTCTAAAATGAACTTTTGCAATGAACTCTTAATTATGAACCTTTGATATAACCTTCTGAACCATTTGATATAATCCTTTTAATCTGAGCTTAAACTTTGATATAAAACTTAATCTGATAAACTTTGATTGGGACCTTTGACATTTATTTCTAAACTGTTTGACATGAACCTTTTGCCATGTACCCTTAAGATATGACCTTTGATTATTTTGATAGTACATCTGACCTTTGACCTACAGTCTGATGTCCGAGCCAATCACTAGGCATGAGGGTTTCATGTCCATGTCATTGACGCACCTCTGACATGACTCTAGGGCAGGAGAGTGATGACCTGTCCCGTCCCTTATTTATTATCTGCTATGGCCATTATATTATGATTATTGAATTATCTGTGGGGCGTATGGGTGCACTCTAGATTTGATCTGTTATCTGTTATATGCTTTCTGTTATTATATCTGGTGACTGATGGTGTGTGCGATACACGTCTTTCACATTGTCTGGGAGCTGATCACTCTACACAGGTTTGTTTTATTATATTGTTATGCTATGGCATAATCTGTTATCTGGGCTCGTGACAGATTTATGTTTTTCCCTTATTCTATAACTTTATTGTTTTCTTTTTCCTCATTCTTTTCTTTTGTCCTTATTCCGTTCCTTACTCCTTTCGCTTTGATTTGTATCGGTATGATCTGTATTCTTGATTTTATTTGTACTACTCTCTATTACTGCTTTTGGTTATCTATATATCTGTTCACTGGGCTTTTTAAGCTCAGCCGCACGTTTCTTTTCGTGTGCGGCAGGTTTTAGTAGGAAGCTGGGAATGAGTGGAGAGTATACCTTTGGACTTAGAAGATTGGATAGCTATTCTGGATTGGAGTTGACTAGAAGATATCATAATTTAGAAGTAGTTGTTTTGGAAGTTCTCAATTGTAACCTTGTAGATTCAGTATTTCAGTTGTAATCCTTGAGATTTTTGTATTACTGAAAATGTATGCTTTGTTTTGATCTGACGTGAATCCATTATTGTGATATCTTTACCCTTGTCGGGTCGGGGTGTTACAATTTATGGTATCAGAGCTAACAGGCTGCGACTCGTAATACATTTACCCTTGACCTGTGAAGTCTGGACCACTAAGTTTCCACTGTAGGCGCTCGTAGGAACAACCTTTGAGATTTTGTTGTAGGATTTCCCTATAGGAACTTAAATTCTGACCAGTGAGGAATGGGTAGACTATAAGTCATTTGCTTAAGTATCTTACTTCCGCACCACTCTGATTCGTGTCATGCTTTTGGTTAAAGTCACATTTGGATATTTAGAGCTTATGCCTTGCACCACCTAAGAATTGAAACCTAAATAAAATCTGAAGCATTGGAAATTGCGTAGTAATTATCTGACATTATTTGATCCTTGCCTTCCGATTTTCCACTCCGACCTCTGAACCTTCTGTAATCATTCTAATGCCCCTTCGGGCATTCTGAGAACCCTTATGGCGACGATATGCTTAGTACATGCTGTTCTATAAATCTTTTGACACTATTTGATTTCGTCTTAACCATCCCTGTTCCCATGAGAAGTTTTGTGGTGTTTAACCACGAGTGTAAAATATTTTGCTCCTCATTCTGAACGATAAGATTTTCCTTGTTGATCCGTCTTTCTTTGATAGTAACCTTGACTTTATTCTTATAAGGATTGATGAACTGATCATTTAGTACTGACGACTATCCTCCTATGTCTCACCTTTGGCGTTTGAAACAATTTTGGAACCCCTGCCATGATTACCGATTGTTAAACTTTTGCTGCCACTACCTGATTTTGACCTTTACTTCCGATCTGTTTGATAAACAGTTTGATATTTTCTCCGATCATTTCGAAGGTCATTTAACCCTAATGTGTTTCACCCATTCTCTAAGACCCATTACCCATACTTGATGTAAAAGTAGCACCTGATACTATTCTGTCTTGCAAATCTATTACTACTCCCATTAGAACTCTGGTGATTATTAACCTCAGATATAGAAGTTTATTCCCTCCCTTGAACGATGAATCTTATTTGCCCAATCAGTTTTCCTTTGGAAGGATTTGATGCAAACACCATCTCTGTATGAATTGTTAACTGAGCATGATGATGCTGATAACTGATATTTCATACGCCTCATTTTGACAGTATACGATGTTCGTATTGCTGATAATTCGCAACCTACCTGTCACTTGTGCTAGATAGCTATATAAGGTCCCAACACCTTGAATTGTTCGCCTATTTATCCCCCTACTTTTGTTATGAAAACCTTTAACCGCTCAAATCTGATAAGATTAATGTTGCTATGGAAACACTTACCCCGTTCTTATTTGATCTTCATTTTTCCCTGATACCTAACAGTATCTACCCCGAGAAAGCGTTGGCATTGAAAGTTTTGTGGTACAAATTTAACGGTGCTTTCTGATGAAACTCTTGGGTTTTCCTTCCTGTTTGAGAAGTAGAATTGACTCTGAACCGATCTCAGTTGACGAACCATGATGCTATAGAAGTTGAAAGATTGAAGAAGCTGATGAGATATGTTTTGTTCCCCCTCAGTGTTTCCCTTGAATACCCCTATTAATTTATGAAGAAGAAAGAGAAAATTTTGCGTCAGCATACCAACCATCGTAAACCTAACCGTAATTCTAACCGTAATCCCTTTTCATTGCCGCGTATCAATGATTAAATTATTCTATCTTTGTAAATTCTGTATCAGACGACCTCATTTAATGTTTGAAGGACTGATGAAGCAACCACAAGAACTCCTAAGATAGGAGATGGCTAACTGAGAGCAACTTCCGTAAAATATTTCAGTTTTATTCGTAAAGATTGGTTATGTGAAGTAGATATGAAGTTTTCCCTGAAACGTTTCATGAAAACTGTTTCCGTACTCATTGTGACCATCATGAGTTTTAAATAATGCCAATTGTATTGGCTAATACGAATCATGTTTTCACGAGTATTTGGACAATTTTCATAGTATGACGGCATGTTTTTGCTCTGAGACGAACGAGGAACATGTAGACCATCTTCGTATTAAATGGAATGACCTTTGTTCTGGAAGAGTAGATTTGATTGGCGTTCAGAGATTGTAACAGACACCACCACCAGGCATCCGGTGACGACAGCAGTCTGATTTGGCGAATTCCAAACTGTGCAAGTAGACCTGTCCAAGACTCACAGTCTTGCTTCTTTATCCATTTTAGTTGTACTAAGATGAATTGAGAGCAGAAGCAGACTTGAGAATGGAAATTGAGATCATGATTTTGAATGGAAGGAAATTCTGAAGTGAACGTTTGTGTTTGGAAGAATTATTTATGTGATGGATGAAGCTGTGGATGACGTAATTCATTTCCTCTTGACCTATTTTAAATTTCGGTTACCTGATGATAAAACCCTTTGAATGATTTAGGTTCCCTATTAGTAATTCCGCTCTGTGTTCATTCTGCGTATGTCGGATGATGGTTTTGTTATCTGAAATTTGGACGAATGAAGGATGACCTGATGCTTTTAGCGAAGTACCAAATTCTGATAGACATTCTGGGACTTCCGTTAACTCTTTCGAGTGATCCGTCCTCCTCTTAGTTAGAGTATTCGATTTTGATGAACTCTGAGACCGTAGGAAGACTAGGTGGATTAAGATAAGTTATTCTGTTCACGACTTGAGATAAAGTATGACCATCATGAGGGCATATTTATATGATGCCAGTATTATGACGTCTGGCCAACGTGATAATACTTACATCATATAACGTGCACTTGTTGTGGGCATAGGATGTTTCGAGAAGTGCCTTAAATCTTTAGAAATTCTGATAACTGTTTGAGATCATCTGCGTTAGTGAGACTTTAAGTGCAATCTACCTATACGCGTAATCTGCTTTCACCGTTATGCGAATTCATACGTCTGGATTCTCGTCACGCGTTTTGCTGACCTCTGTACTTCTAATGACTATCTTAGGTTCCATTGTAGAACTTTCTGCCAATTGATGTTATCAATAATCTATTTCCTGTACGTTCTAATCTGATTTGTCTATTCAATTTCTGTGGACGGCATATCCGTCAAAATCCTGTGAAATTCTTACGTCTCTTCCGAGGAAATCTGATTATCATCTATTAGGTCTGATATGTCTTTGTTTAGTTTCCGTTCCCGTTTCTTTCTGCTTTCTGCAAATTTCGAGGACGAAATTTTTGTTAGTGGGGAAGAAGTTGTAATACCTGAAATTCAGATAACCCGTAAAATTACCAAATTACCCCTGATAATATAAAACCTTAATAAACAACTTATAAAATTCTGAAATAATTCCAAAACATCTGAAATCGAACTATATCTGAAACAAAATAATTTCTGGGACAATGTACATCATTTTCATGTTCAAAAATAATCATACACATTTATATATAAAATTCCGAAAATTATACAATTAAATAAATATAATGTTTTTAATTCTTTTTAATTAGATTATATGTAAAAATAAAATAAGGAAAGGATAACAAAATCAACCCAATATTTATTTTGATCCTATACACCGAAAATACTGATCCTAATCCCCCCCCCCCCCCAAGTCGGTTCTTATCTTAAATAAACAAATCTTTTATTTTTTATAAAACCCTTTTTGCCGACCCATAAACTCGACAAACAAAAAATTCCCCAAACCCAAAACCACGACTCCTGGAGCTGATCTAATAATTTTCTGGTGATCTTTGGGTCATTGAGGAGTTAAGAAAAATAAGAACAAGAATTTAGAGGCCTTCGTTGGTGCTTGGTAATTGTTTTCATTCGGTTAATCACAAAAGAGGTAATTATTTTTAATTCTTAATCCTTACGTTCTAAAATTTTTACAGTATTTTTCTAGTGTTATACATGTTAAATATGACCTAGGAAAAATGATAAAATCGATCCATGCATGCTAATCTAAGCGTACGAAAATATAATGAACAAAGAACATGTAAATCACAATTATATGTAATTCGAATTTCTGGACATGATAGCTATTTTATTTAGACCTAATATGATGTAATAGACCTGGGAAAAATGATAGATCGAATTATGGTGGCCTAAATCAAGTCGTTGTAATTTTAGTGTCTAAAACATACGTAAATATGCAATATATGTTAAACGAATTTTCTGGGCATGTTCACTATTTTTCGTGGGTTCCTTATGAGTCATATGATCTGGGAAAAATATGGTTTTGATTTTTAGAAGCTTAAAATTTACGTGGTTAATTATTGATAAAACCGGATTTTAGAAAAATAAAGAAACAAATATAAATAAAAATTGTGGCCTCTAGGGTTTGGTTTCTTGGATGAATATCTGATCATTTAAGGTGTTTTAATGATGAATTAATGATAGTTCAATGATTGGTGAAAAGTAGGGTTTGAAATTGTTTATAAAAAGTCTAGGCGATTTGATCTAAAAAGTAAAAGGACCTGTTTTGCCAACTTTGAAACTTCTGGGATATTTTTGTAAGATCATATACATCTGTAAGAATGTGGGAAAAATATAACTTTGGGGTCCTAAGTGTAAATATTGCAAAATAATGAATTAATGGGAAATTAGGGTTTCGAATGGAAATAATTTAAAAGTGAGGGACCAAAAGTGTAAATCTGGAATTCTGAAGTTGTTTTGTGTTAATACTGATATAAAAAGGTTGTTGTGTAATTTTGAGGATTTTTGGGCTAATTATGTAATTGTTATGGAATTATGACTTAATATATATGTTTTGTAAACTTAAAGGGCTAAATAGGTAAATTCTGAATTCTGAGGGGTCAAATATGTAAAGTACTAACTTCTGATGATATATTCTGTAAATATGAAATATAATATGCTCGGTTGGTAATTATGGATATTGTAGGGTTTAAATTGTAAAATATGTAATTATAAGGTTGGTTTTGTAAATTATGAAACTAAAGGGGTGTAATATGTAAATTATGAAACTTAAGGGAATAAAGTGTAATTCTGAATAAAATGTGTATATAATTCTGTAACTTAAAGTATTTTCACTAATGACCTTGGAAATTGATGAAGTTACATTTAAAACCCTAAACTATGTAAACATGTCATAATTAAATCTAAACTTCTGTAACTTGATAAAATATATCATTATTCCATAATAATCTTTGAATAAGAGTTTAACCTAACCTGAACTAGTAATAATCTGAATTGGAATCTCTGGTAATTCTGTCTTCCTCTTCCTTAGGTGTGAAGAAGGAGAAGCCCTGACTTTCATCTTTGTGTTTGGTTGTTTTTCTGCTGTGCAATAAGGTACAGATATTCTGTCCTTTTTCAGTAAGGGCGTTTCATTCCTTTTTATTCAGTTTTTCATTTTCCTTATTAGGATTCCCTGTACCATTGCTATGTTCCCTTCTGTTTGTGAACCTTCCGTGTGATTCCTTTGTTTTGTGAGTCTTTATGATCTCTTTCATGTTCTGACTTGTTATACTTCTGAATTGATATCCTTATTATAATCCTCTTTGCTTTGAACCTTTTTCATGATTCCCTTTTGTTACGACATCTGATATAAGAATCTGTTATGTGAAAACCTTTTTAATTATGACTTGGAAATGTTTTGAGAAAAATAAGTTATTTTAAAGGAATGATTATGAATGGTGATATGATACTATTTTATATGACAGTTGTTAACTTTTGTGAAAACTAGTTTTAAAGAATGTTTTATGAAAAACCGTTTTGAAAGATTATTTTATGAAAATTATTCTGAAAGATCATTTTAGTGAAAACCGTTATTAAAGGAATGCTTTCAATGAACTTTTGACAGAAAATTCTAAAATGAACTTTTGCAATGAACTCTTAATTATGAACCTTTGATATAACCTTCTGAACCATTTGATATAATCCTTTTAATCTGAGCTTAAACTTTGATATAAAACTTAATCTGATAAACTTTGATTGGGACCTTTGACATTTATTTCTAAACTGTTTGACATGAACCTTTTGCCATGTACCCTTAAGATATGACCTTTGATTATTTTGATAGTACATCTGACCTTTGACCTACAGTCTGATGTCCGAGCCAATCACTAGGCATGAGGGTTTCATGTCCATGTCATTGACGCACCTCTGACATGACTCTAGGGCAGGAGAGTGATGACCTGTCCCGTCCCTTATTTATTATCTGCTATGGCCATTATATTATGATTATTGAATTATCTGTGGGGCGTATGGGTGCACTCTAGATTTGATCTGTTATCTGTTATATGCTTTCTGTTATTATATCTGGTGACTGATGGTGTGTGCGATACACGTCTTTCACATTGTCTGGGAGCTGATCACTCTACACAGGTTTGTTTTATTATATTGTTATGCTATGGCATAATCTGTTATCTGGGCTCGTGACAGATTTCTGTTTTTCCCTTATTCTATAACTTTATTGTTTTCTTTTTCCTCATTCTTTTCTTTTGTCCTTATTCCGTTCCTTACTCCTTTCGCTTTGATTTGTATCGGTATGATCTGTATTCTTGATTTTATTTGTACTACTCTCTATTACTGCTTTTGGTTATCTATATATCTGTTCACTGGGCTTTTTAAGCTCAGCCGCACGTTTCTTTTCGTGTGCGGCAGGTTTTAGTAGGAAGCTGGGAATGAGTGGAGAGTATACCTTTGGACTTAGAAGATTGGATAGCTATTCTGGATTGGAGTTGACTAGAAGATATCATAATTTAGAAGTAGTTGTTTTGGAAGTTCTCAATTGTAACCTTGTAGATTTAGTATTTCAGTTGTAATCCTTGAGATTTTTGTATTACTGAAAATGTATGCTTTGTTTTGATCTGACGTGAATCCATTATTGTGATATCTTTACCCTTGTCGGGTCGGGGTGTTACAGCTGTAATATGGCATTTTCCATACATAAGTGTTCATCAAGTGGTGGTCAACTTGGGTTCGGTTTGGATGGTTATGGTTCATGTTGAGGTAAAAGTTACCCCAGGATCGTTCAGGTCTTCTCCTTGACCTTGAGTGAACCTGAAACAAAGATAATGCACGTTAGCCTCGTCTTGGGTTTTATCCCAAGACCAAGCTCCGGCGCAAGGATAAGTGTTCGTCCGTCTGGGTGTAAATAAATATACTTTTGGTGAGTAATAAATGAGAGTGAAAGTAGTTAGTTACTGCATTGAATGTATTGGGGTATTTATAGCACCCCAAATACTGTGTATTCTCTGTACCTGGAGACAAGGAGCCAACCTACGCACAGTGGTCTAGAGACCACTGTACATGTACTTGACGTCCTATTCCGCATTATCCGGGACGGCGTACTTCTGGAGACATATCCCGTGAAACCCGGGGGAGGCGGCACTGTGTGTGTCTTGGTCCTTCCCAAGGTTCCTACTGTTTGTCCTTTATTATTTTATATCCCTGCTATCTGGTCCGGACGACCTGAATGGGATCCGTCCGGAAAGTATCGTCCGGTATGGATCGTCCGGATACATACACGAACATGTCCCTCCCCCAAGTATTGTATCTTTGGTTTCTAAATCAAAGGTACAATATTTGTAAAATTTTCCGTGCAGGACGGATGAAATAAATGCGAGAAGTTAAAATAATACC
Source organism: Artemisia tridentata subsp. tridentata (assembly GCA_021014915.2). NCBI lineage: Eukaryota > Viridiplantae > Streptophyta > Magnoliopsida > Asterales > Asteraceae > Artemisia > Artemisia tridentata. The sequence continues at coordinate 91,379,344 of CP139509.1, forward strand.
GTGAATCACTCTTAGGTTTTCGTGAGTTGCGACACGTATCCCGCTTCGCTCCTTTGACGGTCGAGATGCACCTTCTGACACGATAAGATGTTTCGTCTTATTCTCCTCATCCTTTATAAATAGGGTGTGATTCCTCATTTTTTACCACACTTACTGATGAAGCGAAAAGTGTACCGCTTTTAGGGGGTCATTTAAGCCCTAAATCATATTTATTTGATCAAATATTGCCCTAAATCGATCTTTTTGTCATTTTAGGTACTTTGGAGAAGAAATCTGGAAAAGGAAGCATTTTGGACGTTTTTGGAGCATAAAAGTGAAGAAAACGACAAAGTCTCCAAAGCTGCTGGAAAAGTACACTTGACGGCGTCAAGTATTGCTCTTGACGGCGTCATGGCTTGGCAAAAGAGGTGGATATGAAAAATACACGTGACGCACCAGAGAGTTTTGTAATGGAAAGTCTGACGGCGTCACCCTTTAAGGTGATCAAGGCCATCACGGTTTAAGCTAAAGAGAGACGGCGTCAAGCTTTATTCTGACGGCGTCAAGCCTTGATAAACCAGAGCGGATTTTGGAGCACTAAAGAGGGACGGCGTCAGGAAGACCATCCGGGAACCCTAGACACGGCGAGGTGACGGCGTCAAGATCTACAACGTGACGCCGTCAGCCCTTAAACTCTATATATAGTTTTGCAATTTTTAGTCATTAGTGTGCAACTTTGTGAGGAGAAACCCTAAGACGAATTTCTGCCATTTTTAAGGGTTTTCATACCCTTGGATCTCCCATGTTTAATTGAAGATAAGTAATCACTTAATCAATCAATATGTCTATGTGTTGTTTGATTATATCTTGTTCTTGTCTTTTGATTAACATGCTAGGCTAGATTTATCTTGTGTTTGCTTAGATCTAATGAAACCTAACTATTGATTATTAGTTGTTAGTGTGTTGTTAATTGTATTGGATGATTGTTTATCGATGTTAGGCTTAAGAAAACTGGCTAACCTCCTATACGGTAACTTGCTTGAACGTCTTAAGAAACATGAACCAATGCGTACTAGGTTTATATGGTTGTATTTAATGCATGAGCGAATTCTAGTGATCCCATGTTAGGAGCTTCCTAGCCGGCTCGACATAGGAGTGAAGTAGGAGCTTGTAGAGTTGGGGAAGTACGTACGCCACCCCACGATTGGTATTAAGGAATACACCCGTCATCCACGTAATTAATACACACTAATCAACCGGTAAAAGATAGTTAGGGAGTAAGGAAATCTGAGTAAACACATTTCTCTCCATATAAGTTTCACAACCTTTTCATTTTCAGTTATTTTATTTTATTTGCATTTGTAGTTATTTGGGTTAGTTGACTAGCAGCTAATTCCGCCCACTCTTTCAAACCCGAGATTTTACTTGCTTTCATAAAAATTATAAAAATACAAAAAGAATCTTCCCTCACCCTTAGACCTATTAGAGTAGTTTTTCAATCCTAACGACACTATTCCCCTAGAGAACGATCAATCCCCCGGTACTTGCCGCTTCACTATACTACATCGGTCAGGTACACTACCTGGTGGGGATTGCAAGCCTCTTGAGATCCCTCGAGAGGTAAAACCTGTTGTAAGGTCGCAAAACCACGCATCAAGTTTTTGGCGCCGTTGCCAGGGAATAGTTATTGTTTAGGTTGAATTTTTATTTTATTAGGTCTACTCACTAGATTCCTTTCTAGTGAGATTTTTATTTTATTTTTTTTAGGATTTCTTTAGTCTATCTTTTTTCTTCGTTTCTTTGTTCGTAACCATTACCATCCGACATCATGGAAGGTGGTAATATCCTTGATCGCTACGAGAGCTTGTTTCATCCATAGTGCTTGTTGACATGCCTTTCCAGCGCTTACATATTCGGCTTCTGTGGTAGAAATAGCAAGAGTGGTTTGCTTCTTCGAGAACCAAGATGTTAGACAACATCCCATTAACGTGCAAATTTCGCTAGTACTTTTTCTATCCACGTAGTCTCCCGCATGATCCGAATCCGCATAGACGATGGTTTCTATGCCCGATCCCTTAGGATACCATAATCCTAAGTGTATAGTGCCTTTAATGTATCGAAAGATACGCTTAACCGCTTCTAGGTGAGAGGTTTTGGGATCCTCTTGAAAGCGAGCACAAAGGCAGACACTAAACATGATATCCGGTCTACTTGCCGTTAAGTATAGTAAACTACCTATCATTCCTCTATATTTAGTGTTTTCTACGGACTCACCCTCTTCATCTCTTGTGAGTTTTACTTCCGTAGACATTGGTGTCTTCATGGGCTTAGCATCTTCTAATCCAAATTTCTTAAGCATTTCCTTAATGTACTTAGATTGATTAAAAAATATTCCATCTTCTAATTGTTTTATTTGTAATCCTAGGAAGAAATTAAGTTCACCCATCATACTCATCTCAAACTCATCATGCATGATTTTGGCGAATTCATCACACATATCCTGACAAGTCGATCCGAATATAATGTCGTCGACATATATTTGAACAATGATGAGATTTGGGCTTTTCTTTTTCGTGAAAAGAGTGTTATCTACCATTCCCATGGAATAATCATGTTTAATAAGAAATGCCTTTAATCGATCATACCAAGCCTTGGGAGCTTGTTTGAGTCCATATAAAGCTTTCTTGAGTTTATAAACATAATCAGGTTTTGCGAAGTCAATGAATCCTGGAGGTTGTGCCACGTATACCTCCTCATTGATAAAACCGTTAAGGAATGCACTTTTCACGTCCATTTGAAATAACTTAAAATCTAAGGCGCATGCATAGGCAAGTAGTATTCTTATAGATTCTAATCTAGCTACGGGGACATAAGTTTCGTCATAATCTATTCCTTCTTGTTGATTATATCCTTGGGCAACTAACCTAGCCTTGTTCCTAGTAACTATTCCATTTTCATCTAACTTATTTCTATAAACCCACTTAGTTCCTATGATGGTCATGTTCATGGGATTTGGGACTAGTTCCCAAACGTCATTAGTCTTAAATTGATTTAGTTCTTCTTGCATAGCCATAATCCAACTTTCATCTTTTAATGCCTCATTTATATTTTTAGGTTCTATAGTTGATAGGAAACAAAAGAAGTTATTTTTATCTTGAGCTTGTGATCTAAGAGTTCTTTGATTTAAGTTTCCTATTATATTATCTAACGGGTGTGATTTAGATTCCTTAACATTTACTATTTCGTCTTCACCTAATATTATATCTTCATTATCATCACCTAAGGGTTTAATTTTACTAACCTCAATAGCTTCTTCTTCAACAAGATCATCATCTTCTAAGGACACTGTCTTAGGTGGTGGTGGAGTTTCATCAAATGTTACATTTAAGGACTCTTCTACTTTCATAGTGTGTTTATTAAGTATTTATGTATGCTTTACTATTTTGTGAATACCCTAGAAAGATTCCTTCGTACGACTTAGGATCAAACTTAGTAAGGTAATCTTTTGTATTGAGAACAAAACATTTGCTCCCGAATACCCTAAAGTAATTTAGATTAGGTTTTCTACCTCTTAATAACTCATATGGGGTTTTTCCTAATATTCTCCTAATTGAGACTCTACTTATTATATATGTTGATGTATCTACAGCATGGCACCAAAATTTTTGTGGGATAGATTGTTCATTTAGCATTGTTCTACTCATTTCTTGTAAGGTTCGATTCTTTCTTTCTACTACCCCATTTGATTGTGGAGTGCGAGGAGCGGAGAAATTGTGAGATATCCCATTTAAATCACAATATTTTCCGAATTGCACTTCATTATCAAATTCCCGACCATGGTCCGTCCTAATTGCTACTATAGAACATCCTAATTTATTTTGAATCATTTTACTAAATATTTCAAATTTATTAAAGGCTTCGGTTTTATCACTTAAAAAACTAGTCCACGTGTATCGTGAATAGTCATCTACAATTACTAAGGTATAACGATTACCTCCGTAACTCCGCACAGCGGTTGGACCAAAAAGGTCCATGTGTAATAATTCTAGGCATCTAGTGGTGGAGACTATATTCTTAGCTTTGTGACTAGCATGTGCTTGCTTTCCTATTTTGCATGCATCACAAAAGTGTTGGTCATATCTTAGGTTAGGCAAGTTTCTAACTAATTCTTTAGAGGCTAGGGATTGTATTTGTTGCATATTTGCGTGACCTAATCTTCTATGCCACAATGTAGAGTTTTCATCTAAGGTTGCTAGACATATTTTATCTTCCGGTTTATTTCCTAGCTTCATAACATATACGCCACCTTTCCTAACTCCTCTACCTATGACCTTTCCGTCCTTAACTATTTCGCTATCTTTACTTGTAAAAGTAACCCTACACTTATTATCGCATATTTGTCCTATACTAAGCAAGTTATATGTTAAGTTATCTACATGCTCAACATTTTCAATAGTTAGGGAGTCTTGAGAGATCGTACCTTTGCCAATGATTTTTCCACGAAAATCACTACCGAAAATAACGTTACCTCCGTTGTATGCCTTGTAGGAGGAGAATAGCTTCCGGTTTACCGTCATGTGCTTCGAGCAACCGCTATCCTTAATCCATTCGTCGGGCTCCAAATTTATTCCTAGACATATTTCATCGGTGGCTTGAGCTACAAGTCACTTTTCGTCTTTTGCTTTGTCCACTTCATCTTTGTCGCTATCGCTCCATGTTCCACTAACAAATGCGCTTTCGTAATCGTAACCCGGTGGCTTTGGACATTCGCCAATGAGATGGTTTTGACTTCCACATCTAAAGCACTTTCTTTTCCCGTAGTTATCATTTCTATTTCTTTGTAGCGATCTTCTTTCATCTCGCGGTTGTCTCGTGAATCTTCCTCGTTTCTTGAAGAATTTTTTGAATTCTCTAACGGCCATTGCATATTCTTCGTCTTCACTATCATCACTTGAATCATCGTCATCACTAAGTTCCTTTTTGACTTTTAGCGCGAGAGACTTGAATTGATCTTTCTTGCTCTTGACCATTTCCGAGTCCCTCTTTATAATTTCTTCATGAACCTTCAAGTTGCCAATAAGCTCGTCAAGTGATAACGTTATCAAGTTCTTTGACTCTTCAATCGCCGTGACCTTTGCGCGCCATTTCGGATGTAATGCCCTAAGAAATTTCCTTACACAATTTTTGCTAGAAAAAGTCTCATCAAGTGCTTTTAAACTTGTGATGATTGTGTTAAATTTAGCAAATGCATTATCAATAGATTCCTCTTCAGGAATTGTAAATTGTTCATATTGTTGTACAAGAAGATCTATTTTATTATCTTTGACTTGACTATTACCTTGGTGAGTGATTAATAAAGAATCCCAAATATCTTTTGCGGTTTGACACATAAAAATTCTTTCATATTCTTTGCGTGGTAACGCATTATAAATAACCATTTTAGCTTCATTATTTTTCGCTAGTTTCCTTTTTAAATCATCATTTTGTTTTTCAAAAGGTACAATTTCATCTAATTTAGTTAGAATATTATATTGAATAGGGGGAAAATCACCATAGGTAATAATATGCCAAAGATCAAGATCCTTTGATTTCACATAAGTTTCGAATCTATATTTCCAATAAAGAAAACCATCACTTTCAAATAGTGGTGGTCTTTGCATAGATTGCCCTTCTAAATATTTTAAAGATTCCATAGATCGTTTCAAGTTTTAAAATACAGTTAATTTTAAAAATCTTGTTTGACCTGGCTCTTGATACCAATTGTGGAAAACTAGAAGGGGGGTTGAATAGTTTTATGTCCTTTTAAAATTTATTATGAAAACTTTATTTATTTTTTAAAACTTAGATTCGAATTTATGTGATCTCAACACCTTGAGCAATATGAACAATGTATATAAATAAATATAAATAAGTAATGCAAGTAAGGTAATAAAATGAAATAAAAGCTAGAGATGGAAAGATCTAACCGAGAGACAAGAGATTTATAGTGGTTCGGCTACAAGGACACCTTCCTTGCCCTACTCCACTCCCCGAGCACCTAACTGGAGAGTTTTCTTCACTATGTCAACAAGCTCCCTTATGGCGGAGAAAACCTTTACACAACTTTGGCTTACACCGGCTTAACGACACAAAGCTAGATGTCGAGTTCTAATCGTAGCTAGAACCAATCTCACAACTTAAACACGACTTAATCACACCTTCTTCTTCACGACTAGTTCACGACTTCTTCACGACTTCTTCACAACTTCTTCACGACTTCTTCACGACACTTCAAGATTTCTTCACTACTTCTTCACGACACTTCACGACTAAGCACAACCTATGTTCACTACTACTTCTTCACACCTTTACTACTTACACACCTTAACAACACAACTTCTCTACTTACACACTAACCTATCCCAAATAATTTATACACACAACTATCTAACAACAATACACAACTTATATACAAATATATGTGATGACACAAACAACTTAGGTATCTAAGTTGCAATACTTCTTCTCTAGTTGTTGAAGGAGTATTCTTCTTTTGCACTTGAATGAAGGAAGCTTGGATCACTTAGAAACCAAAGCTTAAGATTATATGATCAAAGGATTTTGAAGATATGAAATGTGATTTAAAACAGAAAGTTTTAGTGTGCAAAAGGTGAGTAAAAGTCCAGGAGAAGACTGGTATTTATAGGAGAAAATTTGGACAGCTGGAAGTCTACTGGAGCGGGGGCGGTCCCCTTAAATAGGGGGCGGTCCCCTTAATAATTAAGGGGGCCGCCTAGTAAAATTAAGGGCGCCGCCCCTTCTGTCCGTTGGCCAATTTTGTCCTTTTGTGGGGAAGGTTTTTCTGGAACATTTTAACTGATTTTGGTTAAAAATTTGAATTCATATTTTTATAAAAGATTAAACATTTTTATTTAATGCCAAAAATGTTTTTCAAAAATATATAAAATGTTTTTGATGTTTTATAAAAAATCTAGTTATTAAAAAAATGTTCCTTTGATCATATAATGCATTAAGCATTAGTTCATTCATACCTTAAGTGATTTGAGTTGTAGAAATAGATATTTACAACTAAATACTTGTTTACGTCATAATTTTCCGATTAATGATTTTACATTTTGTGATTATCAAAACGTAGAGATATCGAAAAATATTAATAACGTGTTTAGGCATTATTTATATCAACAGGGTATGTTCAAGAAAGTAATATATCAGAAAATCAACAACGAAAACGGAATACGAAAAATAAAAGTTACTGATATCTGCAGACGATGCGCCGTATCGAAAAAGTTGGATACGCCGTATCTTATTACGTTAAAATTTAATCAGACTTTTACTCAGAAAATAGATACGCCGCTTATAAATTTAGAATGCGCCGTATCAGTTTTAATTATCAAAAATCGATTATACTTATTAAGATAAATGCGTCGTATTAACAAAGGTTAATGCGCCGTATTTTCGTTACGTTTCAAAATACAAGATTTTTTATTCAGAAGATGCGCCGTATTGATAAAAATCGATGCGTCGTATCTGTTTAATAATTCGAAAACTGTTTTTAATTAAAATAATAAATACGCCGTATCTGTAAAAACAGATGCGCCGTATGGCGTTAACGTTTAGAAAAATTTCTTATTAAAAACAGAATACGCCGTATCTTGGGGAAAGATGCGCCGTATTCGAATTAATTAAACGCGTTGTATTTTATAAAAATTAAACGCAATACGCCGTATCTATGAAAATAGATGCGCCGTATCGTTTGAATTAGCTCAGTACAACGATAGCAGAATACAGAAAATACGAAAAATAAAAACAAAAATAAAAACAAACGAAAATAAACAAAAATAAAAGCACACAAAAACAGAAAATATGCAAAATAATACAATGAATGCAATTTAACCTAATATACAACAGAGTTAGCGGTTAGAATTAAAATTAAAAACCTAATTAAAATACTAATCAAATTAACAGATAATAACAATTCACTCCCCGGCAACGGCGCCAAAAACTTGATGTGTCGTGTGCGTATGCTCTAATTTATACCCACGGTATGTCGTTGTGGTTTTAGCAGTATTCAAGTTTTAAATTTATATTTAGCCGACTTATCAATAACACACACACTTTAACGAGCAGTGTACCCGGTCAGTATGAATATAATGGTAAGTAGAGTGTCGATCACTAATAGTGGAACGTATTATCTAGTTATTCTAATCAGTATTTTAATATCTTAAGTTAGCTATACAACCTAATCTAACGCAAGGGGGTTCAGCCTGAGAGACTGGCACGATTTGGTTATGATTAAAGGTAAACTAAACTAATAGGCACGAATCAGCGATTAGCACACACGTACATAGATAAATACTTGAGACAATAAGAAGACCTGTCCTGATAGTTTAAGTAGCTTGTCACTTGTTTTATTGCTAGTTTTATATGAAGTGTATGTAATTAATCCTTTCTCGTTGGCTCTAATCTTATCGGCGAGTAAACCCTTAATGATTACTTATGACTATCCTATTTATCCTTTCTTCCTACTTTTCTACAGACGATAGAATGCATAGGTGATAAAATAAATAGGCGAGGGCAGAGGCATGGCGACCCGATCAACGCTCAGCTAGACACAGAGGTTATCAATGCACTAATAAAAGTCACCAAAGACATCAACATATAAACTTTAATTAATGGGAAAGCAATATTAAGAGTAGTGCAACCTTTCCGTTGTCACATTACACAAGCCCATCAATCCTGATGAATTAAAGTTTACTAATACAATAAAACAAAACTACTTAATGAATTGAATACATGCAGGACCTTCTTACAGCTCTTGTATCTTCGTTCAAGGTGTGTCTTGTGCTGCTACTTCGTCTGAATTCGTCCTAGGGTTTCTGTCTTCTCGTACTTAGCTAAATGTCGAACTAGGGCTCTCGAAATTCGTCTGGTCTTGGGGTATTTATAGTTTCTGTCTGAGGGTTAGATGCGGCGCATCGGATAAGTAGATGCGGCGCATTGACTTAACTTCGCGTGGGGTCCAAGATTAATATATTCAGGAATATTCGTACACCGCCAGAAGATGCGGCGTAACTCCATTCATAGATGCGGCGCATGTCCTTTGCCGTCTTGGATAATATCATGTTAAATCTTGATAGTGATGCGCCGTATGTAATAAGTAAGATGCGGCGCATCTGGAGTAGAACAAGAAGTTTCATATGCAACGCATGACAGAATTGCATGCGTGCATTCTTCAAAGTCAGGCAATGGTCTTCAATCTCTTCATTTCAGCAGCCTTTTCCAATCTTGATCATTTTTCTCCATTTTTAGTCCATAATAGCTAAGTTTCACCAAATGCTTGTTTTTAACTGAGAATTATAAAAGTAAACGATTAAGTATCAATTCTCACAGATAATATAATAAAACAAGTCAAATAAATAGGATAAATGATGATAATAAAATGTACTTATTTGAGTTCATCAGGGAACGACAACCGTCCGGCGAATAACGCCTAGGTTTTTCCCTTGTGAATAGTACATTTTGGGGGACGATAACCGTTCGGTGAATAACACCTAGGTTCTTCCCTTGTGAGTAGCACATTTTGGGGAATCGATAACCGTCCGGTGAATAGCACCTAGGTTCTTCCCTTGTGAATAGCACATTTTTGGGGAATCGATAACCGTCCGGTGAATAGCACCTAGGTTCTTCCCTTGTGAATAGCACATTTTTGGGGAATCGATAACCGTCCGGTGAATAGCACCTAGGTTCTTCCCTTGTGAGTAGCACATTTTGGGGAATCGATAACCGTCCGGTGAATAGCACCTAGGTTCTTCCCTTGTGAATAGCACATTTTTGGGGAATCGATAACCGTCCGGTGAATAGCACCTAGGTTCTTCCCTTGTGAATAGCACAATTTTGGGGAATCGATAACCGTCCGGTGAATAACACCTAGGTTCGTATAATAGACACTGACTACACATCGATCGGAGGTAGCTAGCCGTCCGTCGAAGTCATTATTAACTTATGTCTAACATTGTTTTGCCGAAAAATTGCTACCATCCCAACTCGGGAAGCAGCGTACATTTCATTTCATATATATTAAACATTCCATTAGGATTACATTCGTTTACATATAGCACCGCCTTAAGTTCATTGCATTCCACGTGCGTGGAACTTCCCTATCGTCCATCTTCATGAGCTTGTAAGAGCCATTCTGGAAAGCTTCTATCACTCGGTACGGCTGATGAGTGCCTAAATACTCATTATTTCTGTCACATTTTATCTGCAAAAACATTTAAAAACATGCAGATATGCTTCAAAATACTGAAAATATCATAAAATGTGTTTTTATATGACTCAGGAACAAAAAGATTGAAAACAAGTGAAAAACGAACAAAGTTTACATAATTGTCACTTTCAGTCCCTGAAGTTTCACAAATTGGCAGATTTAGTCCCTGAAGGTTTAAAATGAAAGAAAAGTCAACTTTAGTCCTTGGGATATCAAACATATTCACTTTTAATCCCTGGATGAAAGTTTTCTAAAAATGACAACTTTTACCCCTCAAGTTTCAAAATTGGCAAAACTAGTCCTCGGGTATTTAAAAATTGGAATTTATCAAATATTACCCTTGTGCTATTTATAATTGGCAAAATATCCCCTTTTGATAACTTTGGAAAATTGTCTACTCAACCCTTCAAGAATTCAGTAATTACAACTTTGGTCCTTGTGATTATACTACAAACCAAACCGGACCCTCATTAACTAAACCCAATCCTTATATTAATTAACCCAATCCAACCCTTAATAATAAAACCCAGCCCAACAGCCAACTAAAGCCCAATCCCAAAACCAAATAACCCGATCCAACCCACTTCCTTTATTTAAACCCAGGGTCAAACTAAAGTTTGACCCGTCTTCTTCCCAACTCACCCGCCAAAACCACCATCACCCCTAGTTTTCTCTGCAATACCACCCCCCTCCTATCCCACTTACCTAACAAAACAAGAAGCATTTAAAGCTTCTTCTCCACCTCCACAAAATGCATTAATTGCAATAACCTGCTCGAATCCACTACTACCACTTTTGGCGCCAAAATCAGTTTGAGTGGCTCAGATCAATTGAAGATAATTCAAGGGTGCAGATGTGATCAAGGATGTCGGCTAAGGGTTTCCCACTTTATCTTTGTATATATAGAACAATGTAATAGGAAATAAAGAGTAGTTAATTTTTATTTAATCGTCTTTAATTACCAGTCATTTCTTTATTGTAATTTTCATTTCCAGTAATCAATACAAGCAATTTACAGTCATTTTGATCTTATTTTAATACATCTTGCATTTAATTTCAGTTACTTTACAATTTCAAGTTTTACTATAATTCGTATTAAGTTAAATGTTATTTGGAAAAGCTTATTATCTGTTTACATAAGCTTATATAAGCTAATTATAGCTTACTGTGAGCTTATGTTAGTTTAATCCTGCTCCAATTCAAGAAAGAAGAAAAAGTCAAAGAAAGTCAACAAAAGCTCAAAATAAGCAGTTCTGGGAGTAGAAGCTAATCTGGATGGCTTTTCTGGTTTCTAGCTTGTTGACAACAAGCTAGGAGTGGTTTCTGGTCCTTGTTCTTTGATTCACAGTCCAATTCAGTTGTAAGCTATTTCATTAGTTTGCATTATTTTGATCATTACTGTTGAATAACTTTTGTCAGCTTATTTCTATAAGTTCTTGCTTATTTATAGTTCTTAAGTGTATTTCGTGGGTTAAATTAGCTTTTTATAGCTTTTGTATCATTTTCACTAAAAACACTAAAAAAGTCCAAAAATAGCAAAACATAGTATAGCTTAATTTATCACTTAATTCTGTTCTAAAAGTTGCTTATTATAGTTTATATAAGTTATTTAATCAATAAAACTCAGCAATCATAAGTTGAATTGTCTGTTTTCTTTGAAAATCCACAACAGACACCCTATAAAGGGTTGTTTGGTTTAACTCAGTCAACAGGTCAAACCTCATGTTACTGTAGATTTGCCATTAGCTCAACTTTGTTCTAGCTTATTTTGATCCTTATAAGCTGTTTTCAAGATTTGATTAGCAACATAAATAGAAAAACCATATTTGAGTGCCCTGTGCACTTTTCAGAAATCAAAAAGCTCAAATAAGCCATTTATAGCCCCAAGCTTATTTGGCCTTTTTTCTTTGCTTCTCTGAGTCAATTTGAGTTCATTTAGAGTAGAGACAAGAGTTGGTTTGCAGCCCTTTGGCTTGTGCTACCCTGCACAGGTCTGCACACAACAACTCAGTATACACTGAGTTGTTGTTGCTGCTGATCTTTCATCAATTATAGCTTATTTACATAAGCTCAGGCCTAGCTTTTTGGTTTTTTGAATAGCCAGTAGTACTAGCTCACTTTTGCCCCCATTAGTTTGCATCTCAGAGCTTATTTGAACTGCTTAAATTGCCTTGAAAGTTGGCCAATTTCCTGAGTTTCTGCTGAAGCTTTGCTACTGCTTATCTTCTTTTCAGCTTAATTACTTGTGCTTATTTGTGCTTTTCAGTTGTTTTGTGCTTCTTATAGTTTATTAAACTTATCCTGAGCTTTTGGTAGAGTTTTGTGCTTATTAGCTTATTTCTAGCTTATTAGCTCAACTGCTTATCTGTCCAACTGCTTATCAGGGCTTATTAAACTTTTGATTTTAATTTTCCTAGCTTTTAAATATTAATTTTGACTTATCCTGAATTTTTCATATTTTTCCTAAGTCATTTGATATTTTTAATCTTTTTAATTAGTTTCTATTAGTAATTAAAGCATAATAAATAAAATAATAATCAGAAAAATATAAATCTAATTTTCATAATTTTCTTTTGTCATTTTTAATCCAGGAAAAATATAATAATATTTTTAGACCTTAAGAAAAACAAAAATAGAAAATAAGTGATAGCTTCTATTTAATAGAATTTATCTTTTTAAATTTTTAATTAAGAAAGTTTCATTTTTATAATTTTCTTAGCTTCTTTTTACTTAATAATATTTATAGAAAAAGTTTTAGATTTTTCTTTGTTCATTTATTATTTTTTATAAATTTAAATAGTTTAATAAGTAATTAAATAATAAATAATTAATAATAATTAGATAAAAAGTTAAAAAAATATAATTTAAGTTTTTAAATAAGTTTTAAGTCATTTTACATTTCTAGTTTTTAAATTTCATATATTTCAGTTTTTGTCCCATTTTAGCTTTCCCGTTACGCGTTTTAGTTTATTTTTATTCGCGTTTAATTTTCTTGTGCATATTTGTTTATCATTTGTTATTTAGAATTATTAAAAAAGCAAAATCCAAAATATCTAATCACATCAGTCACTCTAATCCTAACTTTTCACAGTTTGCCCATTCACACCTCGTTGGGAAACGATTCGGGTAATTACTTACCTGTCTTCACACTACACACGAACGTGAGTTTTTGCAAGTATCCTTTTTCACAAAGGGGTAATTTGTAATTATTCACGCGTATCCGCTGTCTGCATTTATTTAATAGTGCGTTCGCGACGGACCAAATTTTGTGTAAGTTTTAGCGATTAGTGATTTGAGACCCTTCTTCCAAGAAGTTCCTATTTCCCATAAACAATATAAAATACAAAAATATTTTTCTTTTCTTTTCTATATATATTATTATTATTATTATCATATAAAAAATTAAAAACCCAAAAACATTTTCCGTTTTCTTTAATAAATACAAATAAAATTTACCATCGAGAACCAAGACAGAGTACTACCTAACTGGGGGTACGACCATAATAAGTTCCCAAACATCAGATTTAAAACTTGCCTTTGTATCACTTGCGAATATCGGCTCACCTTTGATTGATAAACAAACTATAACGGAGGTTTAAGGATAGTCTGACATTAAATTGTCGGACTGAAAGAAGCGGGTTTTTAAGGAGCAATTAATTGCCCACCTCTGCTTCTCCGCCACTCTGTGCGTTTATCTTTTAGAGAGCTACCGTACGCTTGTTGATTATTGGTTTAAGTTCACTTGTGTTTTTTCTCGATCTTGATTTTAATTGAAAATTTTGCTAAAAGTGCATGCGCACTCGTTCTTCTAGGTCATCAAGCCCTTTCCGTGAGCTTGGAAACATACCTCGAAGACGCCGTAGACGTTCTGCTCCATCAGTCGTACCCGAGATACGGACTGATCCCGAAACCCCTGACATCATGGCAGAAGACCGTCCTATGAATGAGCTTCTCCAAGCTCCCACCAATGGGTACGGAGATGCCATTGTTGTTCCAGCCATCGTGGCTGAGAATTTTGAGCTTAAGACTGGGTTGATAAACCTGGTAACCCAGCGGCAATTCTATGGTTTTGACAGGGACGATCCTCAAGATCACATTAGATGGTTCAATAAAATCACATCTACCATCAAATGCAAAAGTGTCCCTGAGGAATCAATAAAACTTCTTCTTTTCCCGTTTTCCATCGATGGGGCAGCCCGGATTTGGCTTGACAAACAACCCCCTCGATCTATAACAACATGGGAAGATTTGGTTCAGAAATTTGTGAATGAATTCTTTCCTCCTTCTAAAACCACGTATCTGAAAAATGAAATCATGAAATTCTCTCAACGGTTTGATGAACCATTTGGAGAGGCATGGGATCGTTTCAAAGAATTGCTCCGCAAATGTCCTCATCACGGTTTCACCGATTTGATGCAAATGGACACTTTCTACAATGGGTTAAACCCATCTGACCAAGATTCTCTTAAAGCCTCAGCTGGAGGTAATTTTCTGAGCAAATCCACTAAGGAAGCCATTGCACTCATTGAAAATAAGTCAAAGGTCCGCACTGCACGAGCCAGACCATATAATTCTCAGGCTAGTGCAGGTCCTTCTACTTCATCTCCCGTGAGTCAGTCTAGTACTGATACTCAGCTTGCTGAACTCACGAAGGTTATTCAAGCTTTGGTTTTCTCCACACAAAAGAAAGAGTCCGCTCCGCAAACTTCTCACACTGCTGAAATCAAAAAAGTAGAAGTTTGTGTTACTTATGGTGGTCCTCACGCTTACTACAATTGTACTGCCACCGATGGCAATGCATTTGAAGTCAAAGCTTTAGCCGGATCTTCCAATCAAGGAGGTGGCCAATACAATCCTCAAGTGGAAACAAACTACCGTACTAGCAATCAACATGGACCACCCGGATTTCCTCCTCCTAACAATCCAAATAGGATTAATCCTAATCAGCAAAGAGGGCAAAACACGCAGAATCAATATCATGCCCCGAACAATCAATACCCACCCCAAAGGGGTAATCAAGGGTATTCAGCTCCTAATTCCTAAAGACCTCTCTCGAGTGAACTTGATAGCTACATCAAGGTTAATGAGACCAATATGAAGGCAATGCAAAATCAAATCTCTAATTTGAAGAATGAATTTCAGTCCTCAATACACAAGCAAGGAACTGAGCTTTCAAACAAAATCGATCATTCTCAAAGCGAAGTTAAGAATATGTTTGCCAGTCTCATGGACCATCTCAATCCACCTTCTACCTCGGGAGGTCTCCCAAGTAACATTGTTGTCAACCCAAGGGGTGAACTCAAAGCTGTCACTACACGTAGTGGTAAAGCTCATGATGGACTCAAGGTGATAAAGGACCCGGTACTTTCCACTAACAATGGAAGTGCTAAATACGTCCAACCCTCGGTCATCCAAAATTCTACACCCACAATTGCTCCTCAACCGTCAAGAATAGATCCAACTCTATCACGATTTACGGTTAAAAGTTTGTCAACCAAACTTAGTGAGCAAAGAACAGCCAGATATTATTCCGAGATGCTCAATGCTGTTCCTGTCAGTGTACTTGATGACAGTGATGATGATGAAGATACCACTTTCGTCAAAGCTGTCACCACTCGGAGTGGTGCTGCTTATGAGGGACCCTCTGGTCCTATTCCTCCTCCGTTGTTTGAAATGGAAAAAGAGACGGAGGATACAACGGACAAAGTGCAAATTTCAAGCCCACAAAGTACAGCACATGTCCATCCTCCGGTTGTCCCGAAAAATAAATCCAAACCGGGAGTTGTCTTTGAATCTGTTATGACTCCTGAAGTCATTACCCCTAAATCCAAACCTTACATTCCTTACCCATCGCGCTTAAATGAGCAAAAGCTCCGTGAGAAGGCTAGTCAACAAATGGACAAATTCTTTCAAATCTTTAAAGAATTGCATTTTGACATAAGTTTTGCGGATGCTATCATTCTGATGCCCAAATTTGCATCAACAATCAAACACTTGTTAAGCAACAAAGAAAAACTGATTGAAATGGCTAAAACTCCATTAAATGAGAACTGCTCAGCGGTTATCTTGAAAAAGCTTCCGGAGAAGCTTGGAGATCCTGGAAAGTTTCTATTACCTTGTGTATTTCAGGGAATGGTTGAATGCTATGCCTTGGCCGATCTAGGTGCAAGCATCAACCTGATGCCTCATTCAGTATGGAAGAAACTTTCTCTTCCGGCTCTTACTACTACATGCATGACTCTTGAGCTTGCAGATCGAACCATATCTCATCCATGCGGCATTGCCGAAGATGTGTTTGTGAAAGTAGGTAAGTTCCATTTTCCAGCTGACTTTGTGGTTGTTGAATTCGACACAGATCAAAAGGTTCCTCTCATTCTGGGAAGAGGATTCCTAAAAACGGGCCATGCTCTTATTGATGTATTTAAGCATGAGATCACTTTGCGTGTGGATAAGGAAGCTGTTACCTTTAACCATGATCAAACTTTGAGGTACTCCTCAAATTAAAATTCTGCATCGGTTAACCGAATCGATGTCATTGATGTTGCTTCAAAGGAGTACTCTCAAGAAAGTCTTGGTTATTTTCATAATTCTGTGAGTGGTAATCCCACCACATCTTCTCTGCCTTTCATTTCCGACTCTTCCCCTTCTCTCACTCCGTTTGAGGGAAGTGATTCCAATTTGGAAGAGATCGAGGCTTTTCTCAAGTGTGATTCATTTCTGGAAGGAATTGATAACGCTGAGATTGATCTGGAGGGAGATATTCTTTCTCTTGAGAAATTGTTAAATCAGGACAATTCTTCTCCTCTCCCTCCCGTTGAACTTCATAAAAAGGAAATCAAGTCAGTTGAGAAAACTGATAAATTTCCGGAGATCAAGTTTAAGGACTTGCCTCCTCCACTTGAATATGCAATTCTTGAGGAGGAAGTTCTTGTCTTAATTGCTATTCAGATCACTCTTCTTCCCTTCACCTACCCGGTGATTTCCCCTATCTTTCACTCATTCGGGAGTGAGGATATTACCTTTGACCCCGGCATTTTCCATTTAACATTGGTTTAAATGCCGGATTTATCTCATCGGTGTGGAACTTTCTTATGTTCAATTGGTTATTCAAACATTTTGAATGAAAGTCCGATGGAGATGGTTTCTTCCACTTACTTCCCCATGAACCAATGAATTCGGGGTCGAGTCAATCTAGCGACTCGGTTATCAAAAACAGTAGTAAAACATGGGTTTTCACCCATGTCTCACCTAAGTGTGGGGGGGGGGGGATGCCCCACATGTTGTAAATATTTACAGTCAAAATATATATATATATATATATATATATATATATATATATATATATATATATATATATATATATATATATATATAGTGTATCTTTATTTTGAGAACCCTGTTAAGTGCGGGAACTGCGAGAACTCCAATTTTGCATTAGAAAACATGCATGTTCATATAAAACATGTATGTTTTCTTACATACACCTTAATACACATACTTGAGTAACACACATGTTCATATAAAACCTGTTAAGTGCAACAGATCAATGCAAAATGGTTTTTATTTTCAAAACCTTGTTAAGTGCGGGAACTACGAGAACTCCAATTTTGCATTAGAAAACATGCATGTTCATATAAAACATGTATATTTTCTTACATACACCTTAATACGCAGGTATGTGTATTAAGGTGTATGTAAGAAAACATACATGTTTTATATGAACATGCACGTTTTCTAATGCAAATTTGGAGTTCTCGCAGTTCCCGCACTTAACAGGGTTCTGAAAATAAAGCTCCCCTATATATATATATATATATATATATATATATATATATATATATATATATATATATATATATATTATAAAATAATGGCTATTAGTATTTCCCTTTCACGTTCTAAGTGTTGGTTTAACAACCGGTTCTTTGAATATTGAGGGCAATATTCAGTTCTAAGTGTGGGGGGGGGAATTCTAGCGAATTTGATCAAATGTACCATCTAGTACCCCCATTTTAGCCAAAATTTTAAAATTTTTTCTCACTTAGAACGCAATAAATGGTTATCAGTCCGCCATGTCTAACCCACATAAGGATTGGCTAATCCGAGAGCAAACGGCTCTTGGTAAAGATAAATCAAATCCGTTTATGGCTTGCAATTTGCCCAAAATTGTATGGTATTCGACTCACCATATCTTTATAAGTGAAGAGTTGGCTAGCCCGCAAGGTTATGGCTTGTGGTTAAGGCAGTAGAAAAACCATGATTGGTAATCAGCTCACCAAAGATAATAACTGTATTTTACAGTGCTGCAAAAAAAGGTCTACAAGGCCGATTAATCGCCGATTAGGTGCTACAAGGCCACCGACCTTGCCGATTTATGTAACTGGGTCAAACAAATAGGTCAACCGTGGTCAACGGCGGTCAATGGTGGTCAAACTTGCCGGAAACCTATAAATCTTGCCTGAAGTACCCAAACTCAATGTAAACTTATTTTGATCACTTATAGTAATTATTTAAGTCTATTACAAGTTGTTTT
Organism: Artemisia tridentata subsp. tridentata; assembly: GCA_021014915.2. Classification (NCBI taxonomy): domain Eukaryota; kingdom Viridiplantae; phylum Streptophyta; class Magnoliopsida; order Asterales; family Asteraceae; genus Artemisia; species Artemisia tridentata. The sequence continues at coordinate 91,398,123 of CP139509.1, forward strand.
TTAGAAAATTCCTTGCCGGAAATACCTAAAACTCACCAGAAATACACAAAACTTGCCGGAAATAACTAAAATTTGTCAGTAATGCCAATCCGATTAATCACCGATTAATCCCGCCTAGACCGATTACAAGCTACAAGGTGGTCGACCGCCCGACTACCGATTCACGATTTTTGCAACCTTGGTATTTTATCTAAGAGTTGGCTAGTCCAGAAGCAAACGGCTTCTGCTAAAGACAAATCAAAACCGTTCACAGCTGATGGTTTGCTCAAAATCATTTGGTTATCATTGTACCAAAGTATCACATACTAAAACATTGGCTACTCCAGAAGTAATGGCTTTTGGTAAAGAGAAAAATCCATTAAAACTTCATAAAAGATTGCTAGGGACTAGCAATAGTTTAGTGTGGGGGATTGATGAGTGCCTAAATACTCATCATTTCTGTCACATTTTATCTGCAAAAACATTTAAAAACATGCAGATATGCTTCAAAATACGGAAAATATCATAAAATGTGTTTTTATATGACTCAGGAACAAAAAGATTGAAAACAAGTGAAAAACGAACAAAGTTTGCATAATTGTCACTTTCAGTCCCTGAAGTTTCACAAATTGGCAGATTTAGTCCCTGAAGGTTTAAAATGAAAGAAAAGTCAACTTTAGTCCTTGGGATATCAAACATATTCACTTTTAATCCCTGGATGAAAGTTTTCTAAAAATGACAACTTTTACCCCTCAAGTTTCAAAATTGGCAAAACTAGTCCTCGGGTATTTAAAAATTGGAATTTATCAAATATTACCCTTGTGCTATTTATAATTGGCAAAATATCCCCTTTTGATAACTTTGGAAAATTGTCTACTCAACCCTTCAAGAATTCAGTAATTACAACTTTGGTCCTTGTGATTATACTACAAACCAAACCGGACCCTCATTAACTAAACCCAATCCTTATATTAATTAACCCAACCCAACCCTTAATAATAAAACCCAGCCCAACAGCCAACTAAAGCCCAATCCCAAAACCAAATAACCCGATCCAACCCACTTCCTTTATTTAAACCCAGGGTCAAACTAAAGTTTGACCCGTCTTCTTCCCAACTCACCCGCCAAAACCACCATCACCCCTAGTTTTCTCTGCAATACCACCCCCCTCCTATCCCACTTACCTAACAAAACAAGAAGCATTTAAAGCTTCTTCTCCACCTCCACAAAATGCATTAATTGCAATAACCTGCTCGAATCCACTACTACCACTTTTGGCGCCAAAATCAGTTTGAGTGGCTCAGATCAATTGAAGATAATTCAAGGGTGCAGATGTGATCAAGGATGTCGGCTAAGGGTTTCCCACTTTATCTTTGTATATATAGAACAATGTAATAGGAAATAAATGAGTAGTTAATTTTTATTTAATCGTCTTTAATTACCAGTCATTTCTTTATTGTAATTTTCATTTCCAGTAATCAATACAAGCAATTTACAGTCATTTTGATCTTATTTTAATACATCTTGCATTTAATTTCAGTTACTTTACAATTTCAAGTTTTACTATAATTCGTATTAAGTTAAATGTTATTTGGAAAAGCTTATTATCTGTTTACATAAGCTTATATAAGCTAATTATAGCTTACTGTGAGCTTATGTTAGTTTAATCCTGCTCTAATTCAAGAAAGAAGAAAAAGTCAAAGAAAGTCAACAAAAGCTCAAAATAAGCAGTTCTGGGAGTAGAAGCTAATCTGGATGGCTTTTCTGGTTTCTAGCTTGTTGACAACAAGCTAGGAGTGGTTTCTGGTCCTTGTTCTTTGATTCACAGTCCAATTCAGTTGTAAGCTATTTCATTAGTTTGCATTATTTTGATCATTACTGTTGAATAGCTTATTGTCAGCTTATTTCTATAAGTTCTTGCTTATTTATAGTTCTTAAGTGTATTTCATTGGTTAAATTAGCTTTTTATAGCTTTTGTATCATTTTCACTAAAAACACTAAAAAAGTCCAAAAATAGCAAAACATAGTATAGCTTAATTTATCACTTAATTCTGTTCTAAAAGTTGCTTATTATAGTTTATATAAGTTATTTAATCAATAAAACTCAGCAATCATAAGTTGAATTATCTGTTTTCTTTGAAAATCCACAACAGACACCCTATAAAGGGTTGTTTGGTTTAACTCAGTCAACAGGTCAAACCTCTTGTTACTGTAGATTTGCCATTAGCTCAACTTTGTTCTAGCTTATTTTGATCCTTATAAGCTGTTTTCAAGATTTGATTAGCAACATAAATAGAAAAACCATATTTGAGTGCCCTGTGCACTTTTTAGAAATCAAAAAGCTCAAATAAGCCATTTATAGCCCCAAGCTTATTTGGCCCTTTTTCTTTGCTTCTCTGAGTCAATTTGAGTTCATTTAGAGTAGAGACAAGAGTTGGTTTGCAGCCCTTTGGCTTGTGCTACCCTGCACAGCTCTGCACACAACAACTCAGTATACACTGAGTTGCTGTTGCTGCTGATCTTTCATCAATTGTAGCTTATTTACATAAGCTCAGGCCTAGCTTTTTGGTTTTCTGTATAGCCAGTAGTACTAGCTCACTTTTGCCCCCATTAGTTTGCATCTCAGAGCTTATTTGAACTGCTTAAATTGCCTTGAAAGTTGGCCAATTTCCTGAGTTTCTGCTGAAGCTTTGCTACTGCTTATCTTCTTTTCAGCTTAATTATTTGTGCTTATTTGTGCTTTTCAGTTGTTTTGTGCTTCTTATAGTTTATTAAACTTATCCTGAGCTTTTGGTAGAGTTTTGTGCTTATTAGCTTATTTCTAGCTTATTAGCTCAACTGCTTATCTGTCCAACTGCTTATCAGGGCTTATTAAACTTTTGATTTTAATTTTCCTAGCTTTTAAATATTAATTTTGACTTATCTTGAATTTTTTAGATTTTTCCTAAGTCATTTGATATTTTTAATCTTTTTAATTAGTTTCTATTAGTAATTAAATCATAATAAATAAAATAATAATCAGAAAAATATAAATCTAATTTTTATAATTTTCTTTTGTCATTTTTAATCCAGGAAAAATATAATAATATTTTTAGACCTTAAGAAAAACAAAAATAGAAAATAAGTGATAGCTTCTATTTAATAGAATTTATCTTTTTAAATTTTTAATTAAGCAAGTTTCATTTTTATAATTTTCTTAGCTTCTTTTTACTTAATAATATTTATAGAAAAAGTTTTAGATTTTTCTTTGTTCATTTAGTATTTTTTATAAATTTAAATAGTTTAATAAGTAATTAAATAATTAATAATTAATAATAATTAGATAAAAAGTTAAAAAAATATAATTTAAGTTTTTAAATAAGTTTTAAGTCATTTTACATTTTTAGTTTTTAAATTTCATATATTTCAGTTTTTGTCCCATTTTAGCTTTCCCGTTACGCGTTTTAGTTTATTTTTATTCGCGTTTAATTTTCTTGTGCATATTTGTTTATCATTTGTTATTTAGAATTATTAAAAAAGCAAAATCCAAAATATCTAATCACATCAGTCACTCTAATCCTAACTTTTCACAGTTTGTCCATTCACACCTCGTTGGGAAACGATTCGGGTAATTACTTACCTGTCTTCACACTACACACGAACGTGAGTTTTTGCAAGTATCCTTTTTCACAAAGGGGTAATTTGTAATTATTCACGTGCATCCGTTGTCTGCATTTATTTAATAGTGCGTTCGCGACGGATCACTCGGTACGGCCCTTCCCAAGTAGGCCCCAGTTTTCCTAAATTCTCCACTCTACTGGCTTCATTCTTCCGGTATACAAACTCTCCGACTTTGAAAGACACTGGCCGGACCCTTTTGTTGTAATACTGTTCCACTTTAGACTTGTATTTTGCTTCTCTTATGGCTGCTGCCTCCCGCCTTTCCTGTAGTATATCCAAGTTTAGCCGCATTTCGTCTCCATTCATTCCCTCCTGGATCATCATAGTCCTGTGAGTTGGCATTCCAATTTCCGCAGGAATTACTGCTTCGCTTCCATACGTGAGGCTGAACGGTGTCTCACCGTTACTTGTTTTTAGGGACGTTCGATGAGCCCAGAGGACATTGGGAAGTTCATCCACCCATCCGGCTCGCTCTCTTCCCAGGCGTGTCTTAATGCCTTGCATTAAGCTTTTGTTGGCCCTTTCCACCAGTCCGTTAGCTTGTGCATGCGCCACCGCTGTGTTTATCTGTGTTATCTTTAGCTTTTGGCACCAGGTTTTGAACGGATCCTTGACAAAATTTGTTCCATTGTCTGTAACAATGATGGACGGAAGACCGTAGCGGCATACTATGTTGTTCCACACAAACTTAATGACTTCTTTCCCTGTGGTTCTGGCCAACGATTTTACCTCGATCCACTTGGTAAAATAATCGATTGCTACTATGACGTATTGAACTTTTCCTAACGCGGCTGGCAGAGGGTCGAGCACGTCCATCCCCCATTGGTAAAATTGCCATGGTGCCATGATAGACGTCATAAGACATTTGGGTAGCTTTGGCACCGGAGCGTGTATTTGGCACGAATCACACTTTTGTATTTCTTCTCTTGCGTCTCGGTGCATGGTCGGCCAGTAGTACCCTTGCCGGATTGCCTTTGCTACTATTGAGCGTGGGCCGGAGTGCATTCCACACGCTCCCTCATGTAACTCCCGGATGACGTAGTTTGCTTGTAGCGGACCAACGCATCGGAGCATGGGCATTAGGTAAGATTTCTTAAAGAGTACATCCCCCTCCATAACATATTGACTGATTTTCATGCGGAGGGTTCTGGCTTCATTTTTGTCGCTCGGCCATATTCCTTCTTTGAGGCACCTTATGATCGGAGTCATCCAATTGTCCCCCTCCTCTTCAACTATTGTATTGACCTTCGTTGTTTCTATTGATGGTTTGCTCAACACTTCTACTAGTATCTCCTTAGTCAAATGGTTGAATGCTACTGAGGCCAATTTGCTAAGGATGTCCGCCTTTTGATTTTTGCCGCGCGGAATGTTCTCTATTCGGAATTTCTTAAAATGACTTATGTTGTCTTTTGCTTCGGTTAGGTACTTTATCATGTTGTCGCTACAGGCTATGAACTCTCCGTTGATTTTTCGGGCGACCAGTTGGGAGTCGACTTTTACCGATAGAGCGGACACTTTCATCTCCCTAGCCATTCTTAGTCCAGCAAGCAGCGCTTCATATTCAGCCTGGTTGTTCGTGCTTTCGAAATCCAACCTGAGGGCGTATGTGTATTCGGTCTTTGTTGGACTGATCAGAACCAAACCAGTTCCCAACCCGCTTTTACCTGATGCTCCGTCTGTGTAGAGAGTCCATTCTTCCTTTTCGTCCGGACTCTGCGGTGCGCTTGATACTTGCTCTAGTATTTTCCCATTGCTGTCCACGGGGACTTCGTTTATGAAATCTGCCAATACCTGGCCTTTGATTGCGTTCCTTGGCTCATATACTATGTTATACGTTCCTAGATCGATCGAATACTTTGCTAATTTCCCGGAGGACTCTGCTTTGTTCAAGATCTGTTTGATTGGGTGATCGGTAATGACCTTGATTGGGTGTGCTTCAAAGTATCTTCTGAGGCGTCTCGAGGCATGGAGCAGGGATAAAGCCAACTTCTCAAGAGGGGCATAATTGCATTTGGCCTCGTGCAGGGTCCTGCTTACGTAATGCACCGGGAGTTGCTTTCCGATTCGTTCTACTAATATAACCGCACTGACTGCTTCCTTTGCAGCGGCTAAGTATATGCAAAGTGTTTCCTTCGGGTTGGGAGAGGCTAGTGATGGTAGGTTGACAATAACTCTTTTTCAGTTCTTGAAAAGCTTTTTCGGCATTCTCCGTCCATCGGTATTCGTCTTTGTTTATCTTTGTGATGTTCTTCAACGTCTCGAAGAAAGGTAAGGACTTTTCGGCCGACCGGGCCAGGAAACGGTTTAGGGCGGCTAATTTTCCGGACACGCTTTGCATTTCTCTTAGTGTCCGGGGGGACTGCATGTCTGCAATGGCCTTTGTTTTTGCTGGGTTTACTCGTATCCCTGATGAGGCGAAAAGTGTACCGCTTTTAAGGGGTCATTTAAGCCCGAAATCGTATTTATTTGATCAAATATTGCCCTAAATCGTTCCTTTTGTCATTTTAGGTACTTTTGAGGAGAAATCTGGAAAAGGAGGCATTTTGGACGTTTTTGGAGCATAAAAGTGAAGAAAACGGCAAAGTCTCAAAATTGTGCTGAAAGTCACCTTTGACGGCGTCAACATTAACTCCAGACGGCGTCATGCCTTGGCAAGAAAAGTTGGATGTGAAATTTACTCATGACGGGCCAGTGAGTTTGCATGAGAATTCTGACGGCGTCACGCTTTAACTAAATCAAGGGCGTCACGGCTTAAATCAAAGAGGGACGGCGTCACGTTATAGGTCCGACGGCGTCAAGCCTTGATAAGCCAGAATGGATTTTTGAAGAGCTAAAGAGGGACGGCGTCAAGAAGGTCATCCGGGAACCCTAAAAGCGGCGAGGTGACGGCGTCACAATGCATAAGGTGACGCCGTCAGATGTCAAAGTCTATATATAGTTTTCTAATTTTTTGTCATAAAGGAGAGCTTAGTGTGTGGAATTTTGGGATAAAACCCTAAGACGATTTTAGCTACTTTTTCAGGGCTTCTTGCCTTGAGATCTTCCATGTTTCATTGAAAGATAAGTTATCAATTAATCATTCAATATGTCTATGTGTTGTTTGATTCTATCTTATGCTTGTCTTTTGTTTAACATGTTAGGCTAATTTTATCTTGTGTTTGCTTAGATCTAATGAAACCTAGCTATTGATTATTGGTTGTTAGTGTGTTGTTAGTTGTATTGGATGATTGTTTATCTATGTTAGGCTTAAGAAAACTGGCTAACTTCCTATTCGGTAACTTGCTTGAACGTCTTAAGAAACATGAACCAAATGCGTACTAAAGGTTTTTATGGTTGTATTTAATGCACAAGCGAATTCTAGTGATCCCATGTTAGGAGCTTCCTAGCCGGCTCGACATAGGAGTGAAGTAGGAGCTTGTAGAGTTTGGGGAAGTAAGTACGCCACCCCACGAATGGTATTAAGGAATACACCCGTCATCCACGCGACTAATACACACTAATTAACCGGTAAAAGATAGTTAGGGAGTAAGGAAATCTAAGTAAACACATTTCTCCACACATAAGTTTCTCACCACTTTTCATTTTTGTTATTTTATTTTATTTGCATTTGTAGTAATTTGGGTTAGTTGACTAGCAACTAATTCCGCCCACTCCTTCAAAACCCGAGATTTTACTTGCTTTCATAAAAATATAAAAACATAAAAAGAATCTTCCTCAACCCTTAGACCTAATTAGAGTAGCCTTTCACACCTAACGAACACTATTCCCTGTGGAGAACGATCAATCCCCCGTACTTACCACTACACTATACTACATCGGTCAGGTACACTGCCTGGTGGGGTTGTAAGCCTCTTGAGATCCCTTGAGAGGTAAAACCTGTTGTAAGGTTGCAAAACCCACGCATCAAGTTTTTGGCGCCGCTGCCGGGGAATAGTTATTGTTTAGGTTGAATTTTTATTTCTATTAGGTCTACTCACTAGATTCCTTTCTAGTGAGATTTTTATTTTATTTTTCTAGGTTTTCTTTAGTCTATCTATTTTCTTCGTGTCTTTGTTCGTAACCATTACCGTCCGACATCATGGAAGATGGTAATATCCTTAACCCCCACAACCCACCACCACAACAACCACCACCACCTCCTAGAGCCCGTACTTTAGGAGAGTATTCCCGTCCTAGCCACCACGGCTATCGAAACACCATTGAGCTCACTCAAGGAGCCAATATCACACCCTTGCGATCCGACACCATCCGGTTGGTGCAAAGCGGATGCGCATTCCATGGACTTCGTTCTGAAGATCCTAATCAACATCTCAAGGACTTTCTTAAAATCGTTGATTCTATAGACCTTGATGTTGCCACTCGAGAGACGACCCGATTGCGTCTCTTCCAATTCTCTCTGCGGGACCAAGCTAGTCAGTGGCTAGAACGTCAACCCGCAGGATCCATCACCTCTTGGGATGATCTCACCACTCGTTTCCTTGCTCAGTTTTTCCCACCGGGAAGAACTACCAAGCTAAGGAATGATATCTTGATGTTCCAACAACGTCAAGGCGAAACTCTCTACGAGGCATGGACTCGATTCAAGGACTTACTCCAAAAAGTCCCTCACCATGGCATAGAACTTTGGCTCCAGGTCCAAATCTTCTATGACCATATCAATCTCTCCACAAGGCAAACCATTGACCAATCGGCCGGTGGCAAGCTACGTGATCTAAGTGCGGAACAATCATGGGCTCTCCTAGAGGATCTTGCTCTTTATGACAACGAAAGTTGGAGTGATCCCCGTGATTTGAATAAAACGGTCAAGGCAATATCTTTGCCTTCTAACAATTCAAGCACTTCCGACCGTAGGATCATAGAACTTGAAGACCAAGTCAAGTTTCTCATGAAATCCTACGAGGCTCCTAAACCTTCAAGCCAAGTGAACAAAATCACTTCTTCATGTGAATTATGTAGTGGTCCCCACGACACTCGTGATTGCATGGAACTCCCCGAACAAGCTTTTGCGGACTACGCATCCTCGCGTACCGACGGAGCGGGAGACAAGTGGTACACTTTCAAGCCCGAGCCAAACCATTATGGTGATTCATACAACCCCTCATGGAAAAATCACCCGAACCTTAGGTGGAAACAAAACCAAAACTCACAACAAATCAATTCTTCCAACCCACCTAATCGTTTCCAATCAAGCGGTTCCAACTCGAACCGTACTTTCAACAACAATCCTTCCGGCAATGGTAGTACCAATAACTTTGAAGGATTGATGTCTCAATTTATGGCATCTCAAGAAGCTCGTTTAGCCAAGTTTGAAGCCGATTTCAAACAAAAACAAAGCGAGATGACCGATAAGATTGACACCTTGTTGAAAGCCCTCAATGACCGAGAAATGGGAGCACTCCCTAGCAACACGGTCAAGAACCCGAAACTAAACGTCAACGCTATTTCATCGGTTTCGTCCCCTAGTTCTTGTCCACAATATTATTCGGTCAATTCCATGAGCACGTGTTTCAAACAAACCCAAATCATTCCAAGTGACCAAGAAGTTATGACATCCAAATTGGTCAACAACATAGTTGAAACACCTCCCACTCAAAACCTTGACGATGAATTCAAGGAGCTCCACCTTGAAAGTCCGGTTGTTGATGAGAAGAAGCTCAAGTTAGGCGAAAAAGGGACCGCCTTTGTTCAAAACAAGCTACCTAAGAAGTTAGATGATCCGGGCTTATTTGTTCTACCTTGCAAGATCGGTAATTCGGAGGCTTATGACACATTAGCCGATCTTGGATCAAGCCTTAACCTACTTCCGTTACCTCTCTACACCTCTTTAAAACTTGGAAAACTTGAAGAAACCGAGGTGATAATAGGCTTAGCGGATGGAAGTGTTGCTTACCCGGTTGGAGTAGTTAAGGACGTGTTAGTACACATTGGAAAGCTAACCATTTTAGCCGATTTCCACGTCCTTGATATGGTTAGCGACCCTACATGCCCCTTGTTGATAGGTAGAGGATTTTTGGCGACCGCTAGTGCTATGATTGATTGTAAGGAATCTAAGATAGCGGTAGGAGAAGGAGATACTTGGTCAGTCTATGATGTTAAGAAACACGCCTATGATACTAGTGAGGAACCGACACCCCATTGGTTAGAATTAAATAGGAGACCATCTAGATATGGACCTTGGATTGATAGAGACTTCATAGGACCCCAACGCCCATTTTACCTAGAAGAGGACTTTGTTAACCGAACGCATTCGGTAGAGCAACTCTTGGCTAGGGACACCGAATTGGATCCATTTGAAGACCCTCTAGTTTTTAGAAGGATGATTGATTTCCTAGGAGTTTTGCCAATTAACCTAGGATTGAATAAGTGGATTTGTGAGGAAGATGATCATAAGTGGAATTGGGATAAACCACCCAATGATGGAGATGGGTCATGGCATATCAAGATGACATTGTATGACCCGGATGGAGAGAAGTTTGAAAAGACATATCGTACTGAGCGGACCAATAGGAAACTTCAATCCAAGCTTAACCCTAAAGACGTCCTTGATGACGAGCTTACTTACATAGGGTAGCGTGACTTTGAGTCTAGCTACAAGACTCGTTAATAAAGAAAAGCGCTTCTTGGGAGGCAACCCAATCTTTATTTGTTTTATTTGCTTTGTGTGTTTATTTATTTGTTTGTTTGTTTTTATTTGTTTCCGTATGTGTGTTTAATTTTTATTCTTATTGATTCATGTTCAAAAACTAATTTGTGAAAATGCTTTATTTTGTTTTTAACTTCGTCTTAACTACATATAAAGGTATTTTGCAAAAGATAAGTGTAAGGGAAATCTAAATCGGTTTATTAGAACACATATGAACATGAATCGTAATAATAATAAATTAACATACATATTCGTATTTGTTTGAGTCAAATGCTTGTATCGAGTCATAATGATGTTTTGCAGGATTTCCAGGAAGTAAGGTAAAGGTTTTTCCAGAAATTTTCCGGAAACTTAAAATGAAAATTTTTGTCAGGCCATTTCTGACGGCGTCAGGGGTTATAACCTGACGGCGTCAGATTTAATTTCCAGAAATTTTTGAAAATTTTGTTTTCATAAAAAGTTTTTATTAAAATCTCCAACTTATAATCTCCAGGAATCTGCAAAGTTATCATTCCACAAGCATTATATCCTTATATATAGATTTTATCCCGCCGATGTTATGCAGGTTTTCGTGTTTGTTTTCTCAGGTTCAACAGGTTATTTTGGACAAGGAAATGTTTTGAATCAAGCTTATGGCGATGCATTAGTCATGGAGCTTCAACATTCTCTTTGGAGGAAGATTTAACCGTGTAATTTCATTATCCAACGAGCGAATCAGGGGAGTATTTGATTTCATTCTTTTACTTTTTCTTTTACATCTTGTTATTTGAACATTAGGGACAATGTTCATCTTAAGTGTAAGGGGAGGGTAAAAGTACGACTTTAGAGAATACAATTGCGCTTGATTTTTGTTTGTTTAATAGTAGATGTGTAATAAAACTGAGAGAAATACTTGTTAAGGTAATTTTAGTGCCAAATTTAAAATTTTTTACAACATATAGGAGTGAAACTTTGATCTTAATGAGCGTCTCACGGATAGGAGTTATATGACTAGCACAAAAACCGTACCACTAAAAAATTTTCCACCCCCAAATATGTGAGGTTCGCCCCTAGAATTGGTAGGAAAAGCATTTATGCTATGATGTGTGTACCGGTAGCACTTAGATTCTAGAACTTGCGTTAGGACCATTCCGAGGCCACAAGTGAGACTACATTCGTGTAGTTAGATTTACTACATGATAAGAGGCATTAGGATTAACCCATGTTTTACACCTGTGTTTTTGTTATAATTACATTGGCTACATTGGTCAAGTAATTCTCCCACACCCTTTGCATTGTACTCATTTTTAGTACACGATACCCCTAGTACACCCCTCAGAGCCTATCTTTTCGTTTCAACCTTTAAGCATTTTACTTAAAGGAAGAATTTGTTACACCCCACTTAAATGTACACCCAAATCGCCTTAGCCTACCTTGTATGCACTCATCTTTAGTGCATTATTGTGACAACATTTGTTTAAACCCAAGTTAATTATCTAATTGATTACATGGTTGCTAAGTCGAGTCATATCCTTGTACATATTGTTTTGGGATGATTGGGACTCATGGGTAAAGTACTAGTGTAATGGAGTAATGGGGAAGAACATCATTTATTACCCCCATATGTGCTAAATGTTTTAAAAGTACTCCAAGTTTTTCAATTATCTTAATTCGAATCATTAGAATAGTCATTTGTAAAGTTATATAAAAGTTCAAGTGTAAGGGGATGCAATGCCCCTATGATGTATTATTTTGGATGGTAGGGTAAAAGTGTATGCAAAAAAAAAAAAAAAAAAAAAAAAAAAAAAAAAAAAAAAAAAAAAAAAAAAAAAAAAATCAAGAAAAATACAAAAAAATGAGAAAAAGAAAAATAGAAAAAACATACGGACTACCATCCCGTTTTATTTTATGTTTATTTTATGTTTATGTTTTGTTATTTTCTTTCATTAGCTTAAGATCGAGTCTAGTCTTGGCTTAGCAACATTGTATAGTACATGTAATTGATCAAGATCTTTAACTCGCCACCAGTAAAATATTCTTTATCCAACAAAACCGTGTTTTCCTTTTCCCTACACCTAACATTATAACCCATTTAAAAGCCCTCTTTGATAGTTTATCTTAGGTGCTTACGCCTAGTGGAGGAGGTTTTCGATCCTTTCCCAAGCCTATGGTAATCTATTTGCTATGACAGGTAGTGAGAGATATTATCCGTTTTCATTTATGAGATTTATTTTGATGACACTTGAGAGATGTGAGTATCTAAACACTACTTGTGAGGTGCTAGTATGTAATCTCCGTGCTTATTATGATTGAAGTGGAACGATTATTTGTTGTAATTACTTTTATGTTTGCATTAAATGACCCCTAACTTGTATTTTGATTAGAATAAAAGCGCATTTGCTTGAGGACAAGCAAATCTCAAGTGTAAGGGTGTTTGATGAGGCGAAAAGTGTACCGCTTTTAAGGGGTCATTTAAGCCCGAAATCGTATTTATTTGATCAAATATTGCCCTAAATCGTTCCTTTTGTCATTTTAGGTACTTTTGAGGAGAAATCTGGAAAAGGAGGCATTTTGGACGTTTTTGGAGCATAAAAGTGAAGAAAACGGCAAAGTCTCAAAATTGTGCTGAAAGTCACCTTTGACGGCGTCAACATTAACTCCAGACGGCGTCATGCCTTGGCAAGAAAAGTTGGATGTGAAATTTACTCATGACGGGCCAGTGAGTTTGCATGAGAATTCTGACGGCGTCACGCTTTAACTAAATCAAGGGCGTCACGGCTTAAATCAAAGAGGGACGGCGTCACGTTATAGGTCCGACGGCGTCAAGCCTTGATAAGCCAGAATGGATTTTTGAAGAGCTAAAGAGGGACGGCGTCAAGAAGGTCATCCGGGAACCCTAAAAGCGGCGAGGTGACGGCGTCACAATGCATAAGGTGACGCCGTCAGATGTCAAAGTCTATATATAGTTTTCTAATTTTTTGTCATAAAGGAGAGCTTAGTGTGTGGAATTTTGGGATAAAACCCTAAGACGATTTTAGCTACTTTTTCAGGGCTTCTTGCCTTGAGATCTTCCATGTTTCATTGAAAGATAAGTTATCAATTAATCATTCAATATGTCTATGTGTTGTTTGATTCTATCTTATGCTTGTCTTTTGTTTAACATGTTAGGCTAATTTTATCTTGTGTTTGCTTAGATCTAATGAAACCTAGCTATTGATTATTGGTTGTTAGTGTGTTGTTAGTTGTATTGGATGATTGTTTATCTATGTTAGGCTTAAGAAAACTGGCTAACTTCCTATTCGGTAACTTGCTTGAACGTCTTAAGAAACATGAACCAAATGCGTACTAAAGGTTTTTATGGTTGTATTTAATGCACAAGCGAATTCTAGTGATCCCATGTTAGGAGCTTCCTAGCCGGCTCGACATAGGAGTGAAGTAGGAGCTTGTAGAGTTTGGGGAAGTAAGTACGCCACCCCACGAATGGTATTAAGGAATACACCCGTCATCCACGCGACTAATACACACTAATTAACCGGTAAAAGATAGTTAGGGAGTAAGGAAATCTAAGTAAACACATTTCTCCACACATAAGTTTCTCACCACTTTTCATTTTTGTTATTTTATTTTATTTGCATTTGTAGTAATTTGGGTTAGTTGACTAGCAACTAATTCCGCCCACTCCTTCAAAACCCGAGATTTTACTTGCTTTCATAAAAATATAAAAACATAAAAAGAATCTTCCTCAACCCTTAGACCTAATTAGAGTAGCCTTTCACACCTAACGAACACTATTCCCTGTGGAGAACGATCAATCCCCCGTACTTACCACTACACTATACTACATCGGTCAGGTACACTGCCTGGTGGGGTTGTAAGCCTCTTGAGATCCCTTGAGAGGTAAAACCTGTTGTAAGGTTGCAAAACCCACGCATCAATCCCCTCGGATGTCACCATGTATCCCAAGAACTTTCCTTCCTCTACTCCGAATGAACATTTCTTAGGGTTGAGCTTCATGTTAATCCTCCTAAGGTTGTCGAACGTTTCTGCCACATCGGCCAATAATGCTTTTTCTGTTGAACTTTTAATCACCATGTCATCCACATATGCCTCTAGGTTCCGGCCGATCTGTGTCTGGAAGGCCGAATCTATCAACCGTTGGTATGTGGCTCCCGCGTTCTTTAGGCCGAACGACATCTTAGTGTAGCAGTAAGTTCCTTGGTCCGTATAAAAGGCTGTTTTTTCTTTGTCCTCTTCGGCCATTTGCACTTGGTGATACCCCTTATACGCGTCCAAGAAGCATTTGTATTTGGAGTCTATCACTGATTCTACTTTTAAGTCAATCTCCGGGAGAGGGTAGTAGTCTTTTGGGCACGCGGAGTTGATGTTCTTGAAGTCGATGCACATCCTCCAACTCCCATCTCCTTTTTTCACTAACACTGGATTGGATATCCAGGTTGGATATTTGACTGGTCTTACTATGCCCGCCTTCAGCCATTCGGCCACCTCTCTTGTTACTGCCTGACTTTTTTCTACCGACAAGGGTCTCCTCTTTTGACTTATAGGAGTGATTGATGGGTTGGCGTTCAGCGTGTGCTCCATGATGCGCCTTGGAACACCTGTCATGTCGGCTGGTTCCCATGCAAAGATGTCCAAATTCTTCTTGAGGAGGGTTTTTAGGCTTTTTGAGCCGGAGGGAGATAGGTTTCGTCCTATGGTCACAAGTTGGTCCGGGTAGGCCGGATTTACCAGGACTTCTTCGGTTAGGCCGATGGGAGTGGTTGGGGTATCCTCCTTATGTTCGGTTTTTTCCTCCTCTATCTGCCTCCTTTTGTCCAAACCCCGGCACTCGTACACCAAAGCCGTTTGTGTGACCAATGTAGCTACCCCGCCCGGAGTGGGAAACTTCATCATTGAGTGAATTGTTGAAGGGATAGCCCGCAGCTTTTTTAATCCCGTTCGTCCTATGATTATGTTAAAAGGAGAGGATGCGGATGCCACAACGAATTTCATGGTCGTCCAACTGCACAACCCATCGCTTCCAAAGCATACATCCAGTTCTATCTTTCCTAAAGGCTTCACCTGTTCTCCTGAGAAACCAGCCAGGGTTGTTGCCGTTTCCACTATTTTCGCCCTTATGGACGGATGTAAATTGTCAAAGCAATGCTTGAACATGATTTCGCACGAAGCCCCTTCGTCAATATGAACTCTTTTTACGAGGTATCCGGCAACCTCTGCTTCTACCACTATGGCTTCTTCAGACAAGTCATCCGTCGATATTGGTGGGAATGTTATGGGCACATTCATCCAGCCTTCAGTGGTTGTCATCGTTTTCCTTTTCCGGTCTTCTCCTTGGCTGTTTACCATGTTGATTATCTTTCCTTTTTGCGGACCGTCCTTTTTCTGTTGAGACTTTCCCCTTTGCCGTACGTCTTTGACTAAATGATTTAATTTACCGGATTCTAGAGCCAGCTCCAACTGTTTCTTCAATTGATAGCAGTCATTGGTGTAATGCCCTTTCTCACCGTGATAATCACAATACCGGTCCAGGTTCTCTTTTCGGGGAGTGCCAGGCAGCGGGGGTGGCAGGGGTAGCTGGAGGTGGTGTTCTGTTGCCAGGATTTCCTTAGGTGTGCGTTTTAGTGACTCTAGAGTTGGTCTGTTTTTATCGTCTCGGACCCCATATTTATAGTTCCGGTTCGGCTCTTGCCTTGGTGTTACGTACGGCGAGTGGTGGTCCTTCGGCCTATATGGGGGTTTCTGCCCCCACCGTCTCCTGTCCTCAAAACTTTTGTGAGACCGGTCGTTTCTTATGGGCTGCGATCCACCTGCGTCATTTCTTGCATATTCTCCCTTTGGTAGTTCGGTGTTCCGGAAGGCTTCTTCCGAACGGACGAAATCTTCGAATCTCTCCAGCATTTCGTCCACCGTTTTGGGGATTTTGTCTGAGAATTTTTTGGCTAGCTCTGGGCAGTGATGTCCGTTCATGAACGACGAAATTTGCATCACTTCCGGAGCGTCAGGAAAATAATTTGCCTCGCTCACCCATCGCTCCTTGAAATCCGGAAGGCTTTCGTTGGCTTTTCTGTGAATTTTGTTGATTTTCGTGACATCTTTAACACATGCCCTCAATATACTGAATCGGTTTAGAAATTTTTTCTGGAGGTCATTCCAACCGTCAATACTCCCGGTTGGAAGCTTATCAAACCAGCCCCTTGCTTTTCCGTCTAACGTCTGTTGGAACATTCGGCACCACACCGGCATCGGCCATTCTTATTGGTTTCCCGCTCCCGTGAAGCGGTTGATATGGTCGTCCGGGTCAGTCGTTCCGTCGTACAACTTGAGATTTGTTGGTATCTTGTGTTTTGGGGCGGAGAATTCTATGATTCTCTTTGTGAAGGGACATTTTATCACCTCCTTGAACGGCTTGCTCAGCTCGTCATTTGTCACTTGCTTTCCTTTACCGTTCGCCCCTCCTCCGACCTCTTCTTCCTCATTATACATGAAATCTTCTTCGAAGTTTAAAAGCATTGGTTTTATCAAGTCGCGATTGGCTTGTTGTTTGAGCAATTCTTTGAGGGCTGACACGTGGCCCTCCATGATGGCTCGCGTATCCGGAGGGTTTTCTCCAGAGTTTTCCCCTTCCGTATGCACAGGAGGGGTTTGTGGGTTGGGACCACTCATTCTAAGCTTTTTGGCAGATTGAATTTGGGTCCCACGGATGGCGCCAGTTTGTTGAGGTAAAAGTTACCCCAGGATCGTTCAGGTCTTCTCCTTGACCTTGAGTGAACCTGAAACAAAGATAATGCACGTTAGCCTCGTCCTGGGTTTTATCCCAAGACCAAGCTCCGGCGCAAGGATAAGTGTTCGTCCGTCTGGGTGTAAATAAATATAGTTTTGGTGAGTAATAAATGAGAGTGAAAGTAGTTAGTTACTGCATTGAATGTATTGGGGTATTTATAGCACCCCAAATACTATGTATTCTCTGTACCTGGAGACAAGGAGCCAACCTACGCACAGTGGTCTGGAGACCACTGTACATGTACTTGACGTCCTATTCCGCATTATCCGGGACGGCGTACTTCTGGAGACATATCCCGTGAAACCCGGGGGAGGCGGCATTGTGTGTGTCTTGGTCCTTCCCAAGGTTCCTACTGTTTGTCCTTTATTATTTTATATCCCTGCTATCTGGTCCGGACGACCTGAATGGGATCCGTCCGGAAAGTATCGTCCGGTATGGATCGTCCGGATACATACACGAACAGTTCACTTATCTAATTGTTTGGCACTTAAATGGTGGATTATGCCTTTCTTTCAGATGGTTAGGTAGTTGAGGTAGAACTTATGAAATTGTGATCCTATTGTTTGGATCTTGTGAGTATGTATTTTTATCGATTATCTTGTGCACTATGATGCAGGTCTTGTTCCATTATCTTGGGTCTTTGCCTCTTTAGCTGTCTTGTTAGAGAGGTGGGATGCCTTTATTTTGTATTGTTTTTTGTTGGTTATAAAATGTTGACTTTCTAAAAAATATATATATATATATATATATATATATATATATATACTAAATACTAATGCATTTAGGACTTCTAAAAGAGGAAGTCTTAAAAAATTAAGACAAAAAACATTTCTTTAATTGGAAGGATTTCAAACTAACACATACATATGAATAGGAGTTGCATTACATTATGGATTTTAATATCTTCAATTGTAACAGCCTCTAATATTTATAAACCCCATTAATTTTTAATAGCCCATTTAATCAATGTCATTTAACAACCCAACTAAAAAAAAAAAAAAAAAACTGCAATGTGATTTTTAATAAAAAAAAACGTCTATACTATAACTACCATTTTAATGCATACTTCATAAATAAAAAGCCTACAAACTAACACACTTTCATCTCAGCTTCTAAACACACACATGCTATTATCACCATCACCGGCTAAACAACTGACGCCACCAAATCTTCGGGCATGGTGGTTTGAATGGTTTCCGGGTTTTATCTTTATTGTGGTTTTAGTGATGTTCTAACAACAGATCTTCGGGCATGGTGGTTTCGGCTAAAGTTCCATTCCGACCATTAAAAACCGTCGTCCCGGCTGTTAACAATCGCCCACGAAGAGGCGGTGATGGTTGAAAAGTTATTTTAATCTAAATCATCATTCATTTGTACAGTTATTGTTAAAGAAAATGTGTAACCGAAGAACATTTGTTCGCCGCAAAATATAGTCACAGAGTACCCGCCGCCGCATTGCGCGGGTACCCTGCTAGTATATATATATATATACATAAATAGTTGATGATCGATAAAATTTAGCTTTTACCTGGTTTTATCATTCAGAAAAACGACATCATGTGTAACACTAACATATTCTTTTCTTCTTTCTGTTTCAATAAGTCTTGGTATCTTTGTGCAAACAAAAGTGGACCTGAAGAAATAACTCCCCAAATATTTATCATACAAGAGGAACATGGTGGAAGAACGCAACACATCCTTGTTCCTCCAATTAATTGTAACAATGATTACAATAATAATATAAGGCACAAACAATGGTGGCCGTTATAAATTACAAAAATAAAGATGGACTCTAGTCGAGATGATCATGAGGTCTAATCGACATAAAAATAGCAGCATATTGCCGAAGCATACGGTTGCTGCCATCATCTTCTTCTGTCACATGATTCACTGATCTCTGCATCTTTGCCACATACCGCCTCCACCCTATTTGTATGTTCACCGCTGCCCAAGTCCGCCAATTGGATGAGTAGTATCTTACTGTTCTCTTCAACCTCTCGTTTGCAAATTTGTACCGGAAATGATCAGTCACATAACGAAGATGATTAGCATCAAGCCCAAACGCTTCTGTTGGCTCTACACATGTGAATGTAGCGGAGGATGCTGGAAGTCTGTTTATGAATGGTCTCCTGAGGCACCACGATAGAAGCTCATCTCCTAAGTAGCCTCCAGGGTCAAGTATACTTGTTGCAACAACTCCTTTGCTAAGGTTTTGGCTACTTTTCACGCGTCCTTGAACTATAAACACCATTCTTTGAACGGGATCACCTTCTCGTATGATCTACAGTTCAAAAAACTTAAATCAACAACACTGACTAGCAAATGAAAAGAAGTTTACGCTTGTGAGCGCTAATGTTCTTCCGTATAATAGCGAGTTCATAGTAATGAAACTTCTTTAACTTTTATCTGTTGCTGTGGTCATGAGTTTGAACAGTGCTTACACAAATAGGATATTCGATATTGTGTCAATGATCATACCTTTTCGTCCTTTGAGAATACTAGTGGTTTAACACGATCACAAATGTTGTCAAGGATTAGATCATCCAAATTGTGGAACAAAGGTACCTGAGAACCACAAAACAGAAATGAATATCATAAAATTTTGACTCTAAAAAGTCATTTTCATACATTGAAAGTACACAACATACCATTCGAACGAGTTGTAGGCATAGAAATCGCTTGATATCACGCCTAAGCCCTTCGGGTAAGTCTTTGATCAACTCCATCTCATCTTCACCTCCCATCAACGCCCAATTTTGGCGTTCATAGTGACGGACTCTTTGTCTAAGAATTGATGGTAACTGTCTTCTCTTCATCCACCACTCCATATCACGGCATCTTAGTTGCATTTTCCTCTTTTTAGCCATAACAGCGTGCAAGAACACCTTCATTAAGGTAAAAGAGACACCCAGTTAAAAAAAAAATAGTTCATTTTGAACTTTTGTCAGACTATAAACATGATTAAAGCTAGCTAGATGTGGCAGAACATGTGGGTTGGTTTGAACAGCTGTAACGGGTCAAGCGAGTTCAGTTCAAATGGGTAATTTTTGTTTGGGGTAGGGTTGACCTAAAACACTTACTATCCACAAATTAATAATCAACCCCACATATATGATTACGAAAGTTATATGACTTCAGTAGAAACTAATTTCTGAACAAATTTTGCGGCTTTAAGCCACTATGACTCATCGCCTTTCAAGCAAATTTTAGAATTTGACCAGTTAGACATAAAACAACATGTGACTCGCCTCATCTATATGCTAACAAGAAGAACATACCACCTCTAGTCAAAGTGAAATGTGTGTTTACCTGAATATTACCAATCAATAACGTGAAAAGCATCAATCCGCTTAGCACGACACATATACTAAACATTACTTCAACCCAGTGACTTGTGGGCTCCAGATCATTGCCAAACGTACTCAGGCTCATGAGACCCCAAAAAATTGGATAAAGAATCTTGACCGTAAGCGAGTTGCTAGAAATGACAGGAAGTGCCCACCGGTAAATGCCATAGTGGTATGGACCATTTACATCTAAACACAAAGGTTTTCTAACCAAGCCTATTGTCGAATTTCCAGCACAACGATCTCCAAATGTATCCTCAGGTAATAAAAATTGGTAGCACACCTCGTCGGCGCAAGACAAAGCCAGGTTACATACTTCTTTCCTACTACATTGTTGCCGGAGGCACAAAACCACTCGTTGTATCGCCAAAACATACCAACATCCACCCGCAACCTATCACAACAAACAAAATACCAAGCTCTCATAATTATTATTGGGAATATTAAAAGATGGTCATGTATAAAAAAATACAAGAATATTTAACCTTTTTTTTTCTTTTTCCTATCTATTCGTTGTATATACGCAACTTGAAATGACCAATTCATAAGTAAAAACAAGATGGTACTTACGTGAGAAGCAATGAAGTAAGCAATGAGATTAAGGGCAAAACCCCACCAAATTGTCCCAAAGATGTAGCCAGTCACTTTCGCCATCCTTCTCATTAGCGAGATTGAGTGGTAAACTTTGGGTAGAAATTGGAACATGAAAATGAGCAAGAGGGTGGTCATGATCTCTTTTATTCGCTCTTCGCGTATTAATCGTGGTACCACTAACCAAAACACTGCCTGAAAAAGTACGATTAAGGTTTATTAGTTAAACACTCAAGCGCAACGAAGGCAAACATGAACATCGTACATTCTTCCAATCAAGATTTCTGTGTATGATAGATACAGTTTAAAGCCCTTTTTAAAAAATTGGTTGTTCTTATATTACCATTTAAAATTTTGTATGAACTAATAATTCTATAAAGTACATAATTTCTATTGAAACAATCATCAACTTACTGCTTACAATAAAAATCAGATACTCCATATTGAATTCTGATATTGGAAATCTCACGGATTAATCGGCCAAAAAGTGGAAACCATGGTTAAAAAAAAATAAAAATAAAATCTAATATTGGAAAGATTTTATTGAAAACTACAAAGAGACAACACATATTTAGAAGTGATATGGACAAAGGTGGGTTCCTTGCTTCTTTGTCAATGTGCCTAACATGTCAAAATGTGTTGTACTACTGTGGCTAATTGACAAAACATATATTATACGTTATTATATTTTTCCAAAGACGTTTTTAAATAAAGTTACCTATATAAAGTTGTACTGTCCTTTTTGGTTCATTGTCACTTAGGCCCAAAAAATTATCTGAGTTAGAGTCAAACTCGAACTTGTAAAATATGGCACGAGTCATGTTGGCGTATATGTCTGAACGACCAACATAAGCATCGAAACAAGTTGAGCTCGGACTCTACTCATTTACAGTACCCTAGAATTTACCTAATATATATAGTAGATGATCAGATATGTCTCATAAAATGTTGATAACCAGCAAATGGCGCCCCATAAAAAGTAATCTTATGTCAATGGGTTTTAGAGATAATCCCAAAATTGCCTAATTTCGAAACCATGATCCACTTTTTAGCAAAAAACAAAGAAACATTTTTCAAAATAGACATATGCGACTAATGACTATGTGACCTCACTAACATTTTGACATGCACATTTTTTATTTTTTTTTTATTAATAAAGTACAAGTAGTTGGTGGGTTGTGTAAGCTACCCCTAAACTGATTTGATTTTACAATTTTTGTGTGGCAGACGGTTATTGTCCTTTCAAGATTAAAATTTGTACTTTTCAAAAGAAACCAAAAAAGTTTTAAAATTTTATTACTTTTTGTTTTTTATTTATTTATTTATTTTATTTTTTTTTGAAAAAAGATAAAATTTGGTTGCATGAAAATACAATAGCCGTCATTGAGGAAAAAACATCCAATCAAATACAACTTTTCAAATTAAAAATAAGACACGTATTCAAATATTAATAGCGTCACAATAGCATATAGTATTAGAAAATAACTTTTTTAAGGCTAAAAATTGGATCATGATTTTAAAATTGAGGTAATTTTCGATTTATATTATTGATGCGCTGATTCTTACTCTGCTCACTCGTACAACAGTACTTTTTGTTTTCACGTAGTTTTTGGGTAGAAACGTAAAAGTGACTTTTCATGCAAAATGCAAAAAACAAGAACGTGACGCTAGATAACCGGGTAAAGCACGGCACATTAATGTGTGAACGTGACATATGGTGACACACGCAAAAAGAGTTTGGCAGGTACGAATGTACGATAGTCCTTCGTTTAATCATTTTAGTTAACCTATGACTTTACAAATATAATATTTTAGAGTAAACTCCAAAATACATCCCTCTGTTTTATCCAGTTTCGCATAATACATCCTTATCAAAAAGTTTTAATAGATACATCACTCCATTAGTAAAAGTTAACCAATATACATACTTGGTTAAAATAAGGACGAACAGATCAAATTATTTATCCTTTATCTCCTAACTAGATAGACAATATATACACCGTTAATCCTCTGGGTTAACAGTATTTGCACTTTAATCCTTTTTTTAAATAACTAAAAATGGAGGGTAAGCTAAGATTGAACCTTGGTTTGTTGGCTAAAAATCAAAGCCCCAACCACTGTACTATACATCCAGTCGTGAAATAATACCCGAATATTATTCTTTTAGCCTTTTTTTCGAACTTATTCGTTTTTATACGTTTTTATGTGTTTTTTTTACGTTTTATGTACATTTTTATCTCTTTTCATTCGTTTTTTACGTTTTCATCCGTTTTTTAAGTTTTCGTCCCTTTTTTACGTTTTTGTCCCTTTTTTTACGTTTTCGTCCGTTTTTTACTTTTTCGTCCGTTTTTTTACGTTTTCTTCCGTATTTTTAAGTTTTCGTCCCTTATTTAAGTTTTCGTCCGTTTTTTTTATGATCTTTATTAGTTTCTAAGTTTTTTAAAAACATTTCAAACATTTTTTTAGTTTTTTTAAACATAAAAATCTTTTTAAGTTTTTAAACGTAAAAAACTTTATTAAAAAACGTTTTTTTAAGTTTTTTTAAACGTTAATTTTTTTTTAACTTTTTAAACGTAAAAACTTTTTAAAAAAGGTTTTTTAAGGTTTAAAATAATTTAAAAAAAAAAACGTACGCTTATAAACTTAAAAAAATTGCGTTTAAAAAAACTTAAAAGAAAAACGTTTTTTAAAAAAGTTTTTTTACGTTTAAAAACTTAAAAAAGATGTTTACGTTTAAAAAAACTTTAAAAAACGTTTTTTAAAAAACTTTTTTTACGTTTAAAAACTTAAAAAAGATTTTTACATTTAAATTTTTTTTTAAAAACGGACAAAAACGAAAAAAATAGACAAAAACGTAAAAAAAAATGACGAAAACGTAAAAGAATGACGAAAACGTAAAAAACGAACGAAAACTTAAAAAAGGGACAAAAACATAAAAAATGGGTGAAAATGGATAAAAACGTAAAAAAAAAATGTAAAAACGTTAGAAAACGTATAAAAATGAATAAGTTTGAAAAAAAAGCTAAAAGAATAATATTTTGGTATTATTTTACCACTGGACGTGTAGTCCAGTGGTTGGGGCTTTGATTTTTAGCCAACAGACCAAGGATCGATCCTAGCCTCCCGTCCTTTTTTAGTTGTTTAAAAAAAGGAATAACGGTGCAAACACTGTTAACGCAGAGGACTAACGGTGTATATATTGTCTATTTCGTTAGGAGATAACGGAGAAATAATTTGCACCGTTAGTCCTTAATTTAACCGAGGGATGTATATAGGTTAACTTTTACTAACGGAGTGATGTATCTGTTAAAACTTTTTCGATAGGAATGTATAGTGCGAAATGGGGTAAAACACAGGGATGTATTTCGGAGTTTACTCAATATTTTATTAAGATGTTCCAGAAGATTAGAATAATACTCCGTAACTCGAGTTGTTATTAGTTTTGTTTTAACTTTTACTAACCAGGATGATTATTGCTAAAAGTTTTTGATAGAAATGTTTAGTGTGAAAACTGAAAAATTATAAGGATGAATTTTGCAGTTTACTATATTTTCGTGGATTAAAAGTTTGCATTATTAGATAACAATGGGTGCATGTGAAATAATTAGTTAAACGGCAGATTACCTGCGGGACCGGAAGTATTACGAACGCATCGTACCAAAAACGTTTGAGTGACCGGACATAATGTGAGGAGATAGACTGTGGATCCCACACAAGCTTCCCACAACCAACCACCAGTGACTCACGTGATACGTAAGCAACTCGAAACTGTAACCACATGTGAAGTAGATGAACCGCATCTACAATGGTGCGAATCACTGACACCACAGCCGCCAACGCACCGTCCATGTATAGGCATGGCACGCCGCCACGGCCTATAGATAAGGTGTAGAAGAAAAGCGGGTCGACTGCTAAGGCGACCCCGCGGGCTAGAAGGAAGAATCGGTTCCATCTTTGTACTTGTTTGCTTCGCGGGTCGTATACCCGGCTAAAGAACTACAAATGAAAATATATAAAGGGTAATTAACTACCATATCGTGAAAATAAGAGGTAACAAATTTATAGAACAACTACTAGCTAGAGTACTTATTTTCTTTACAAAATCACTCAACAACTAAAAAAATTACTATAATTTTCTTTTTGTTCGATAATTTTTACTTAAGTTTCTATTCCAAACAGAAAGATTATCTTAATGAATCAGCTTTTTTTTTTTTTCAATTTTAAATTGGTTTAAATGAAATAAAATACTACGTACATATTTTGGATATAAACATGACCAATTTAATTTTTGTTATTACAAAATTATTGATCGCTAATAAACCCGCTATAATTTTATTATCTTTTAAAGAGAGAAACTTAGCATATAAACAGAATCAAGAACTATCATATAATACATATAATACGTGCATCTAATTCTGTTTATAGATATTTAGCATATAAACAAAATCAGATGCACGTATTTTGCTAATATAGTTATCAACAACGCACTATAAACCTGTTAACGATGTTAAATTTCGCAATAAAATATTTTTCTAGATAGTTATAATTTCAGTCTAGGCATATATCGTTAAGAAACTTTACATTTTTATTCCGTTGCAACTCTCGACGACTCCTCCCGTCGCTAGCAGCACGATTAGGGACGATTTTCGAGCCAGGACGGTCACGAATAGGGACAAGTGAAGAGCCTGCAGATGCTTCCCATTGAGGTTGATTAGCGTTGTCACAGCTAGTAGAGTGAAAAACAGGAACACCTACTTGTGTGCAAGCATAGCATTCTGTCGTGTTCGATATTGGGTTGTCGTCTTCGAGCTCGTCTGCACTGTCGCTAGAGGTGCTCCTTTTGAATAGTTGAAAAATGGAAGACATGTTTGAAAGGGTATTAAGGTAACCATGGAAGGTGAAAAATGGAAGGTGGTGGTTATGATGATGATGATAAGTGGACAGTGAGATATACTTGTGTGTCTAGTGATAGGTGAATATTTTGGAACTGTAGCCGACTTATAATTTACAAGGGTGATGTAGTATATAAGAAACTAAAAACCGACCCAAAAGTATCTTGATTTCAAAAACTAACCACTTAGCCAAAGGCTTCTATATGTTGCGTGAGTGTGAATGCTTGCAACTAAAATGGTTGAAAATTCAAGTTTTATTAGACATTAGACGAATACTTGACAAGAATTTATAACGGCAAATAATTACACTTGCGATACTGTGATTAAGAAGTAGATATTAAAATTAAGATGAATATAAAGTATATATAAAAAAATTAGTAAGTGATTGGTATAACATAAAAGTGTAATAAAGAAAATATCACACTTTTACATTGACCTCGTCGTGGCTAAAAGCTCATTTAACAATGTCATCAACATTAACGTGATTGAATGATTAACAAAAAACTCAATTTTCTTCTACAAATGATAAAAGGTGAAAATGATTGTGTTATATATGTAAATTAATTAAATTTAATTGAATGATTAACAAAAAAAAGTTCAATTTTAAAATTACTACAAATTAAAGAAGGTATTTTTGTCAAACAACTTTGATCATTTTTTAAGTTTTTAAGCTTTCGAAAAATGTTGTTCCCTTTTTAAATATAGTAAAGATATGCGATATATTTCTATTATTGTAATGTATATACTGTGAAATATTTAGTTAATCGTTTTTTATTAAAAATTATCTACTAATTAGCTTATTAATTCCTACAACTAACGTCATTTCCAACGATAAGTTATCACATATTGTACCATGAGATAAATTGAAAAGTTAAAAGGTCGGAAAAGATGAGTTGGTTGAAGATTCTGTTAGCTGAAAGAGTAGTACTCTAGTGACGTTACATTGTACAATACTTTTAACTTTTTTTTGACGAATAACGCGCGAAAGCGTATTTAGATAAATCTTAATTCAAAGGTTATGTATGAGGTGCACCTCAGGGAATAAAACCCTAACAAGAGTAAAGACTCTTAAAACACAAGTTTGTTAATAATCAATGATCAAAAAATAATTACAATGAAACATAAGCCCTATATTTATAGGATAGTAAAACTTGTAAAAGAAGATATCCGAATTATTCTAGAACAACAAAAATAAGGAAACTAAAATCAAAGTCACGACCCAAAAGAAAAGAACTAGTAACTTCAGTAAAGCTACGGCCAAAAAAAGAAACATTACTCCTCCTACCAGTAACCTTACTTTGGGGTAAAAGTCACGACCCAAAAATATACCAGTAACCTCAGTTTGATATTGTGATTCTTCCAGTAACCTTACTTTGGTTTAGGAGTAGCCTTACTCCTACCAGTAAGGTCCTTATCGTTCCCCCTCACTTTAGAAGAACTCGTCCTTGAGTTCTTGTATTCTTCAGTCGTCAATGTCTTCAAATCCGGTGGTCGCGTACCATTGGGAAGAATAGCTATATTCTTTCCATACCACTTAAACACATAAAAATTATTCTTACCCCTATGTATTGCATCCACATCATGTTGTCACGGTCTTCCTAGCAAAACATGACTAGCACCCAAGTCCACGACATCACAAGACACCTCATCACGATAAGAATTTCCAAAAGCAATTGGAACCTTACAAACCTCATTCACCTTCACTTCGGGACCTTTCTTTATCCATCCTAACTTATATGGATTGAAATGTTGCTCGGTTGGTAACTTCAACGCCTTCACAAATTCTTTGGAAACTAGGTTTTCATAACTTCAACCATTAATGATCAATGAACAAACGTTGTCTTCAATCACACATTTAGTTTCAAAAATCTTGTTCCTTTGCAAAAAATCTTCAATCTTTGTTGCACACAAAGTACGTTGCACCATCAAGTTCACGACTTCGCCTTCAACTTGAGCAAATTCATCAATATGATCCAAGCCAGCACCAAAATCAATTCCCATGCCATCTTCATAAGATTCCCCAACATAAGCATTAATTTTCCTATTAGGACATGTGTTTGACCTATGACCTGGTAAACCACACCTAAAACACTTAGATGGTATAGATTTGTCATACGGATTGGAATCCGTCTTTTTAGCTATAACCTGTTTTGTCGCACCGCTTTCACTAGCAACAATAGGAGAAGTCAAACGAGAAGATTTATTAGTTCCAATGGTCAATTGATTTTGATTAGATTGATTTACCTGAGTAGAATATGAATTTTCTTTGAAAGTATCTTCAAAGTTTAATGCTCGTTTAATCATTGACCTCTTGACCTTCATAGCTAAAGTTTGAGATTGATCAACGGTCCAAATTTATAAAATAATTAACTCTTCTTGGATTGATTGATTCAACCCGCTAATATACCTAGCAGCCATTTGCTCCTCTGATTCCTTTAAGTTACGCCTAGCTTGTAACCTTAAGAATTCACCCGTATACTCCACTACGGTTATTTTACCTTAAACACAAGTATGATATTGTTGATATAAAATTTGTTCAACATCAGGGGGTAAAAGCCTACCTTTTATCATTCTCTTCATCCTTAGCCACGTGTTAATTGGATACTTGCCTTGTCTCCTATGATTGTCTTGCTCGTTTTGAAACCAAGCTTCAGCTCCTCCACGTAACTTGTAAGCTACAATCTTGACTTGCTCTTCTTCGGGAACATTCATGATGTCAAAGAACTTATCAACCTCATACAACCAATCCAACACAACTTCAAGATCAAGATTCCCAAGAAAGTTAGGAATCTCAGCCTTAACACGGTACCTTTGACGATCTCCATAATCATGAAAAACCCTAGGACCAAGATTTCTACCTCTTGGGCCTCCAGTCAAAACCTCACAATCTCCATCTCCTTCCTCATCTGAAGACCCAAATCCTTCTTGTCTCCAAACTTGTTTAGGAGTTTGGTTACGCTCATGATTATCATAGAATTTCTCATAGTTATTACGGAATTTATGATTACCACGTTGGTTACCTTCACGATTTAGATGATTACCACCACCACCCCCGATCGCGGATCGGATCTCTTCAAGCACAGTGGACATACTCGCGAATTTGGATGCGGGATCATTGACCGCACGATCCATGTCTTCGGTCGACCGCACCCCACCAACGGTACGGGTTTTTGGATCTTCTACACCGTTCACCATGTAGGATACGAACAAGCTCTAGATGTTTAATTGACGTAGAACCTTCTACACCAATTACCACCAGGATGCTAAGAAGCTCTGATGCCAACTGACGCAGGACACGCGAAAGCGTATTTAGATAAACCCTAATCCAATGGTGATATACGAGGTGCACCTCAGGGAATAAAATCCTAACAAGAGTAAAGACTCTTAAAACACAAGTTTCACTACTTGAAAATTGGGCATCAGCAACGAAAGTTTGCATCGCTATTCTGTCACTAAAGCCCTTCAACGACAAAATTGTAATGGATATATTCCATCGCAAAAAAGGGCCTCGCAAAATTTTAGCGATAAGTTTAGCGACAAAAGTTTCAAAGTTTTGGCGACGGGTTGTCGGACTCAAACCCCTCACTAGAGCCTTTTTAAAGTTACCTAAACTAAATTTGATTCGACCATCAAGTGACGGCTTAGCAACAAACTTTCTGTCGCTAATAGTAACATCGAAGCCAACCATTTTGTTGTTATTCCATCGCTACTAGAGATGGAAATGTTTGTCGTTAATCCGCCACTAAAACTATTGTCTCAAGACCGTCACTAACAATTTGATGTACTAAATAAGGAAACTTTCTAAAAATGGAAACTTACTAAAATTGGAAAGTTACTTAAAATGGAAAGATAAACTAAAATCAGTAAATAAGAACCAATTGTAATCTTGTCTTCTACTCCTTTAGGTGCGAAGAAGGAGTGATTTGATTCCTGTCAGTATTTGCTACTCTTGTGTTTTTGCTTGCTATTGAATAAGGTACAGATATTCTACCCTTTCTCAGTAAGGGTGTCCTCATGACTTTTGATCTTGATTCACTATAGGATTCCCTACGCCATTGCTATGTTCCCTGATACTTTGATTCGTTCTTCAGGTTTCACTTACATCTTTCTATATTGGTTTAATTATGATCTGAGCCTTCTCTTTGAGGCTTTCCTTATTGAATCTATGCCTTTGCTATGCTCCCTTGATAAATTGAACCTTGCTATGTTTCTTTTGATACTTGATATAAACCGTTCATCACCTTGTAACATGAATATTTAAAACCCTTGGATACCTTGAAGGTTCATAGGACACTACTAGAAAAAGGGCTATTCTTGACTCCAAATGCGAGTCAAGAAGAGGCTTTATGATGCGCAAATGCGAGTCAAGGATGGACCAGTCATAAAGCTTCATGACTCGCATTTGTGCGTCATCCCTCTATGACGCGCACTTATGACCCACGTTTTATGACTCTCCTTTTTGCGTGTCATAACCTAATTTTTTTTTAATATGACCCACGTTTTATGACTCTCCTTTTTGCGTGTCATAACCTATTTTTTTTTTTTTTTTAAATTAATTTTTTTCAGTTCCTAATTTTCTATTAAATGACAATTAAAAACCTAATAATACAAAATTAAAAACACAAATATCAAAATAACGCATTTCATATATTAAAAACCTGATAATACAAAATTAAAAACACAAAATATTTTCCTTGTTGCTGCTAGAACTAAAAAATCAACCTAACTTTGCCTATGTTAAAAACCCGCTATACACCATCTCTAACTTTGCCTATACAACAAGACTACCCGAGTATAATGTTGCGGCTGCTGCATGACATTTGGTGGCCTCTGTTGAGGCATAATCGGCTGATACCCCATGTGATGCATCGGTTGTTGATGTGGATACTGGTAGCCCTGTGATTGGTCCATACGAGCACCCTGATAAGACTGAGGCATAGGTTGTCTTCTCTTGAAAATGTCTTCCACCACTGTAGTGAAAAAATACTTGATATCAAACACCAACAGATGTGAAATGTCCATATACATATATCCAGCAAACATACGCTATTGACTACAAAGTTCGGACCTAAAATATAATGAAGATAGTTAAAGGACCTAAGAGAATTAAGATGCATCAGTTTCGTAAAAATAAGCAGAATACATGGAGTTAGCTTTCACTCTAAACTTGTGATATGTAGAACTTATCGTTTTTGTTCACTTTTACAGAAACAGTTTACTAAAGAGAGAGTTTTGATTATTTAGAAACTGAAAATACATTGATCAAGGATCCGAGATTTTGTATACTTACATGAAACTCCTTGATCTGTGATGTCTGTCATTTTGCATGAAGAAGACAAAACTTTCAGAGTGACTTTATCCATAATAAGTACCTGCAGAATATCAATAATTTTTCTCAAGACTTCATAGCATGAAGTACAACAAGAAGCAAAATAACATTAATAACATTATATCTCGACATTGCTTATAAATGTTAGATGCCCAAATAATCAGATCAGACGTGAAGCAAATCAGGTACCTATACACTATGAGAGGCTGTCATTCCTAATAATATACAACTGAAAGGAAAAGGTGAAGAAGTTAGATACAGCCACATTTCTGCACTATCCTAATCAATATTTTTCTGAAAACAGATTTTATATGTTCCGTTTATTATACAGAACTAACCTTTGATATGACCATTACTATGTACAGAATGACAAATGAGCTTGCATCAGATAGCGGTGAAAAGCATGCCTGATATTTCCCAACAAAAAACAAGACTTAAAATGAAAAATAGGCAAACAAGCAGTATAAACTAGATACGGCAAATAAAAACATTACTGGACTTACAATAATTCCAGCAGGAACCAAGAATGCTAATATATTAATATCCATGAAGTAAGATGGCCAAGTAGGTGGTTGATGTTCGCTAACACTGGCAATTATCGGTATGTACTTGCTCGCATATGTTCTGACACAATCAATGATGAGTGTCAGAGATACACAGAATGCTGATGAGATAAAGATAACACGTCTTGAATATACTCATTTATGAAAATTGCCACTGATTTAGTTTATCAAAAACATAATTACTAAAAGCAGTAACGAGAAAAGACACGAGACTCGCGGATCAAGAAGACTCAGACTTCGACCACTCCATCCCTTTGTTGGACTTGATGCAACCACAGCTACAAGTACAGCTACAACCGCACAGCAAACCACCCTGAAGGAAAGCAGATGCCGGAACCAATTTTATAATTTCAGATTTTGTATAGGGAAGCAGACAAAACTGGTGACAAAATTGTATGTTTACTATTGAATTTTAGTTCTATTCTTTCACCGACAAATGCAAAATAGGAAATTCGTTCTTTAGAACAGTAACTTCGATAAGATATGTAAGAGAATAGAAGTATTTACAAATCTCTTCTTGATAAAGATTTAAAACAAAAATCAAAACAAGCTTACAGGCCAACTGATACAACGAGTGTGACAGCTACTTTAAACATCTTTGGCGAGAGCATTCCTTTAATATAATATGCAAGAGCAACCACATGGATAATAATGAAAACCTGTAATGTAATACAGAAACAAATAGATGGTGATATCAATTTGGAAGAAATAAAAGTCACATAATTAAAAATGATACTAGATATGGCTAAAGGTAAATGCAAGTGCACCAGCAGGCACATCTTCATTATGATAATAAAGCCTGCAAAAACAAACAAAGGAACAACTCGTTTGGGTAACTCACCAAAAAGGATGCAAAATGTTCTGATGTCATGACCGCGTTAAAACCAACAACTGGTACTAATGCTGCCAATAATGTTCCTAACACAACCTGCATAGAAATGGCAAAAATGGTTATACAACAAAAACAATTCTAGTGACAAAAAGGCAATAATCAATCAATTAATATATCGTTAGATGTTCTCATGCCAAAACAAGGAAATGATCATAGTTTTATTTGTTCCCCCCAACTAGTGCGACCCGTCACAATGCAAAGAAGCACATGCATTGGTATGAGGTTGATAATAAAGGTGTAACCTCCCCACGAGCAAACCTGAATGATAGAAATTCTGATATGAGAAACATAAGGAAACAACACAAAGTCAAATAATAATTCTCGGCCGGCTAATCCTAACGGCACGAGACCACTTAACTTCATCAAAATACTTCTTCAACTCCGCCACAATCCAACCAAACGGATCCTTAGGTCACGGCCTCAATAATCAACATCAATAAACCATTTTGCCAAGACCCTAATGGCCTCGGCTTAACTACTCTTGGCTGTCCCAAAACACGTAACCACAACATAAAAGCTCGGACGAGACCCTAGTGGTCTCGGCTCTCGTTTCCACGGAAGCCCGCAACCAAAGTCACAACAACAACAATAAAAACTCCATCAACACATTCCTAGACTACTCCCCGCCTCGGTTTCATGCCGGAATCAATATATTGTCAAGAACTAAAAGGAAAACAAAACAAAAATATAACCTCAGGCTATAGCCGTAGGTTCAAACCCACGGTTTGGCTCGTACACACAAACCTCACCTTAATAGATTAATACCACACGAGAATAGTTCCAAAAACATTTTTAATCCAATTTATTCCACGAAACATTTATAAATTATTTTATATTCGAGTTAATAAAAGAAAATATGACAAAATAGGTTTATGTGTATGTCATACCCACAGATCAAGAGGAACGAGAGAGATGAGGAAGAGGTGGATGGTGGTGGTGTCACGGCGGTGGTACAGCGACTGCTACGGCGGCTTCACAAACACAACAAAACAAAACCCTAATCGAACTTCACTCTAAACTCGATCTAAATACACGAACCCTTGGTCTCTTGATCTCCTTGTGATGATGATGATGACGGCGCGGCGAGTTGGTGGCGGCGCATGTTGAATACGGCAGCAGGAGGTGGCCATGGTGGTATTATCAAGAGAGAGGTGAGAGGGATGAGTGAGGGGTGTTGGTGGTTATGGTGTGGTTAGATTGAGTCACCGGAAAAAGGAGCGGCGCTGGAGATGTGGGTGGCGGCTGCTGAGATAAGAGGGGGAGGGCTAGGGTTTGGCTAAGGTTTTGAGAGTTTGTGAGCGGGAAGTGTTTTGGCAAAAAAAAAAACAATAGATTTTGATGAAGCAGATGGTAAAAAAAAAAACATAGATGACACCTATTTATGACGAAGCAAAACGAGCGTCATCTAGCAGGCTAAATTTTAACTGATTATGACCCATATGTTATGACGCTTCTGAAAACGAGTCATCCCCAATAGAAAATTTACTCGTTATGACTCTTATTTTATGACTTTGCTCTTTGCGCGTCATCTTGTAGCGTGCGTCATAAAATGCGAGTCAAGGATAGACCTTTTTCTAGTAGTGAAATGAGTTTCATAGGATATTATGTAAGATTCTACGAAAAACCCTTATAGTTGATCTTAATAATTAGTGATAACCTTGTATTGTCATTTAATAAAGCCCATTTTGCTGGGAAATTTAAACTTTTCTATTATCGTTATTAATATCGCGATACATTTTATATATATATATATATATATATATATATATATATATATATATATATATATATATATATATATATATATATATATATATATATATATATATGTATAGTATACCACGAACTCGAGATAGCGTTACCATCGTGACAACACGTTTTCACGATCAACGACAAATGACCATACTCGTGTTAATCTAGTATTATGGTTACAAAAATACTAAACAAAAACTAATCATACTTACTTAAGCTTAATTAGTTATCAATTATAAACCCCAATACAAACCGAATGGACCATTTAACCCAGCCTACTACTCGGCTCAAGGAAACAAACCAATTCCTTTTATTTTCTTTCTTTCTTTGCTGTGTTACTAGATCACAAACACCTTTCATAGAGGCCCTCGTATCTCAATAACATCGAATGTAACCAATGCATGTTTTTACACCATCGAAATCACCACTTGACGAACCATCCTTGTGCACATTTCCAGCCATGGAAGTCGTATATCAAGGCAATAACTAAGGCCACTCGATTGTCCCAATTCCATACGTATGAAAGCAAATGCCAAAACTCAACAAAATCCTTCCCGATTTGTTACTACGACTTTCTGAGGTTATCTCCCACACAAACAAATGTGTAGGGTGGCGTTAGAAGCACAACAAACCAATGTGGTACATTGGTTTCATTTTTAGAACTAGACATAAATAAGAACCTGCATATATTTTCACTTCAAGCCAAAAGTGTGACTTGACCATTCATAAGATATCTTCAAAATCTTGCAATATCAGGGATAGATTACAAGTGTCCTCCAACTCCCTGTACCTCCACAGTGACCCTCTATGATTGAAAGGGGAGTCAAAGGGTCAAAGTTGAGTGCAATCTTTCCTATATAAAGCATGTCCTTATCTAGTATTATACCCTACCCACATTCTACTTTCTTTTACACTCAAACATACCTTAAAAGAGCAGCAACTTTCTGTCGTGGATTTGGGAGCAGGCGAGCGAAGAAGGGAATACGTATATAACATATTCGAACACCTACGAACTACTGCTTCACTCTTGTGCTTCCTTCGAACTCCATAGCTCCATCACCACCTTTCTAGAGGTGTGGTACGTGCTCATAATCTCTCTACTCCTTGCACGTTAAATCACCCACTCATGCATATCACATACATACCATTCGAACGTATCATATTTCCTGGTTCATGTTAAAATAAAGAGGAAAGGATTTCATGTAATGAACCACAGCACCACTAGTAGGTTGTAATATCACTTATGTTTAGGATAGTGTGACATGCATTCTTTCACTTAGATGTATAACACATGTAGGTCGTACATGCATAATACAATGTCAAACCACGTATACAAGTTTAAGCTTCCATATGAGACACTAACGACTCTTACTTATCCTTACTTCCATTCGAATATGTCATCAAACGCATAAAATAATAGACCACGAGTACATCAATGTTACACGCTCAATGAATGTGTAAAAACTTCACCAAGTCTTTTAACCATAAAACAAGCCATAACGACCTAACAAGCTACATTATTCATTCTTAAAACAAGTCATGAAACACCCAACTCGAACACTACATAACCCTTAGACCTCACACGTGAAAACACTTGTAAATATTAAAGGAGTTTTCATATATTAAACAGCCAAGTCGCCTAGTAAACACAAGTATATCTCGTAGATCCGATACACGACCCATGTATATCTTTACACGACTAGTTTAACGACTTAGTAACCTACATTTTTCATGCCATAAAACCCACGATTCGACCTTTGAATCTAGCCAAAGTGCTTCACCAAAAATTGTTTTGAAAAACCCTAACCCATATAACGCATGGGCTGTAAAGCCCAAAAGGCTGTTTAAATAAGCTATGAATAAGCTAGCTTAATGGCAGTTTCAAAAATAAGCTTTTGAAGGAAAAATAGAAATTTTGATAACTCAAAACCGCTCCAAAGCCCACGGATTAAAAATGGTTAACGGACCCCTAAATGGCTCGTTAAAGGCCCATTGGTATTTAAAATAAGCAAATAATCGAATAAGCAGTTGGAATAAGTTAAAAATCACTTAAATAAGCCTTAGGAAAAATCACCATAATTTTCGTTGCCTTTTTGTCATTTTTGGACTAAAAATGTAACGCGACTTAACCAAAAGGACTAAACCTGCCAAACCGCAAAACTTATGGACTGAAGCTGTGAAAATAGTTTATAGAGGACTTAAATTGACATACCATTGAACTCCAAGCCTTATATGGACATATGGAAAAAAATTGGACTATTTTGGACTATGAACTTGACGAGGACTAACGACGTAACGCGAGCCACAGTTAGGGTAAAAGATGTAAAATCTGGAAAGAACAAGGACCAACTGTTATAACTTGACATTCTTATTTTATTTTTCATTTTTAGCACCACACTTATATCTCATATGCATTTTTACGCATTCTAACTGCATATTAGTTAACTTTCGATATTTAGTAACGTTAGATATATTTCATGTTAATATTTCATATCAATTCATTTACTCCTTGAAGATATGATCTTACGAGAGCACGAGCACCATAATCATATATAATAACACCTTCACCTTCAACGATTAGATCGTTGTATATCATTAGTTAATCATCATCCACCATTCATACACACACACCACTAGAAATTAGTCAGATTCTCAGTTATTTATATATTTACCAAGTTCCATATCGGAGTTGTTATAATCACCTCTGAGTTTATTTTCACCATTACCAGTAACGCTTAAGGTGAGTCATGGCCTCACTTTTTAAACTCTTTATACTTTTTAAACTCCGTGAGGGGGATACATGCTCTAAACATATCACAAGTATTTTTCAGTATGCTACCTGACTTGATATATGCCTAAGTTACCATATTGCCACAAGACCCTTTTATCATGAGCCATTAATCACTGCGGTGAACGCGAATATAATGAATAGATCTATTAGAGGCTGACGACCTATCCCACTAATACTTGGACGGAATGCTTTTTGCTAGTCGTATTAGTCGCGATGCATTATATTTGAGAAAAATAGGAATTGGCAAATCACCTATTACACGAGGGCAAAACCTTCATCATTAATTTGATGGACACCTCCGTTTATGCGGTAATTTGTTAACGTTTGCGTGTCATGAGACTTAGGGCAATATATGAACTGCGATATCAACTTTTAAACTGATTGTATCTCCAATACAATCTTACTTGTGAATCGAACTGATATTTAAATTACAAACTCCATGATTTCACTCAACATTATGTTGACTTTTAAGCATGTATCTCAGGAAACTAGAGGAGCAAGGCAAGGCATGGAGCAGGTGTACCCTATCTTTAATAAATGGTGTAAAATAAAGTTGTAATTCAGTTAAAATGATGTTTCTTTGGAGAAACCTTAGCACTCTGATGTAACGCTTTGTAACTGAATTTGTATTATGGACCTATGTAAATTAAAAATGCCGTCTCAGGCTGTTTTTCTATGATTTTGTTTTCGATCCTCACGGTAACACCCAAATTAATCTTCCACTGCTATGTTTAAAAATTTGGGGGTGTTACAGATTGGCATCAGAGCTTCGGTTATAGAGAACCAAATGTTTTTAAACGTTGGACTATAACTACATTTTTCAAACAAATTAATTATACACCATATTACCTTAAGCCCTCCATGCCTGCTTGCTGCCGCGCTCGGTATGTTATACATTAGGAGCATCTTATATAAGTCTCTGCATACTTGATAGTTACTGTGCACAACTAGATCATTTTATGCTTACATTACACCACTTGATGTTAGTAATTACTTAATTTACCATATATGGATTATTACAGTATCATGTCATTCATCACCCACTTTAGTGTATAATCGGAGCCGGACTCCGAGGGATCACTAGCATCAGTCACGTCCCCCATACTTCCTGGTACTGTAGCACCAGAGGTTGTGCCTGACGCGATCGAGCCCTTCGTGGAGGGTGGAGCTGCCGCCATACCTTTATTGGAGGACCCTCATGTGCCAGCTTTGCTAGCACCTACGTTACCACCACATTTTGTTTATGACACCTACTCTGCTTTCTATATACCACCCCCTGACGACTTGTACTATGAAAGTCAGCAATGGCTCC
Source organism: Artemisia tridentata subsp. tridentata (assembly GCA_021014915.2). Taxonomy (NCBI): domain Eukaryota; kingdom Viridiplantae; phylum Streptophyta; class Magnoliopsida; order Asterales; family Asteraceae; genus Artemisia; species Artemisia tridentata. The sequence continues at coordinate 91,436,652 of CP139509.1, forward strand.
CTGCAGATGATACGCCAGTAGAGTTCTACCAGACTGCACCATCCCCACTCCCTGACCATCTATTTGACATATGTACTCAGACATACCCACTGCCACCTTACCAGCAAGACCCTATTCCTGCGGAGGATACTCCCTCATCGAGTCGACCCCGCTTCTCAGACCAGATACACCCATCATCACCATCACTGCCTTATCCTCTTGGTTTCACTCCCCCAGCTCAGACCCATGATGCTTGGGAAGGATTTAGACCAGTAGTCACCCACACCCTTATACCATCTACAGTGGTGACACGACTCGAGAGTCACGGAGAGCAGGTCGATTCACTTCTTCGGATGATCGACCATGTACCATTGGATTCCCCGGGGACTATCACTGACACTCTGCATAGGTTGGCTTCCAACAGAGCAGTGGTACAGCAGTGCTTGAGACAGATGCAGACAGACTTGGCAGATACCCGTTCCCACGCGATATCCATACGTAGAGAGGGACAGGACTTAGCTTGGGAGGCTCACCTGGCACAGCGTAGAGCTGACACATTGGAGAGACTCATGGGAGACATACAGATGGAGCATCAGGCTGAGATACAGAGACTCAGAGACCAGATCTCAGAGCTCACGAGGCGTACAGATAGACCTGATCAGTAGACATAGTTAGCATGTTGTATAGTTTGAGACATTGTAGTCTGCCGCATGTGGCAATTAATAAAGACTCTTGTATCGTTTTGTTGTATAACTCAACTGATCAAGTTATTAATGTTGTAATGTTGGTAGTAATGTACTATATATCTGTTAACTTATGTATTATGGTTGTTCGTATGTATTGTAATTGTATCCAGACATGTCGTGATGTTACCTGTTATTATTGTGATTCTCTAATTGTGTAAATGTTGTAAAGACTTGAACACATATAATATGGTGATATGTAGGGAAAATTGATGAACTTCAGTTCGTATAGTTAAATCGTTCATTCCTTAAAAATCTCATATTCGTAAATGGATAAATCAAAGAGGCATCGTAATTGTGGAAAATGTTCAATTTAATCACTATTTCACACCATGATTACATTGTGCATATACTCAACTATTCTATCCAAATTCTAAATCTGTATTCTTGTGACATTAATAGAAAATGGAACATAGCGAACACGAAACTACCAACCCTACCGTAGCACTGACGCTTGAGGAGGTTCGAAGGATGATTGATGCCGGCATCGCCGCAGCACGCGAGGCCGATGCAGCAAACCGCTCAAGCAATACCATGGGAGCAACAACTGAAAGTGAGGCATCTACACCACGTAAATGCACTTACAAGGAATTCGTAAGTTGCCAACCAACCACCTACAGAGGCGTAGAAGGAGTGACGGAGTTAGCACATTGGTTTGAATGCATGGAAACAGTATTCATGAGAAGCAACTGCGCAGAAAACAACAAGGTCACTTTTGCCACTGGAACCTTGAGGGGAGATGCACTATCTTGGTGGAATGCTACTGTCAAAATAATGGGTACTGAAGCAGCATTTCAAATCTCCTGGACCGAACTGAAGAATAAAATGCTGAAAAAGTACTGTCCTCGGACAGAGGTCAGAAAGCTTGAAGATGAATTTCACCAGTTAGTGGTGAAAAACAATGACGTCAGTGCGTACAACCGAAAATTTCAAGAGTTATCTCTTTTGTGTCCACACATGGTACCTGACTTGGAAAAGACGTTGGAAAAATATGTGGAAGGACTACCTTCAAGTATTGAGGGAGACGTTACCGCATCACACCCACAAACCCTCGAAGCCGCATTCGTATTTACTCAGCGAATGATGAGTCGAGTGCTTAAACGAGGTTCTAACTCCACAGTCATTGGACAAAAGAGAAACCCTGATAACCATGGCAGCAGCAACCGGAACAGCAACAGTTATTACAATCACAACAGGAGCTACCGCAACAATGACCGAAGCAACCGCAACAGAGACTACCAGCAAAGCCGAAATGATAGACATCAACAACAAAACCGCCGACAAGAAGCCGCCAGGGCTTATGTGGCTGCACCTACTGAAGGAAAAGTGTATGCTGGGACAAAACCCCAGTGTAACAAGTGTAAGATGCATCATGTCGGACCCTGCATCGCTGTTTGCGGAAATTGCCGAAGAATAGGCCATGTAACCAAGGACTGCAGGGCCACGGGGGCAAACGCACACCCAATAGCAGTGAAGTGCCACGGTTGTGGTGAAACGGGTCATTACAAGAGTCATTGCCCGAAGAACTCCAACAATGTTACCCGCGGGAGGGCCTACTTACTGGGAGATGGAAACGCACCACAGAATCCCAACGTCACTACGGGTACTTTCTTACTGAATCAACATAGTGCTAAAATATTATTTGATTCTGGAGCCGATAGAAGCTTTGTATCTACTTCATTTGCTTTATTGCTTAATATCGCGCCTGTAGAATTAGATACCTCATACGAAATTGAAATAGCCGACGGAAAATTGTTAAACACCAACACCGTACTCGAAAACTGCACCTTAACCCTTCAAAACAAATCATTTCCAATCGATCTCATGCCCATCCAACTTGGAAGCTTTGACGCAATTGTGGGCATGGATTGGTTATCCAAACATCGTGCCCGAATCATCTGCGACGAAAAAGTTATCCAAATCCCCATAGACAATGAAACGCTCACCGTTCGTTGTGACCACTATAAAACCCAACTCAATATCATCTCGTACATCAAAACGGTGAAATACATAAACAAAGGATGTCACGTCTTTTTGGTCCAAGTAACGGAACATAAACCGAAAGAAAAAGAAAAACGACTAGAAGAAGTGCTAGTTGTAAATGAGTTTGCAGAAGTATTCCCTGAAGACTTGCCAGGTATTCCACCAATCCGGCAAGTAGAATTTCGCATCGAGTTAGTGCCTGGAGCAGCAACCGTTGCAAAAGCACCATATCGATTAGCCCCTTCCGAAATGAAGGAGTTATCTGAGCAGTTGAAAGAACTGTCAGATAAAGGATTCATCCAACCCAGCTCATCACCTTGGGGAGCACCAGTCCTGTTTGTCAAAAAGAAAGACGGAACATTCCGAATGTGCATCGATTATAGAGAGTTGAACAAACTCACAGTGAAAAATCGATACCCATTACCAAGAATTGACGATCTATTTGACCAACTGCAAGGATCGAGTGTTTACTCAAAAATTGATCTAAGATCAGGATACCATCAATTAAGAGTCAGAGAAGAAGACGTTCCCAAAATAGCCTTTCGAACACGATACGGACATTACGAATTCCGCGTAATGCCATTTGGTCTTACCAACGCACCGGCAGTGTTCATGGATCTAATGAACCGCGTATGTAAGCCATATCTGGACAAGTTCGTAATTGTATTCATCGACGACATTTTGATCTACTCACGTAACGAAAAAGAGCATGCTGAACACTTGAGAACCATTTTGGGATTACTCAAGCAAGAAAAACTATATGCAAAATTTTCCAAATGTGATTTTTGGATCTCCACCGTTCAATTCTTAGGTCACATCATCAACAGTCAAGGTATTCACGTTGACCCCGCCAAGATCGAAGCAGTCAAAGGTTGGGCTTCGCCCACCACTCCAACTGAGATTCGACAATTTTTAGGACTCGCTGGTTACTATCGAAGGTTTATAGAGGGTTTTTCCAAAATCGCAAAACCTTTGACAGAACTCACTCAGAAAAACAAGAAATATATCTGGGGAGAGAAACAAGAATCAGCATTTCAACTCTTAAAATAAAAACTCTGTGAAGCACCAATTCTAGCGCTACCAGACGGGAGCGACGACTTTGTAGTCTATTGTGATGCATCACATCATGGTTTAGGTGCGGTACTAATGCAAAGGAACAAAGTCATCGCTTACGCTTCTCGACAACTTAAGAAAAATGAGGAAAATTATACCACTCATGATCTAGAACTGGGAGCAGTAGTATTCGCTCTTAAAATGTGGAGACATTACCTATACGGTACCAAGTGCACGGTATTCACCGATCACAAAAGTCTTCAACATATACTAGATCAAAAGGAGCTGAACATGAGACAGCGCCGATGGTTGGAACTACTCAATGACTACGATTGTGAAATTCGCTACCACCCCGGTAATGCGAATGTCGTGGCCGACGCATTAAGCAGAAAAGAAAGGATCAAACCTCTTAGAGTTCGATCGTTAGAAATGACAATTTATTCACCACTCCCATCTCAAATTCTCATAGCCCAATCGGAAGCTCTTCAGGAAGAAAATCGAGCTCACAAGAAAATTAAGGGCATGCTAGAAAGTGAGAACGATTCATACGAAGAGCCGATGGAATGTTATGCTTCAAGAAAAGATGCTGGATTCCTCTCTATGGAGGTATTCGAGATTTTATCATGCATGAATCTCACAAGTCTAAATATTCCATTCATCCCGGATCCAACAAGATGTACCAAGATCTCAAGCAACTTTACTAGTGGCCAAACATGAAAGCCGACATTGCAACATATGTTGGGAAGTGTTTGACTTGTTCAAGGGTCAAAGCCGAAAGTCAAAAACCATCTGGACTACTCGTACAACCTGAGATACCAGTATGGAAATGGGAAAGAATCACTATGGATTTTATTACCAAGTTACCAAGAACGTCGACCGGATATGACACCATTTGGGTTATCGTCGACCGCTTGACCAAATCAGCTCATTTTCTGCCTATCAAAGAAACTGACGAGTTGGACACACTCGCTCAGTTGTACTTCAAAGAAATCATAATCCGACATGGAGTCCCTATCTCTATCATTTCAGACAGAGACAGTTGATTCACTTCAGGATTTTGGCAATCCCTACAGAAAGCCCTCGGTACTCAATTGGACATGAGCACCCCTACCATCCTCAAACTGATGGACAAAGTGAAAGGACAATCCAAACCTTAGAAGATATGCTTAGAGCATGTGTAATTGATTTCGGAAAAGGTTGGGACAAACACTTACCATTGGTTGAATTCTCGTACAACAATAGTTACCAAGCTAGCCTAAAGGCTGCACCTTTTGAAGCACTTTACGGAAGAAAGTGCAGATCACCTATCTGCTGGACGGAAGTTGGTGACATGCAGCTTACCGGACCAGAACTAATCCACGACACGACAGAGAAAATATTCAAAATCAAACATCGTCTCCAAGCCGCTCGTGACAGACAAAAGAGTTATGCAGACGTGAGGAGGAAACCCATGGAGTTTGAAGTCGGAGATAGAGTTATGCTAAAAGTTTCGCCCTGGAAGGGAATGATACGCTTCGGAAAGCGTGGAAAACTCAACCCAAGGTACATTGGACCATTTAAAATCCTCTAGAGGATTGGCCCAGTTGCCTATAAGTTAGAACTTCTAGAAGAACTCAGTAGGGTACACCCTACATTCCACGTATCCCAACTTAAGAAATGCCTATCGGACGAGACTCTCGTCATTCCGCTGAAAGAGATTAAACTGGACGACAAACTTGTGTTCACAGAGGAACCCGTAGAGATAATGGATAGAGAGGTTAAGCAGCTCAAGCAAAACCGTATTCCTATTGTGAAAGTAAAATGGAACTCCAAGAGGGGACCGACATACACATGGGAACGCGAAGACCAAATTCGGGAAAAATATCCCCACCTATTCCCGTAAACCACTCTTATTAGCTATCTTAGACTTGAATTCCTTGACGGAATTCGAATGAGGGAGGAGTACTGTAAGATTCTACGAAAAACCCTTGTAGTTGATCTTAATAATTAGTGATAACCTTGTATTGTCATTTAATAAAGCCCATTTTGCTGGGAAATTTAAACTTTTCTATTATCGTTATTAATATCGCGATACATTTTATATATATATATATATATATATATATATATATATATATATATATATATATATATATATATATATATATATATATATATATATATATATATATATATATATGTATAGTATACCACGAACTCGAGATAGTGTTACCATCGTGACAACACGTTTTGACGATCAACGACAAATGACCATACTCGTGTTAATCTAGTATTATGGTTACAAAAATACTAAACAAAAACTAATCATACTTACTTAAGCTTAATTACTTATCAATTATAAACCCCAATACAAACCGAATGGACCATTTAACCCAGCCCACTACTCGGCTCAAGGAAACAAACCAATTCCTTTTATTTTCTTTCTTTCTTTGCTGTGTTACTCGATCACAAACACCTTTCATAGAGGCCCTCGTATCTCAATAACATCGAATGTAACCAATGCATGTTTTTACACCATCGAAATCACCACTTGACGAACCATCCTTGTGCACATTTCCAGCCATGGAAGTCGTATATCAAGGCAATAACTAAGGCCACTCGATTGTCCCAATTCCAATCCATACGTATGAAAGCAAATATAAAAACTCAACCAAATCCTTCCCGATTTGTTACTACGACTTTCTGAGGTTATCTCCCACACAAACAAATGTGTAGGGTGGCGTTAGAAGCACAACAAACCAATGTGGTACATTGGTTTCATTTTTAGAACTAGACATAAATAAGAACGTGCATATATTTTCACTTCAAGCCAAAAGTGTGACTTGACCATTCATAAGATATCTTCAAAATCTTGCAATATCAGGGATAGATTACAAGTGTCCTCCAACTCCCTGTACCTCCACAGCGACCCTCTATGATTGAAAGGGGAGTCAAAGGGTCAAAGTTGAGTGTAATCTTTCCTATATAAAGCATGTCCTTATCTAGTATTATACCCTACCCACATTCTACTTTCTTTCACACTCAAACATACCTTAAAAGAGCAGCAACTTTCTGTCGTGGATTTGGGAGCAGGCGAGCGAAGAAGGGAATACGTATATAACGTATTCAAACACCTACGAACTACTGCTTCACTCTTGTGCTTCCTTCGAACTCCATAGCTCCATCACCACCTTTCTAGAGGTGTGGTACGTGCTCATAATCTCTCTACTCCTTGCACGTTAAATCACCCACTCATGCATATCACATACATACCATTCGAACGTATCATATTTCCTGGTTCATGTTAAAATAAAGAGGAAAGGATTTCATGTAATGAACCACAGCACCACTAGTAGGTTGTAATATCACTTATGTTTAAGATAGTGTGACATGCATTCTTTCACTTAGATGTATAACACATGTAGGTCGTACATGCATAATACAATGTCAAACCACGTATACAAGTTTAAAGCTTCCATATGAGACATTAACGACTCTTACTTATCCTTGCTTCCATTCAAATATGTCATCAAACGCATAAAATAAAAGACCACGAGTACATCAATGTTACACGCTCAATGAATGTGTAAAAACTTCACCAAGTCTTTTAACCATAAAACAAGCCATAACGACCTAACAAGCTACATTATTCATTCTTAAAACAAGTCATGAAACACCCAACTCGAACACTACATAACCCTTAGACCTCACACGTGAAAACACTTGTAAATATTAAAGGAGTTTTCATATATTAAACAACCAAGTCGCCTAGTAAACACAAGTATATCTCGTAGATCCGATACATGACCCATGTATATCTTTACACGACTAGTTAAACAACTTAGTAACCTACATTTTTCATGCCATAAAACCCACGATTCGACCTTTGAATCTAGCCAAAGTGCTTCACCAAAAATTGTTTTGAAAAACTCTAACCCATATAACGCATGGGCTGTAAAGCCCAAAAGGCTGTTTAAATAAGCTATGAATAAGCTAGCTTAATGGCAGTTTCAAAAATAAGCTTTTGAAGGAAAAATAGACATTTTGATAACTCAAAACCGCTCCAAAGCCCACGGATTAAAAATGGTTAACGGACCCCTAAATGGCTCGTTAAAGGCCCATTGGTATTTAAAATAAGCAAATAATCGAATAAGCAGTTGGAATAAGTTAAAAATCACTTAAATAAGCCTTAGGAAAAATCACCATAATTTTCGTTGCCTTTTTGTCATTTTTGGACTAAAAATGTAACGCGACTTAACCAAAAGGACTAAACCTGCCAAACTGCGAAACTTATGGACTGAAGCTGTGAAAACAGTTTATAGAGGACTTAAATTGACATACCATTGAACTCCAAGCCTTATATGGACATATGGAAAAAATTTGGACTATTTTGGACTATGAACTTGACGAGGACTAACGACGTAACGCGAGCCACAGTTAGGGTAAAAGATGTAAAATCTGTAAAGAACAATGACCAACTGTTATAACTTGACATTCTTATTTTATTTTTCATTTTTAGCACCACACTTATATCTCATATGCATTTTTACGCATTCTAACTGCATATTAGTCAACTTTCGATATTTAGTAATGTGGAAAACTAGAAGGGGGGGTTGAATAGTTTTACGTCTTTTTAATTTTTATTATGAAAACTTTGTTTTATACTTTTAAAACACTTAGATTCAAGTTTGTTATGAAAAATAAAGCTTAAATCTTATTATTAGTTATATATGTATTCTTTTAAATTGATTGTAAAAGTTTTGGTTTCTTGAATGGATTTTCAATTTGATCTTTATGTGAAGTCGACCTCTAATTAATACTAGCAATTATATAAGCCTATGTGTATGAAAGTAATGACGATGCAAGTAAAGAAATAAATAAGGTATGGAAAGATCTAACCGAGACACGAGAGATTTATAGTGGTTCGGCTACAAGGACACCTTCCTTGCCCTACTCCACTCCCCGAGCACACCTTGCTCGAGAGTTTTCTTCACAACTTCAATAAGCTCCCTTATGGCGGAGAAAACCGTACACAACTTTGGCTTACACAGGTTTAACGACACAAAGCTAAATGTCGAGTTCTAATCGTAGCTAGAACCAATCTCACAACTTCACAACACAACTTCTACACGACTTAATCACGACTTCTTCACAACGGCTTCACGACTTCTTCACGACTTCAACACGACCGCTACACAACTCTTATGATGCGGCTTCACGACTTCAACACTATGTCTTCATGACTTAAGACTTCACGACTTCAACATGACCGCTACACAACCTCTATGCTACGGCTTCACGAATTCAACACTAGGACTTCACGACTAGGACTTCACGGCTTCAACACGAGCGCTACACAACTTCTATGCTACGGCTTCACGACTTCAACACTAGGACTTCACGACTAGGACTTCACGGCTTCAACACGACCGCTACACAACTTCTATGCTACGGCTTCACGACTTCAACACTAAGACTTCACGACTAGGACATCACAACTTTAACACGACCGCTTCACAGCTTCTATGCTACGGCTTCATGACTTCAACACAAGGACTTCATGTCTTCTACGCTACGGCTTCACATCTTCTACATCACGGCTTCACAACTTCTACATTTTGACCTCACAACTTCTATACCACAACTACTTATACAACATCTTCACTACTTACACACAACACTAATCTACAACACACACCTTACATACAAATGAATGAATGATTTACAAACTTTGTTAAACACACAACTTAAGTAACAAAATGATACTAAGTTGTAATACTTCTAATCTTGATTGATAGAAGTATTCTTCTTTTGCACTTGGATGGTGGAAGCTTGGATCACTTGAAAACCAATGCTTAAGATTACATGATCAAAGGTTTATTTAAGATATGAAATGAGATCTACAACAGAAAGTTTTAGTGCAAAAGGGTTAAGAAAAAAATCCAGGAGAAGGCTTGTATTTATAGAGAAAAATCTGGACAGCTGGAGCCTACTGGAGCGGGGGCGGTCCCCTTAAATAGGGGGCGGTCCCCTTAATTATTAAGGGGGCCGCCTAGTAAAATTAAGGGGGCCGCCCCTACTGAACGTTGGCCAATTTTGTCCTTTTGTGGGGAAGGTTTTTCTGGAACATTTTAACTGATTTTGGTTAAAAATTTGAATTCATATTTTTATAAAAGATTAAACATTTTTATTTAATACCAAAAATGTTTTTCAAAAATATATAAAATGTTTTTGATGTTTTATAAAAAATCTAGTTATTAAGAAAATGTTTCTTTGATCATATAATGCATTAAGCACTTGTTTATTCATACCTTAAGTGATTAAGTTGTAGAAATGAATATTTACAACTAAATACTTGTTTATTTGATAAGTTTATGTTTTAATGAGTTTACATTTTGTGGTCATCAAAACATAGAGATATGAATAAATATTGATAATGTTTTTAGGCATTTATTTATGTCAACAATCTCCCCCTTTTTGATGATTACAAAACCTAAACTCATTAAACCAAAAAGTTTATTTTTGGACATGTATTTAGTGAGTTTACATTCACTTGTCCCCCTTTTTGTAGAATCAAAAAGGTTAAGCCGACAAAATTTAAACGTGAAATTTGTCGGGACGAAAACTCCCCCTTGATGTGTACTCCCCCTCGTTTGGGGTACCAAGGAATCGATATATGGAATACTTGCAAGAAAAATATTAGAAGCACAAGCATATATATAGCAAAAATAAGCATGCATATAAAGACATTCATTAAAAATGTTGTGTATCAATACACAACCATCCAAGATTATATTCAATTCTACATTAGCTAGTAAGTAATGCAATCTACATAATCATTCTAGGAGTACATGATCTTTCATGGGGCTTGCACACAAAATGGTTTGAAAAATTATTTTTGATTAAGCATTGCATATGCTTAATTTGGTGAGAATGAAGGTGGTGGTAGTGTAGTGGGTGAAAATGATGGAGGTTGTGGTGGAGGTTGGTTGTTAAGCATGTGTTCAAGGAATGAAAACATGTAGTGTATCTTATCTCTAAGACCAAAGATGATGGTTTGGTTGTGGATGTGGTGGTATTGGTGATGATGAGAAATGAGCATCAAGAGGTGTTATTGGTGATATGGAAATGACAAGTTGGGTGAATGGAGGTTCTTGAGTAGGAGGTGGAGTTGATGCTCTTGATGGTGGTGATGAAAGGTGTGAGTTGATGTGGTTATTGATGGATGAAAGGGTGTTTTTGATGGTGCATTTGGTGCACTTGGGGATTAACATTGAGGTGGTGGTGATGGAGTTTTGGTGTCTTAGAGATGATTTTGGTGATAGCATGGTGAATGAAAATGGGTGTTTGATGGAGGTGATGGTTGATTTAGGTAAGGTTTGGGCTAGATAAAAGGGGTCGCAAGATGCAAAAGAAAACAGTAAATTTTACTGCCCAGATGGCCGGTCCCCTTAATTGTAGGCCGGCCCCCTTAAAATTAAGGGGACCGCCTAGGGAATTAAGGGGGCCGCCCATCTGGTGTTTTCCCAGGCGACCAAATTTGAATTTTTTTTCAGAAAAGGGTCATTTTTAGGGTGTTTTTGCAGCAAGCTCCATTTGAATCATGTACATCAAGAATGATTAAATAGTGACATAAACATGTTAATTACGCATGCATACATTTAAAACATATTACGGAATAAGCATGTTATTAATCATCAAGCATGTATATATATCATGATATCAAGTATACAAGCAATAAGCATAACAATCATATATTAAAGACAAGAAATAAAGCATTCATAACAATAATATTTTGCTTATAGCATGCAATAAGTAGAAAATTTTAAATTGCCTAAGAGATCCATTGGACTTGCTTGAGACATGAAAACTTGGATTATTTTGGATGGATGATGGTAAAGAGGGGGTAAAAAATGTTGGATTAATGGGGTTGTAAGTTTGGGTGTATGGATGTTGGAGAGAGTGTTGATAGAGGAATTGGAGGTGGAGAGCTTGGACTTGACCATGTTGAATGAGGGTTTTGATGTTGTTCAAGTGGTGGTGTTGGATTAGATCTAGTGAGAAGATACTCAATCCAAGTGAGACGCTCATTTAAGGTGATGGTTTGACTTTAGAGAAAGATGCAACAAGGACTATTGTTGACATGTTTCTCAATTTGACTCAAGTGATGTGGTGATGATGGTAATGATGGTGAGATGGATGGTGATGATGGTAATGATGGTTTGACTTTGGAGAAAGATGCAACAAGGACAATTGTTGACATGTTTCTCAATTTGACTCAAGTGATGTGGTGATGATGGTGATATGGATGGTGATGGGTTTAAGTTGCTTTGAGCAAGGTGCAAAGCAAGGAGAGCAGTAAGCTCATGGGCTTCCTTGAGTTCTTCAATGAACTTCAAGTGTTGAGTGGAAGGTGATGATGATGGAGAGTGGTTGTTATTTGGTGGAAGTGGTGGTGACACTTTTAGTGGTGGAGACACTTGTGAACTTGGGTAATTATGAGTGAATGAAGGTGGACATATGGATGATTGGTTATGTGTGTGAAAGGGTTCATTAGGATGAGGTTTAGGTGTTGGTTGAGTTTGAACAACATCATTTGTTGGGTTATGGCAAATGTCAAGCTTCCTCCTCCAAATGGGTATTTATGGTGAAGTGATGATGTGATTGTGGAAGGTAAATTTTGGTGAGTGGTTTGTGACAAAATGTGTTTGTGAATTTTGGGAAGTATAGGATAAAATGGGCTAAAAAAAATAGAAAAGGGGAGCAGCACCTTCGACCATCAGATGGCCGGTCCCCTTAATTAAGGGGCCGGTCCCCTTAAATATTAAGGGGGCCGCCTAATGAATTAAGGGGGGCCGCCCATCTGCTGATTTCCAGGTTACTGGAAATGGGTTTTTGGCAGAAAATTGTTGAAAGGGTTGTGTTTTTTTGGGTTTAGTTTCAAGCAAGTCCAACTTCTTTTGAGGCAATTTAGGATTTAATAACTTATGTATGCTAAGTATATTCATTAGACATTATTATCTAGCATGCAAACAACTCATTTAGCATGTAACATATATATGTTAGACAAGAAAACACTACATAGCACCAAGTAATTCATAGTATCATATTTAGGAAGATTAATAAGCTAGTTAAATAATCCTAATGAATATCTATGTGCATGGAAATGTAGAGTTATGATAGCATGGACTTCTAGACTTGTACCAAGTGAGGTCTTAGTGAATAAATTATGGTTATTATCAAATTTAGTTCACTTATAAATGTCACATACATAAATATAGATGACAGATATGAGATCACCATGCATGATTTAAAGAAATGTTTTTGGCATTATTCAACAATGTTTGAAAGTAGGTTTTATGTGGATGTGAAAAATATATTAATGAAATAGTTTTGGCTTTATTTCAAAGTGTTTTTATGAGGAAAGAAAACATATTTTTCCAATCTTTGGTTTTTGATAAACACGTAATTATGGACACAAGTTTGGAAGAAAGGTAGGATGGTGAAACATGTTTAATAGCAATGTGTCATAATCTTTTGAAAAATCATTTTTCCAAAATGTGAAGTTTTTGCAAATTTAAAAATAAGTCCCATTAATTATAGGTTTAAAAATAGTGGTTTATAAAAGATCTCATGCTCAAGGGCATTGGTTAAGTCTATTGTCACATGCTACCTCTTTCTACATATCCTATGGTATTTAAGCATGTATTATGACTAAATACAAAAATACATCATGTCAGAGTAGTTAGAGAAAAACAAAAGCTATTATAATGACAATGCATTCAACAACTAAACAAATAATTACGAAGGCATGCAGTCAAATCACATAGGAGCAAGTAAACATCTATAAATTTTATATACGCAAGATGACATAAATCTAGGAATGAAAAGCTCTAGTGAAAAGCAAAGTTCATAACAGTAAACTATCGTTAGGTATATTTAGGAAGAATAATGTATTCAAGTTGGAGAATGAGTATGAGACTATTACTAGTGGTGCTCAATTCAGGCTAAACACGACCGTTTTTACGGGTTACACACACCCAACTTCTCACATAGAAGCAATTCAACCGTTAGGTCAAATTGAGTTTCTAGTCAATAGATTCTCCAGTAGTCATTCTCTTTTTAGAAGAAATTAAGTTCCTAAATTTACCTATCGAAGAGTACCAAATATGAAGATTGCTTGGTTTACTAATACTTAGGGGGGCTAACTAAAGAGTTTCTAGTTCATTAAGCCACAGAACGAATATAACTAAAGTGTAAAGGCAAAGCAACCTATCAGACTAAGCGTATCCTAAGGCATTAATAAGATTATATGCATGAAGTAATTACTTATGAAATTTAAAAAGAGAACTTATCTCACGTCCTAGCTTTTCTTCGTAATGTCTCAGATGATGATCGACATGTGAATGATAGGTGAGTCGGATGATGATCTTCTCCTTCGTCTGTGTCACTCCATGATCTTGGATTGAGTTCACTTTTGAGTTGATTCATGTAGTCTTCGTCCCTAACACCTTCATTAAAAACATTTGAACTAGTAGCACATGTATCTATTTTATCTAAATCTTTATCTATTAAATTTTCTAAGATAACTAATTCATGTACAGGATCAAAATCCTCATCTTTGGCTTGACATTTTTCTTGATAAAAGTTTAAGAAATTTTTCCAAATATCATTTGCCGTTTTACAGAAGAATATTCTTTCATATTCAACTTTCGGCAAGGTTTAATAAATAATTATTTTAGCTTTATTATTTATTTCATTCTTTGTTTTCAAATAATCAATTTGACTTTCAAAATCCGTTTTTGTTTAACTTTCAAAATATGTTTTTGTTTGACTTTCAAAATCCGTTTTTGTTGGTTGAAAATCACCAATCGAAATGACATGCCAAAGATCTAGATCAATTGATTTCACATAAGTTTCAAATTTATTTTTTCATTCAAGAAAATTATAGTTTTCAAATAGTTGTGGTTTTAGCAAAGATTCCCCTTCTAGATATTTTTCGAATTCCATAGATCGATTCAAGTTTTAAAATACAGTATATTTTAAAGATCTTGATTGACGTGGCTCTTGATACCAATTGTGGAAAACTAGAAGGGGGGGTTGAATAGTTTTATGTCTTTTTAATTTTTATTATGAAAACTTTGTTTTATACTTTTAAAACACTTAGATTCAAGTTTGTTACGAAAAATAAAACTTAAATCTTATTATTAGTTATATATGTATTCTTTTAAATTGATTGTAAAAGTTTTGGTTTCTTGAATGGATTTTCAATTTGATCTTTATGTGAAGTCGACCTCTAATTAATACTAGCAATTATATAAGCCTATGTGTATGAAAGTAATGACGATGCAAGTAAAGAAATAAATAAGGTATGGAAATATCTAACCGAGACATGAGAGATTTATAGTGGTTCGGCTTCAAGGACACCTTCCTTGCCCTACTCCACTCCCCGAGCATACCTTGCTCGAGAGTTTTCTTCACAACTTCAATAAGCTCCCTTATGGCGGAGAAAACCGTACACAACTTTGGCTTACACAGGTTTAACGACACAAAGCTAAATGTCGAGTTCTAATCGTAGCTAGAACCAATCTCACAACTTCACAACACAACTTCTACACGACTTAATCACGACTTCTTCACGACTTCTTCACAACGGCTTCACGACTTCTTCACGACTTCTTCACGACTTCAACACGACCGCTACACAACCTCTATGATGCGGCTTCACGACTTCAACACTATGTCTTCATGACTTAAGACTTCACGACTTCAACATGACTGCTACACAACCTCTATGCTACGGCTTCACGAATTCAACACTAGGACTTCACGACTAGGACTTCACGGCTTCAACACGACCGCTACACAACTTCTATGCTACGGCTTCACGACTTCAACACTAGGACTTCACGACTAGGACTTCACGGCTTCAACACGACCGCTACACAACTTCTATGCTACGGCTTCACGACTTCTACACTAGGACTTCACGACTAGGACATCACAACTTTAACACGACCGCTTCACAGCTTCTATGCTACGGCTTCATGACTTCAACACAAGGACTTCATGTCTTCTACGCTACGGCTTCACATCTTCTACATCACGGCTTCACAACTTCTACATTTTGACCTCACAACTTCTATACCACAACTACTTATACAACATCTTCACTACTTACACACAACACTAATCTACAACACACACCTTACATACAAATGAATGAATGATTTACAAACTTTGTTAAACACACAACTTAAGTAACAAAATGATACTAAGTTGTAATACTTCTAATCTTGATTGATAGAAGTATTCTTCTTTTGCACTTGGATGGTGGAAGCTTGGATCACTTGAAAACCAATGCTTAAGATTACATGATCAAAGGTTTATTTAAGATATGAAATGAGATCTACAACAGAAAGTTTTAGTGCAAAAGGGTTAAGAAAAAATCCAGGAGAAGGCTTGTATTTATAGGGAAAAATCTGGACAGCTGGAGCCTACTGGAGCGGGGCGGTCCCCTTAAATAGGGGGCGGTCCCCTTAATTATTAAGGGGGCCGCCTAGTAAAATTAAGGGGGCCGCCCCTACTGAACGTTGGCCAATTTTGTCCTTTTGTGGGGAAGGTTTTTCTGGAACATTTTAACTGATTTTGGTTAAAAATTTGAATTCATATTTTTATAAAAGATTAAACATTTTTATTTAATACCAAAAATGTTTTTCAAAAATATATAAAATGTTTTTGATGTTTTATAAAAAATCTAGTTATTAAGAAAATGTTCCTTTGATCATATAATGCATTAAGCACTTGTTTATTCATACCTTAAGTGATTAAGTTGTAGAAATGAATATTTACAACTAAATACTTGTTTATTTGATAAGTTTATGTTTTAATGAGTTTACATTTTGTGATCATCAAAACATAGAGATATGAATAAATATTGATAATGTTTTTAGGCATTTATTTATGTCAACAAGTAACGTTAGAGATATTTCATGTTAATATTTCATATCAATTCATTTACTCCTTGAAGATATGATCTTACGAGAGCACGAGCACCATAATCATATATAATAACACCTTCACCTTCAACGATTAGATCGTTGTATATCATTAGTTAATCATCATCCACCATTCATACACACACACCACTAGAAATTTGTCAGATTCTCAGTTATTTATATATTTACCAGGTTCCATATCGGAGTTGTTATAATCACCTCTGAGTTTATTTTCACCATCACCAGTAACGCTTAAGGTGAGTCATGGCCTCACTTTTTAAACTCTTTATACTTTTTAAACTCCGTGAGGGGGATACATGCTCTAAACAGATCACAAGTATTTTTCTGTATGCTACCTGACTTGATATATGCCTAAGTTACCATATTGCCACAAGACCCTTTTATCATGAGCCATTAATCACTGCGGTGAACGCGAATATAATGAATAGATCTATTAGAGGCTGACGACCTATCCCACTAATACTTGGACGGAATGCTTTTTGCTAGTCGTATTAGTCGCGATGCATTATATTTGAGAAAAATAGGAATTGGCAAATCACCTATTACACGAGGGCAAAACCTTCATCATTAATTTGATGGACACCTCCAAAAAAAAAAAAAAAAAAAAAAGAATTGGCAAATCACCTATTACACGAGGGCAAAACCTTCATCATTAATTTGATGGACACCTCCGTTTATGCGGTACTTTGTTAACGTTTGCGTGTCATGAGACTTAGGGCAATATATGAACTGCGATATCAACTTTTAAACTGATTGTATCTCCAATACAATCTTACTTGTGAATCGAACTGATATTTAAATTACAAACTCCATGATTTCACTCAACATTATGTTGACTTTTAAGCATGTATCTCAGGAAACTAGAGGAGCAAGGCAAGGCATGGAGCAAGTGTACCCTATCTTTAATAAATGGTGTAAAATAAAGTTGTAATTCAGTTAAAATGATGTTTCTTTGGAGAAACCTTAGCACTCTGATGTAACGCTTTGTAACTGAATTTGTATTATGGACCTATGTAAATTAAAAATGCCGTCTCAGGCTGTTTTTCTATGATTTTGTTTTCGATCCTCACGGTAACACCCAAATTAATCTTCCGCTGCTATGTTTAAAAATTTGGGGGTGTTACATATTATAACCGAATGTGAAAACTTTTCTTAATTACATATGAAAGTATTTTGAGGAAAACTACTTGTAAAGACTTTCTTTATGAAAACTGTTTTTAAAGATCACTTTTATGAAAGCCATTATTAAAGGATTACTTTTTAACAATTGATTTGAACATTTAATATAAACCATTAAATTGAACCTTTGTTATGAACCTTTGAATAAATTGATATGAACCTTTTTATTTGAACCTTTGCTTTAACCCTTGCATTGATCTCCTGTCTTGAACCTTGATATGAAACTTGATATGATACACTTGGTATGAAACTTGACTGGAACCACTTGATATGAAAACTTGACTTGAACCACTTGATATGAAAACTTGACCTGAACCGCTTGATTGAAACTTGAACTTGAACTTGAACTTGGACACTTGATACTTGATACTTGATACTTGACCTTGACCCACAGTTTGAGACTACGAGCCACCCACTAGGCATGAGGGTTTCATGTCCCTGTCATTGATGCACCGATGGCTTGACTCTAGGGCAGGAGAGTGATGACCTGTCCCGTCCCTGACTTGACTTGACTTGTTACGTAGAGGTAGACCTTGGCCACCTGGGGCGTATGGATGCATCCTAGACTTGTTTCTGTATTCTGTTTCTGTATATGATATATTACTTGTTACACTTGGTGACTGATGGTGTGTGCGATACACGTCTTTCACATCCTGGGAGCTCATGACTCCAACCCTTGGAGGTATCCCCTCACCCTATACTTGGTATGCTGAGGTCTCCCCTCCATACACCCTGATATTTGATATGATTCTGTTTCTGGGCTCGTAGTGGATTTTTGTTTTCCTTTACATTTATCTTTATTATTCCTTAACTCTTGATATATCTGCATGACCTTTATTTCATTTACCTTTCACTATTCTTTACTACTGCTTGTTATCGTTATATCTGTTCACTGAGCTTTCGTAGCTCAACCGCATTTTCCTTTTCCTGCGGCAGGTATTTAAGCTAGGAGCTGGGTTTTGCTTTGGGATGAGAGCAACTTGGGTGAAGCATTGACCTTAGTCATCTTAGTTTGCCATTTGGATTTTAGACTTGTTTATGCCATTATTGGCACTTGGATTACTATGTACTTCCTTTATTTTCGTTTCATTGTCTTGATGCACTTGATATAAGTCTTGTTGGCTTATTTTCCTTTGGTTATTAATGTTAAGACTTCCGCTATTTTGTTATTGAATGTTCTGATGTGAAACCATATTATTGTGACATCCTTGCCCTTGTCGGGTCGGGGTGTTACAATTTATGGTATCAGAGACAGGTTTACGAAACCCTTAGGGCTTAGGCCATTGACCTGTGAGGATTGGGTAGACATTAGGTTTCCTTTCGCGTACTCTCCTTTCTTGTCCTACTCTATCATATCTTGTTCGATCTTGCTAATCGTTTCGATAATCGTGTAGATGGTTAACACTCGCCATAACGAGTATTCTGGAGGTAACCCTCAAGGGGATGCTGAGATCCCTAATTTGGAGGCTTTGGTCGCTAATGCTATAGCCAACCTGTTACCGGGCCTTAACACCAATGAGGTGATCAATCGGATCATCAATAATGGGGCGGGCTCTTCTGGAGGTTCTGGTGGCTCCTCTGGAGGTTCTGGTGGTGGGGGCCGACCCACTACTATTCATGGTTGGCTTGAGAGTTTCAAAAAGCTCAAGCCCTTGTCGTTTAGTTCGGCTACCACTCCTCAAGCGGCTGAGGACTGGATTACGCATTTGGAGAAATACTTCGAGGTGTTGGGTTGTGAGGACGAGTTTAATACTCGTTTGTCTACTTTTAAGTTAGAAGGGGATGCGCTGAGCTGGTGGAAAGCGCACAAGCAGGCGAAAGGGGGTGATCCATATGTTCTTACTTGTACTTGGACCGAGTTTCGCACCACTTTTTATAAGAGGTATTTTTCTGATTCTGAGCAGCAGAGGTTTGAACGGGAATATCATTCGATTTCCCAGCTGGAGAGTGAGAATGCAGGGGAATATATGCAGCGGTTTCAAAGGTTGGCCAGTTTCGTAGGACCAATTGCTGGAGATTCTAGACGCCAGGCTAAGCAGTTCAAATGGGGACTTAAAAAGTGGGTACTTGATCGTTTGCTAAATATTGAGTTTGTGGATGTGTCGGCAGTTTGCGACGCAGCCGGCAACATTGAGATCTTCCATGAGGGTGTTGGGTATAAGCGGAACCGTGACGGGGAAAAAATTAAGCCACGAGGTCAGAATGAAGACAATAAGGGGCAGACTGGTAGGAGTTTTGAGTCACGAGGACAGGCGGATCGGGGACATGATCATCGGGGTCAGGATTCGAGGGGTCAGGATTCTAGGTCTGCTACTAGACAGGGTAATGATCGTCAGGGGCGCAACGACAACCAAAGACAGTGGAGGGATCAGTCTTCTAGAGGTTATCAGCAGGATCGGGCTACTGGATCAAACACTCAGAGGGGATCATCTGAGAACTATAATCCCCTACCTATTTGTGTTTCTTGTGGGAAGAAACATACTAGAGCTTGTCGTACAACTTCTGGTGCTTGCTATAGGTGTGGTTCTACTGAGCATAAGGTGAAGGATTGTCCTAGACAGAATCCGGCAATAGTTGGGAACTACCTTAAACCTCCTCCTACTCCTAATACCGGTCGTGTTTATTCGGCTACTCGTGACCAGGCAGATAAGGCGTCTAGTATGTCATTGTTTCATTTCCGTTCAATTTTCTTTCCATTTCCTTGCAAATTTCGAGGACGAAAATTTTCTTTTAGAGGGGAAGAATGTTGTAATACCCAAAATTTAAAATCATGCAAAAATTACCAAAATACCCTTGCAACTTAAAATTTTAATTAATAACTATATAAACATCAAATAAATCCCAAAATCTTGGAAATTTGCAACATATGAATTATGACAATTTTTACATGAACATTTTAACATCCTAAATGTCCTAAAAATACTTGTCACCTTATAAAAAATACTTTGGGCCGAATATGTATTTATTTATATTGTTAATTATGTTTAAATCAAATAAAAATAAGATAAGTATCAAAATTAATAGGAAATCAATCATATCTCAGAAAATTGATCTCATATTATCACTTGGGCCAAAATTCATGCCCTCCCCTCCCCATATACACGGTTTCATAAATTGTTTCCTTTTTATACACCTTAAACCTCCATTCGATAAACCAAAAACTCACACACACCACATACGATTTTGGGAGGCTTTTTCATATTTTTCCTGGGTTCTATCAAGATCAAAGAAGGTGCTAAAAATAGTTTTGGGGTTGCTGGATCGCTAGTGTGCTCGTGGGAGTTTTTCTTGTATCGTTATATTGTAGCCGAGAAACATAAAATTCTTTCTTGTTCATCCTTGGTTCGAATCTTGCAAGGAGGTATTTGTATCATCTCTTTTAATCATTTCCTTCATGTTTACACACTTGAAACATAACCATGCACGTTAGAATAAATTGTATCAAAACTATATATCAAATCATATAATAAACCTAAAACCGATCATGCGATTTTTCTAGGCCTTGTATATATTTTATCTTGATTCTATACGTGTCTTATAACACCAGAAAAATGCTACTTGAGATTTTCGAAGCCTAGATCACACTTGGTGAATTAATTTTGAAACCAGATTTAATAAGAAAAGGGTTTTAAAAATAAAACAAATCGTATGAACTAGGGCTTTGATTTGTGATGATGGATCTGACATAATAATTGTGTTTTAAGGTTAATTCAATGATTGGTAATGATTGGAATAATTTAGGGTTAGGGTTTATGCAATTTTTATTTATACCGATTGGGAATTAAGATGTTTTGGGTGTGTTTTGTAATTTTCTAAACTTGTGGGTTATTTTTGTAATGTGTATTGGACCAGGGGTAAATCGTAAAAAGTATGATATAGGGGTATTATATGTTAATTTTGTAGTTAAAAGGTTTAAATGGTAAATTACTTAATTATGTGATTCGATTTGAAAAATATTAAAATAGAGGGACTTGTTTTGTAAATATTGTAAATTGAAGGGTGATTCGTATAATATTAATATAAGGGGTATAATGTGTAATTTTGAATAATTAAAGGCTTAATGTGTAATTATGAATATTGTAAGGATTAATTTGTAACTTAAATAATTATAAGGTTTATTTTGTAATTTATATAACTTATGGGTTTAATTTGTAAAATTGGTAAAGTTGAAGGATTGGAATGTTAATTATGGGAAACTTATGGATTAAATGAATAACTTGTAATATTTACACTTTAGACCTTATCTTTAGCATATTTACATTTAAAACCCTAAAATATGGAAAGTTGTCATAATTAACCCTAAACTATTATAACTCGCTAAAATGAACCCTATTTTCATAATAATACTTATTTAATGACTTAACCTAAATTATAATATTTAAATCTTTCTAATTATGGAAATCTGCTAATTATAGAAACTTACAAAATAAATAAACTTTCTAAAAATGAAAACTTACTAAAATGGAAAGATAAACTAAAATCAGTAAATAAGAACCAATTGTAATCTTGTCTTCTACTCCTTTAGGTGCGAAGAAGGAGTGATTTGATTCCTGTCAGTATTTGCTACTCTTGTGTTTTTGCTTGCTATTGAATAAGGTACAGATATTCTAGTAGTGTTTATTAATAATCAATGATCAAAAGATGTTTACAATGAAACATAAGCCCTATATTTATAGGATATTAAAACTTGTAAAAGAAGATATCCTAATTATTCTATAACAACAAAAATAAGGAAACTAAAATCAAAGTCACGGCCTAAGAAGAAAAGAACCAGTAACTTCAGTAAAGGCACGACCAAAAAAAAGGAAACATTACTCTTACTACCAATAACCTTTGGGGTAAAAGTCACGAACCTAAAATATAACAACAACCTCAGTTTGATATTGTGATTCTTTTAGTAACCTTACTTTGGTTTAGGAGTAGCCTTACTCCTAACAGGAAGGTCCTTATCATTTTTCAACTAAAATGTAAAAGATCAAATATTTTAAACGATTACAGATTTTAAAAACATAAAAATGACACTATATTTGTTTATTACGTAGTATATTCTTAGAAAGTGAACATTTAATTTAACACAATGGGAGTATAAGTCAACGGACATTTATTATTTCAATTTTACAAGTGTTAGTGTCATTGTTCAATAGTTTATGACTAGTTATACCAGACGGGAGCGATTTCAGGGGCGCAGGGGGCGCTCGACCCTCCGAAATATTTTTTGCAATGTATGGGGTATATAGTTTTCATGTAGAAAAATTTTGGTATATTCGGTTTCGACTCCCCGAAATAGCGTTAGGAAAAAAAAAATTTAGATCGCGACCCCCCACTGAAAATTTTCAAGCTTCGCCGCTGACCAGACGGGAGCGATTTCATAGAAACACATTTAGCGGTCAAAACTGAATTATACGTATATAATTTATAGTTAGTGAGAACATTAGAAGTGGTTGTATTATGCATTAGAGTGGTTGTATTATGCATTTAGCGGCAAATTTGAATAGCATGGCATCACTTTTGTTTTTATCGTTAATATATTTTCCTCCTTGATAACTCATCAAGAATTCCATATGTGTGCGACACTACCACTCCCTGTTTATATTAGGGTGCGTTTGGTTCGTAAGTGGGATTGGAATTGGATTCGGATTTGGGAAAGGTTTGAAAGATTTGGGAAAGGATTAGGAGAGAGAATATATATTATTATATATAAAAAATTTGATTTATAAAGTTATACAAGATTTAAAAATATTATTTAAAATAAAATAGAAAGAAAAAAAAAAAAAAAAAAAAAAAAAAAAAAAAAAAAAAACACAATTCGTGGCTGAAATTTTGTGTGTCAGACGAAACCCCAATCTTTGTCAGAAAAGTCTGGTAAATTGAGCGATATGGCTTTTGATGTTTGATTCCTTCACATCATTTCTAGACAAGTGTACCAAACAAATAATTTTGGGAATCATTCTAACCCAATAGTGCCATACCCCTATACCAAACACATTCTTAGTTTACGTAATCCCTCTAACGAAACAGTGATTCCTACATGACTTTTTTTTTATCTGCCACAATAGGAAGCTATATTTTGGTAGGGAAATCACATGAGGACGAGGGGCCAAAGCCAAGGCCCAATGAGGTAAGGAGTAAACCCCCAATTGATATATGACCAATTGACCATCCTAGGGTCACCACTTGCGCACGTAGCGCGCGTGGCACGTGTACCGCTCAAATCAACAATCAATCTAAGGGTGCGTTTGGTTCGCAGTATGTTTTGAAAGGAATTGTAATCTGTCAAAGGAATTGTAATTTGAATGAATTGTAATTCAAAGAGTTGTAATGTGTTGTAATTGTAATGTGTATAAATTGTAATTGATGTTTTCTGTCACTGTGTTTGGTTGGATCTCAACGTAATTGTAATTCGAAAAATTTATAAAAATTCGAAAAAATTTATATAAATTCGAAAAAATTTATAAAAATTCGAAAAATTTATATAAATTCGAAAAAATTTATAAAAATTCAAAAAATTTATAAAAATTCAAAAAATTCGAAAAAATTTAAAAAAATTCCAAAATTTTATAAAAATTTAAAAAAAATCAAAAAATTTAAAAAAATTCAAAAAATTTATAAAAATTCGAAAAAATTTAAAAAAATTCCAAAAATTTAAAAAAATTCAAAAAATTTATAAAAATTCGAAAAAATTAAAAAAAATTCCAAAAATTTATAAAAATTTAAAAATTTGAATTTTTATAAAATTTTTTGTAAAATTTTTAAATTTTTAAATTTTTTGAATTTTTAAATTTTTAAATTTTTATAAATTTTTATAAAATTTTTAAATTTTATAAATTTTTTATAAAATTTTTCGAATTTTATAAATTTTTTATAAAATTTTTAAATTTTATAAATTTTTTATAAAATTTTATAAATTTTTCGAATTTTATAAATTTTTTATAAAATTTTTAATTTTTTAAATTTTTTGAATTTTTAAATTTTTATAAATTTTTTTGAATTTTTATAAATTTTTTCGAATTTTTATAAATTTTTTGAATTTTTATAAATTTTTCGAATTTATATAAGTTTTTTCGAATTTTAGTAAATTTTTTGAATTTTTATAAATTTTTTCGAATTATTATTATTATTATAAAATTTTGAATTACAACGTAATTCAAAACTTTCCATCCAACATCCTATGTAATCTGAATTCCCTCCTTTGATGTAATTGTAATGACTGAATTACAATTACAACGCAAACCAAATAGCCTACGTAATGTAATCTGAATTACAATTCCCTCCATTCTGTGAACCAAACAGCCTACGTAATATAATCTGAATTACAATTACATCCAATTACGCCAGATTACGGCGAACCAAACGCCCCCTAAGGGTTCTAATTTTTTTTAACCAAATGAAGCAGTTTCTAGCTATTTATTCTATTATCCTCCATCTATACTTGTGGCGTATACGTAGTCAAGACATGTATATATTCCCTGAAATAAATCCATATTTGAGTCGATCGTCTACTTTCAATGCATACAAAAAAGAAGAATGCAATAAGCCAATAATTCTTGTATGTATGTACACGTGTATGTTTCTATATGTGCACTATAATAATGCGAGATATGATACTAATACACAAATTATATATATACTAATAGACGTTCGTGATGTGACAACTATTAGTAATCTTAAAGTGTTTATGATTGTATAATTTGCTTTCCTATTCGTTGACACACTCATATTAGGCCACCTTAAAGGGCTAATAGTGTTAAACTCATATGTTGGCAAAACCCCATTGGCTAACAAACATTTGGAGTTTTACTTTTCAAGGCCTATGAATACTAATATCATTCATCAATTGCTGCACACAGCCATATAGCATACCTAACCATTGTACAACTGAATATGAAGCAGCCATGTGTTACCAAAAATTGTACTTGAGTATGGTCATTCCTGTTGAAAAAGTTTCTTGAAGCAGGAATTCACAACTCAATAAAACATTAAAATATAACCATTTTAGTAGATAAAAAAAACAAAACTGCAAAGAACATCTTAGAACCAAAAGAAACAAAAGACACCAGGAAGAAACAAACAGAAATCTGAGTAACAAAGCTTTCTCAAGGTATGTTTTCTAAAAGGTTTGTAGTATTTGTTACTCAGATAATAAAACGCTAAATAAAAACATAGCAATAAAACGGCCACACCGCAGCATCGCGCGGCTATTTTACTCGTTACTACCAATTTGTAGCGTGAATGCTCATGTGTTGCAAATCTAGTTCTGATGGCGTAAATATAATCATACTGATAACGCGATAGCACATTTAAAACACGAATATGACCTGCATCGATCATTTCACGAACAAATAAATGTCACTCTCAATATGTTTCATGCGTTGTTGTTGCACGGGATTAGCGAACATAAAATTACACTTACGTTACCAGAGTAGTAGAAAACAACGGTGACATAACTCACACAACAAATTAAGAATCATGACAGTCTCATCATCTTCCTTAGGAACATTTTGATGCTAAGCCTTAGCACTAGAACTTGAATGTGTGGGCCAACGTTTGGAAGATTAGGAAAGCAAGTTATCGCTCAAAACACACACACTAACCAGACGTCAACCGGCGTGTGACAGGACACTCAACATGAAATACTAGATAATGAGGGTCTTTGTTTTTCATGTGATGACAGTCGTTCAGTTTAGTGCCTTTCTTGCTTCATGTAATGAGGTGTTGAAGTAATTTTCTGCAATCACTTCGGACAAACGAAGGAGGCCTTTCGGTTGAACTAGGTGAGTGTTCCTCCGAAAGGCTTGTGTACCGATCCCTTCAGCTTTCAAGGGTCCTTCGGATATCTGCACACAAGAGCACGCGTTAGGCTCGCCCCGGGTGTTATCCCAGGACCCACCTCCGGCATGAGAATAAGTATTGGATTTTCTGGAAGGCTTTAAACAGTAATAGAGAGTAAATATGAGTAAAAATAGTTAGTTGAGAGTAGTAAATGAGCTGGGTATTTATAGTACCCAGCCTTGGTACCTGACATGGCGGCGCCGGATTTTCTGGGAACATGTCGCAGACACAATCCCGTAAATCCTGGGGCGGCGGCGGCGGTGTCTGCTGCTGCCATCTGTCAAAAAGGTGATGCCACTTGTCCTGTTACTTACAGCTGTATTGGCCGGACGAGCTAGGTGCCTTCCGGTACTTACCGGATGATTTTACACCGTCCGGACGGCCGGACAAGTTAGTCCGTCCGGATACATACGCCAACATGTCCCCCCCAGTATCATAGTATCGGTTTCACCGATATTGTGATACTCAGAAAATTTAGAAGTTCCATTTTACCACTTCCGAGAGGCATAAGCCTTTCGGTATCCGATGAGTGGGTTCAATGTGCAAACAGCCAAAAACCATTATTACCTCTTTTTAAGGATAGCCGTCATTTTTTACTGGGGTTCTAGGATGTCGACACGTGTGCATGCACGCATCGCATGGGTGAGGAAGTGCCACATCATCAGCTGACAAGGCACGTCGTTTCATATTCTTCCATTTCGCCTGTAAATAGCGTCATTCCTACTGCTTTTTTACCACTGTAACTTTCTGCTCTGACACTTTTTGCAACATTCTTTCCGGACGAGTTTTTCTAATTAATCCAAGTGATTTCTATTAATCCGGTTGACTTTGTTTTGCCATTCGGTTCGAGGGGTGCCTTCCGGGTTATCAGCACTTTGAATTATCTCCGCTATCCAGTTTCTCTCGGTTTAACTATGTCGAATTCTCCCTCTTCAATTTACGAGGAAGATACGCAGGAGGTCGGGGGATTCCTTCCCAAGTTCGATATTCAAAAGTACACCTCTCGGATGAACGAAGGAGACTTGTATATAGTGACGAAGGACATGGGTATACCGGAGGATCTGCGCCCAAGGTTACCTCCGGCGCGTATGACGATGGACCAATTGCCGAATGATGCCATCGGTTTGTATGTGGAGTATTTTTACGAGGGAGGTTTTAGCGTGCCCTTCTCCACTTTTTTGTTAGATATCAATAAATATTAGAGTAAATTACAAGGATCGTCCCTGTGGTTTGTCCAAAATCACTGGTTTAGTCCCTCGAGTTTCAAAGTTGCGTGTATGGTCACTCTGACAGCAAAAGAATAACACCTATGGTCCCTATCGCTAACTGATGTTATATATTCCGTTAGCAAGTTTCAACGTTAGTCCATTAGCCAAACAAGCGTTTGCAACGTTAGTCCTTTTTCTTAACGGCCGTTTGCAACGTTAGTCCTTTTTTGAAAAATATTCGAAAATTTTATAAAAATTCAAAAAATTTATAAAAATTCGAAAAAATTTATAAAAATTCGAAAAATTTATAAAAATTCTAAAATTTTTTAAAAATTCGAAAAAACTTATAAAAATTCGAAAAATTTCTAAAAATTCAAAAAATTTTAAAAATTCAAAAAAAAATTATAAAAATCCGAAAAATTTTTAAAAATTCGAAAAAAACCAAAAAATTTATAAAAATTCAAAAAAATTTTAAAAATACCAAAAATTTATAAAAATTCGAAAAAAATTTATAAAAACTCTAAAAATTTATAAAAATTCGAAAAAAATTTAAAAAATCGAAAAAACTTATAAAATTCGAAAAATTTATAAAAATTCAAAAAATTTTAAAAATTCCAAAAATTTATAAAAATTCGAAAAAATTTATAAAAATTCGAAAATTTTTTACAAATTCGAAAAAACTTATAAAAATTCGAAAAATTTATAAAAATTCAAAAAATTTTAAAAATTCAAAAAATTTATAAAAATTCGAAAAAATTTAAAAATTTATAAAAATTCAAAAATTTTTTAAAAATTCGAAAAAACTTATAAAAATTCAAAAAATTTCTAAAAATTCAAAAAATTTTAAAAATTCGAAAATATTTTATAAAAATCCGAAAAATTTTTAAAAATTCGAAAAAACTTATAAAAATTCAAAAAAATTATAAAAATTCAAAAGATTTTAAAAATTCCAAAAATTTATAAAAATTCGAAAAAATTTATAAAAATGCGAGAAAATTTTAAAAATTCAAAAAACTTTATAGATTCCAAAAATTTATAAAAATTCGAAAAAATTTATACAAATTCGAAAAATTTATAAAAATCCAAAAAAAATTTAAAAATTGGAAAAAACTTATAAAAATTCGAAAAATTTATAAAAATTTAAAAAATTTATAAAAATTCGAAAAAATTTATAAAAATTCAAAAATATGACCACCTTTGTCAAAACTAGGGCTGTTCAAAAAGCTCGCGGCTCGTGGCTTGCTCGAAACTCGCTCGAAAAAAGCTCGAAAAAAGCTCGCTCGAAATCGGCTCGTTTATAAACGAGTCGAGTCGAGCCGGCTCGGTTTGTAAACGAGCTGAGCCCGAGCCAACGTCGGCTTGGCTCGTGGCTCGCTCGTTAGCTCGCTCGTTGGCTCGCTCGTTAGCTCGCTCGTTTGGCTCGTATATATATATATATATATATATATATATATATATATATATATATATATATATATATAACTAAACTTTAGTTATATATAATATAATATATACAACTAGATGAAAGAGTAATTCAAGTTTTTGGAAATGCTATTTTGTTAACTTCTAGATGAAAGAAACTCAAGTCTGTTATTTTGTTAATTACTTTGATGGCCATATTGCAGAACTGCAGAACTAATTTTTATTAGAATTGAATTAGTATTTGACATTTTGACCTGGATTAAAATCGTGTAGCTTATTTTTTGTTTTTTTATGTTAAAGTATATCCCATTCAATGTAAACGAGCGGGCTCGACGAGCCACAAGTTGGCTCGAGTATTTGACGAGCCGAGCCCGAGCTCAACTTTTCGGCTCGTATAAATAAACGAGCCGAGCCGGCTCGGCTCGATTTTTTAACGAGCCGAGCCCAAGCCTACCCTGGCTCGGCTCAGCTCGGCTCGTTTACAGCCCTAGTCAAAACGTATTGAGTAAAAAGGAAGGTCTCGTTTTTCTTATTTTAGGTAGGAGATAGGAACGTATCTTTCTAGGGAGTAATGATATACACATGGGTTGGGATAGGGTTTTATTTGGTTAGAAGATGTAAAAGAGTTAAATAAATTATTATATGATCCATTGAAACTGGCGTATGAAATTAAAATGGAATATCGTATATCTTGGTTTAGGAATTAGAGATATTCATATCTTTTCCAAAAGGGAGGAAACGTGTGAGGTAATTTTTCGAATTTTTATAAATTTTTTGAATTTTTATAATTTTTTTTGAATTTTTATAAATTTTTTGAATTTTTAAAATTTTTTTGAATTTTTATATATTTTTTGAATTTTTATAAGTTTTTTTCGAATTTTTAAAATTTTTTCGGATTTTTATAAATTTTTTCGAATTTTTAAATTTTTTTGAATTTTTAGAAATTTTTCGAATTTTTATAAGTTTTTTCGAATTTTTAAAAAATTTTTGAATTTTTATATATTTTTTCGAGTTTTTATAAATTTTTTGAATTTTTAAAATTTTTGAATTTTTATAAGTTTTTTCGAATTTTTATAAATTTTTCGAATTTTTATAAATTTTTCGAATTTTTATAAATTTTTTCGAATTTTTATAAATTTTTGGAATTTTTATAATTTTATGAATTTTATAAATTTTTTGAGTTTTTATAAGTTTTTTCAAATTTTAAAATTTTTCGAATTTTTAGAAATTTTTCGAATTTTTATAAGTTTTTTCGAATTTTTAAAATTTTTTCGAATTTTTAAAAATTTTTCGAATTTTTAAAATTTTTTCGAATATTTATAAATTTTTTTGAATTCTTATAAATTTTTGGAATTTTTAAAATTTTTTGAATTTTTATAAATTTTTCGAATTTTTATAAGTTTTTTCGAATTTTTATAAATTTTTTGAATATTTTTCAAAAAAGGACTAACGTTGCAAACGTTGCAAACGGCCGTTAAGGAAAAGGACTAACGTTGCAAACGCTTGTTTGGTTAATGGACTAACGTTGAAACTTGCTAACGGAATATATAACGTCAGTTAGCGATAGGGACCATAGGTGTTATTCTTTTGCTGTCAGAGGGACCATACACGCAACTTTGAAACTCAAGGGGCTAAACCTGTGATTTTGGACAAACCACAGGGACGATCCGTGTAATTTACTCTAAATATTACAAGGTACATATTTCCCAGCTGGTTCCGTTAGGTTTGCACCGGGCCACCCTCTTTGAGGTGTACAGCCGAAGTTTGGATGTTGCTCCCACCACTTCTCTATTCCGGGCCTTCTATAAGTTGAGCAAGCAAGGCCATTGGTTCTCCTTTGAGAAAAGAAGTGGCAAGGAGAAAAGAGTTTGTTTCCGGGAGATTCTGACCGTATTGAAGGGTTGGAAACATAATTTTTTTCTGATAGACAGACGAGCGGTCCCCTTTGCCATGCCCTGGAGGCACCATGATTCTGACATCTCGGATCCGTTTCCGAGTGGCGAGTTTAACATTGCGGATGCCGAGAAGCTGGCCGCGAATATAATCGATCTTATTCCGATTCCCAAAGGCTTTCTTTACGCCGCGGGGCTGACCTCACACTGGGAGCATCCCGGTCACCGGGCCGTGCTCAAGGATGCCGAGGACAAAGGTATAACTTCGTAAATTTCATCCTTGTTTCCTTCATTAGCTTTTATTTATGCATGCTTGCTCCTAACCGTTTCGTGTTTTTCCTTTGCGGTTGTACTGATGTCCGAGTATCTGATCAATCCCCAGGTCCGTGAGGGTGTTTTCATGGTCAAGGGAGATGCCTACCGTGAGGACGAATCTCACGAGTTGTATGTGACTGACCTGCTTCATCAAATGCTGATATACCCGAGAAGACGGCCGAGGAGAAGAGGGTTGAGGAAGCTGATAAGAGGGTTTTGGAGGCCAAGCGTAAAAAGCAAAGGCAAGCCGCCACCCGGGAGGCGCTGAAGGCCCAGCGCGGCGAGGGAAGCAGCGGTGTACCTCGTCCGGCAAAACGGAGTAGGCCATCAGAAGATGCTCCCGTGGTGGATCTGGAGCATGATTCTCCGGACGTCGAGGTTATTCCGAATCCTCCCCCCATCCGGTCGTTCCGTGCGGAAGGAATCATGAGGAAACCGGAAGGAACGGACTTTACCTCCGGCACTACTAATCTGGGTAAGTCATTCGGCTGCGCTGAACCGTTCGGACGTGTTCATGTTGTTCATTTCCCTTATGTAATTTTTTTTTTAATTTCCTTTCAGGGGGTTCCTCCGTTGCTGCTTCGGGTCGTGGCAAGATTAAAGCCTTTGCTGATGGAGATCCGGCAACAGTGTTTATTCTGGAGTGGTCGGTCAAAAGGGGTGACCGTTTGGATAAATGGGCAGTCTGCAAAGACTTGATGTCGAATCTGCCTACTCCCCGAGAGGAGTTATATTTTCAAAGTTTGGGTGATGCGGAGGCCATTCAGAGGGCTTGGGTGTTATTGGGCCGGGGAGCAGCAGCTCATTCGGACATTCTGGGTCGATATGAGTTCCTTCTTGAGGAGTATAAGCAACTATACCGCACCCACGAGGAGTGTGCGGATGGGACCCAAGAGGCGGAGGAGCTTCAGAAATTAAGGCATGAGCACTCAAGCTGCTCGGTCAAAAGGTCGGATCTCATGGGTCGCCTTTCTCGGTTGGAGAAGGAGAGGGATGAAGGGAGGAGGGTTTTGTCGGAACGGGTCAAAGCCTTGGAGGCTGAGCTGAACAAAGTTAAGGACAAGCTTGGTGCCGAAGAGAGGGAGAGTTCCGGATTTTAAACTGATCAAAGCACACAATATACTCTTTGGCTTTGGCCAGGTATAGTATCATGCTGTCCTTGGATGCTACGAACTCCCCATTGATCTGGCTTGCTACCAGATTGGAGTCCACTCTAACTTCCAACACCCGGATCTTCATTTTTCGGGCGACCCTCAATCCTGCTAACAAGGCTTCATATTCAGCTTCATTATTGGTGCTTTTAAAGATCAACCGGATGGCGTAGGTGTATTCCGTTTGATCTGGGCTAATCAACACCAGACCTGCTCCGGTGCCTGACTTACTGGACGCTCCATCGATATACAGCACCCATTGGTCTTGGCTGGAGATATTACATATCTCCTTGCCATCCTCCCTCACAACCTGGTCGGATGCGACCAAGGGTATTTCTGTTATAAAGTCTGAGAGGATTTGTCCTTTGATGGCGTTCCGGGGTACATAAGTGATGTTGTAAGCTCCTAATTCCACGGTGTATTTAGCTAGTCTCCCGGATGCTTCCGCCTTATTGAGTATTTGCTTGATGGGCTGATCAGTGATGACTTTTATTGGATGGGCCTCGAAATATCTCCTAAGTATCCTTGATAAGTGCAACAGAGCCAGAGCTAACTTCTCTACCGGAGGGTAATTCTGTTCGGCTTCATGCAATGTTCGGCTAACGTAGTGTACTGGGATTTGCTTTCCTTCCCTTTCTACCAAAAGTACCCCACTCATTGCCCCCTTGATGCTGCTAGGTACACGTACAAGTCTTCTATCGGTTTTGGGGTTGTTAGGTAGGGGAGCTCAAGGATCATCTTTTTCATTTCTTGAAAAGCTACTTCGGCCTGTTCCGTC
Organism: Artemisia tridentata subsp. tridentata; assembly: GCA_021014915.2. Taxonomy (NCBI): domain Eukaryota; kingdom Viridiplantae; phylum Streptophyta; class Magnoliopsida; order Asterales; family Asteraceae; genus Artemisia; species Artemisia tridentata. Next base: position 91,470,182 of record CP139509.1, read on the forward strand.
CATCGGTATTCGTCCTGGTTGTCCTTGGTGATATTTTTCAATGTGTCGAAGAATGGAAGCGCTTTTTCCGCCGACTTGGACAAGAAACGGTTCAGAGCCGCCAGCTTACCACTTAAACTCTGCATTTCTTTCAGCGATTTTGGAGACTGCATGTCCGCAACGGCTATAGTTTTCTTCGGATTTGCCCTAATCCCCTCGGACGTTACCATGTACCCGAGAAACCTTCCCTCTTCTACCCCGAAAGAACATTTCTTCGGGTTCAACGTCATATTGATCCTCCGGAGGCTATCGAATGTCTCTGCTATGTCGGCCAACAACTCCTTTTCGGTCTTGCTTTTGATCACCATGTCGTCCACATATGCCTCGAGGTTTCTCCCTATCTGCGATCGGAAGGTTGAATCCACCAATTGCTGATACGTGGCTCCGGCGTTCTTTAGACCGAACGACATCTTGGTATAACAGTACGTCCCATGTTCGGTGTAGAAAGCTGTTTTTTCTTCATCCTCCTTCGCCATTTGCACTTGATGGTATCCCTTATAAGCGTCTAAGAAACACTTGTATCGGAATCCCATGACCGATTCTATCTTCCAGTCAATATCAGGTAATGGGTAATAATCCTTTCGACAAGACGAGTTGAGGTTCTTGAAGTCGATACACATCCTCCAACTACCGTCGGATTTCTTTACCAACACCGGATTTGAAATCCACGTAGGATATTGTACTGGCCTAACTATTCCGGCTTTCACCCATTCTTCCACCTCTTTGGCTATGGCTTGATTCGTTTCGGCCGAGTAGGTTCTTTTCTTCTGCGCCACCGGCCGGTCTTGGATGTTCACGTTCAATTTGTGTTCGGTAATCCGACGGGGTACTCCTGTCATATCCGCGGGTTCCCAGGCGAATACATCCTGATTGTTTTTTAGCAGTGTGATCAACTGCCTTCGGCATTCCGAGGAAAATTTTCCTCCGATGGTTACCATCTGGTCCGGATAAGCCGGATGTACCATTATTTCTTCTGTCTTCCCAGTGAATCCCTCCGTCATTTCGGTGTTTCGAGGCTCATTCCTTGGTTCTTTTTCTATCATCTCCTTCTCCTCTAATTTGCGGCATTCCAAATCAATTACCGATCGAGTGATTAAGGTCGCTATGCCTTTTGGAGTGGGGAATTTCATCATCGAGTGGATGGTCGAGGGGATGGCCCGCAACTTCTTCAAACCCGAGCATCCTAGAATAATGTTGTATGGAGAAGGGGACCTTATTACGGAGAATTTCATCATAATCCTGTGAGACAAACCTTGGCTCCCAAAACAGACTTCCAATTCAATCTTACCCAACGGCTTTATGGATTCTCCCGCGAATTCTATCAATGGAGTGTTGGTTTCTTTCAGTCTGGCCTTGATGGAGGGGCATAAGTGCTCAATACAGTGTTCATACATTACTTCTACCGAAGCACCCTGGTCTACATAGACCCTTCGTTTTGTATAGCCTTCCACCTCGGCTTCGACTATTAAAGGCTCGTCCGACACGTCTCCCGGAAGAATGGGCGGGAAACTGATCGGGGCATTCATCCACTCCTCCTCTGCTTCGACCGATTTCCTTTTCCCAGCGACCGTTGGATTCCGTATCATATTCACAGTCTTTCTTTTTCGTGGTGTAGGACCAGCCATTCCGAACTTTGGGTAGATCGAATAGTTGGTCCCACGGATGGCGCCAATTTGTTGAAGTAATTTTCTGCAATCACTTCGGACAAACGAAGGAGGCCTTTCGGTTGAACTAGGTGAGTGTTCCTCCGAAAGGCTTGTGTACCGATCCCTTCAGCTTTCAAAGGTCCTTCGGATATCTGCACACAAGAGCACGCGTTAGGCTCGCCCCGGGTGTTATCCCAGGACCCACCTCCGGCGTGAGAATAAGTATTGAATTTTCCGAAAGGCTTTAAACAGTAATAGAGAGTAAATCTGAGTAAAAATAGTTAGTTGAGAGTAGTAAATGTGCTGGGTATTTATAGTACCCAGCCTTAGTACCTGACATGGCGGCGCCGGATTTTCTGGGAAAATGTCGCAGATACAATCCCGTAAATCCTGGGGCGGCGGCGGCGGTGTCTGCTGCTGTCATCTGTCAAAAAGGTGATGCCACTTGTCCTGTTACTTACAGCTGTATTGGCCGGACGAGCTAGGTGCCTTCCGGTACTTACCGGATGATTTTACACCGTCCGGACGGCCGAACAAGTTAGTTCGTCCGGACACATACGCCAACATGAGGTGTAATTTTTTTTTTTTTTTTTTTTTTTTTTTTTTTAATTTTTAATTTTTTTTAAATACGAGGTCAGTCATCTAATCATCTTATTATGATCATGTGCACAATCAAATGTTCTTATAGTTTTGGAACCAATGTCATAACTTTTATACACAATGTTTGTTAAATGATAATTTTGTTCATTAGACAAATGAATGAGCCTCATCAATGTATTTGGTCTATTGGTATTTGTTTTTTTTTTTTTTTTTTTTTTATCTGAAACCAAGATGTGAGATTAATTTTTGTGATTATGTGACGACATGATATATATTATAATCGTGCGTGTAAGTTTTCCTTTGTAAAAGAAATTTAAAAAATGAGTAAGCCTTATTATTAGAGCTCCACACCTGGTAACCTTTGAGGTATGAACGCATGTGAAAATGAAGATTCGTTTCGTCGTATGCAATTGGATGAAAGAGACTAGCAATTCGTCCTTTCGATAAAATACGTTGTTTTTCTAGTGAAGACCAATATGTGTACGCGGTTGCGCTGTATTATTATCATTTGATTTGATGTTTTGTTTATCGACATGGAAAACACTTACGTTTCTGTTTTCATTCATTTCACTTATGAATAGAGGGTCTTGGAAGGGTGTGCAATAGGTGTCGTCGCACAGGGCCTCAACTTAAAAGGGGCTACATTTTTATTAGATTTGCATATAAATAAATACTCGTATAATAGTACTAGTACTAAACATATATGAGTCATATAATACAAGTTTATATGCAAATTCTTTTTAGTTTACAAGTGTAATTAATGTCTCTTTGTTGTTATTGCTTAGGCCACGAGACAGCCCTGAATATCCATTGCATATTAATTATATGCTCAAAACCAATATACCTTGTTTCTCCCTTATGTTAAGTTCTACCGTTAAATTATATGCTCTAATTTCCTAACAAAATTCTTCGTCACTAAAATTTTCATAAGAGATTTACATCTTGTTTTAGAAAACATGATAATGCAAGCTACTCTCATACACAATCGAATAAGTACTGCGACTTTGTCATTCTGCATCAAAATGGACACTAATTATGTAATGACAGGATGAAATTTTTTTGCACTCATCAGGAAAGGTTTTCGAGTTTTATATAACACTGTAAGATCGATAAAGCAAACTTCATAATATGACTCAAAATAGTTACAGACTCAAAAGGTTTTCGAGTTTATACATCAGAATTGAAACGGAATAGTAAGACAAGATACATTTTAATGACAAATCCTGTTATATCTCGTTGTCGTATTGGATAGTCGAGTTATCCCACATGAGTTAACTACGGCCAATGTTATAATCTTGATTAGCTAGGGTATAACATAAGTTGTTTCATGATACTTCATGTCTTGAATCCTTTTATCTTGTGTATTTGTTGAATGTGGCATGAATTTAGAGTTATGGAAAAATATTAAATCGTGTATGACTAGAATCGAACCCGGTACTGAGGGATTGCACACTTTACGTATGAATGATCAAAGGAATAATTAATATATATATATTATTATATATTTTAATTATTTGGACACAAAAGGAAAGAAAAAAAAGAAGAGGGGGTTAAGTGTCGAGTTTTGGAACTTGAGAATGTATTATACTCAAACTTGGAGAACAAGTTTGGAGGCTATATATACACCCTCAAACCCTTCAAAAGGTTCGACACAGATGATAACCCAAAATAGTCGTACGAAACATTAAAACCAATAATGTCAGGCGATATTATATTCTCACACAAAGTCAATCTACAATATTATCCCATCGTACTGTACATGATATCTATGAATCAATCTATGTAAGCATCGTACTGTGCATAGAGTTTGATATGTTTGACTTTGAAGAATATGGATTTAATATGCATTAATTATAATATATTACATATACATATGTATCGACAGTATGTATATGTACATATATATATTCTTTACTTCCTCCTTCTTGAATAATATATTCAAGGTTTATTAAACAAAATAGTTTTGGTTTAATAATTGTGTTCATTCACTAGCATCAACCTTTGGTTGCTTTTATAGTACGTGTGTACAAGATCTCGGATATAACATACTTTTGTTATTCATCTTGGATTGTGGAACAAAATTGTAAGGGGTTCCACGTTAATCCGTTTGATTGATCAAGTGAAGAAAAGAGAAGTTTTGATCTTTGTTTAGCTAAGATCAAGGTACGTTTTCCTTTATGTTTTCGTTATTACTTTATACATGTTAATTAATGATCCTTGCTTCCGCTGTATATGTGCTTTGATGTTTATGGTTTATTATTTATTTGAATGTCAAGTTATTTAAAAACAACAGTGGCATCACGAGCCGTTTAACATGTAATTGTAATTATCGAAACACATAATAAAAATCAAATCTTGATTTGGATTTACATGTTTTATTAGTCCTTTTTTTAGGATTTTATTCTAGATCTTAAAAAAAATATTCGAACTATACAATTAGGAAGGGGTTCGACCCTTTTTTGTTAAAATATAGTTTTGTAACCCTAATTAGAACATGTTTATGTGATTATTTGAATAAGGGTTACGTTCCTGTTTAATCCATGATTTTTTCATGCAAAGAAATCATGGATTATGGTTTGTTTTTATTTGCTAAATGTTTTAGATAGATCTAAAATTAGGGAAGACCCTAATTAAATAAATTAATGAATCAGTTATGTGCTACGTGGTATTTAATTAATTAAAACTTACGCGGTCAAGTTATTTGACGTCTGTGGACCATTGGGCACAATGAGCTCGAAAACCAATGGGAGTTTTATTAATTATATACATTATTACTCACATATAGATTATTTATAGGATTTATCAAAAGGGTTTGCATGTGGCTATATGTTTTAATAGTTAAGATCATATATGTGTTATTTGTGGTTATTTATTTTTTGTTAAAAATTACTTGTTCTTATTTGTTTAAATTATCTATGAATTGTAAGTAAAAAGAGGGTAGTTTTTGGAATAAAAATAAATGGACCTAATAACTTTGAAACCCTGTTGTAGTAAATTTTTAATTGCCAAGTCTTATGTGCCGATAGTGGTTCGCTTTGCACGGTAATTTACTCCCAGGCGAGACTAGCAATTTAATAATTTACTACATTATTTTGAGCTTTAAAATCATAAATTGTTAATTGATTGATGCGACTGTACATGAAGGTCGAAGCGGCGGACCTAGTTTTGACAAACTAAAAAGTGGTTATAAGGAGGCTTGACATTAAATTGTCATCCGAAAAGGGTGCGTTTTTAATTAGCTTCGGCGGACGTTTGCCCCTCCGCTCGCCTGTGCGTTAAAATTAGACTTACCAAGTACACCATTGTAATGTACGAAGCATCTTAGGGCAATGTTGTAAGTTTCTCAACGCCATCGATTAAAATTTTGTTGATTTAAGCTTATGAATGAGTAATTAAAAATTGTTTTGTAAAACTTATGATACAAAGTTGAGTGCATGCTTCTTTGTACATATTTTGATTGTCACATCAAAATAAATACCCTAAAATTTAAGTCACGTGCTATCTAATTATAAGAGACACTTGGAATTAATATCTGGCGTAAGTGAGACCTTGACACAGATATTAATGATATGGTAAATTACATACTTTTATTGCCAGCAGATCAACTGAGTGTAATAAGAATATGTGAATTTACAAGTTTCTAAATTAGACGACTTAATTAAGTTATAAGTGAGACCTTGAAACTTAAAGCATGAGATGGGAAGAAACATGCTTACATTGCAAATTGTTTGGCAAATGTAATTCCCATAAATTTAGGAGTCGGAAAATTGTTTCGCGATTATTGTACGACAAGTTACCATCTTTTGTACTTCCACTGCTAGCAGATCAACTGATGTGGTGGAACTATGAAAAGTTGGATCCTAGTTTTCAAGAAAATTAAATGGATATATTGTATTTCATGGGTAATTTTCTTTTCTTGAAAAATTAATTATCGAAAATACTAAAATTGAATTTTGTAAATTCTTTTAATGTATTAATGCAACGTTAAAAAATCGTAAACGTGGGGCATTCTTTTAGTGGTAAATTGATCTACACTCGTAGGGGTTTAGGCTAGAGTCAACTTTACTAAAAGAATAAACCAAGTCTACTTTCTTTGAGAAGAGTGAGACTTAAACCATATACCTTTCATGATTGATAAGGGTATAATGGAAAATTAGAATTGTCTAAATCTAAGAAATAACTCATGGCAAAATTTTAATAGTTAAGAAAATTGCACATTTTATGAGTTATTAAATTAGAAGCTAGACTAGGTACCGCAAAATTGGTAAAAGGCAAACTAGCACACTTTGTCTAGTTGTTGTGCTTTGACCACTTTTAGATACTACATACCATTGTGGGGATGGTAGTCAAATTAAGGAAGAAATTGCATGCCCAATTATTTCCAAGTTAATTGAATTGATGGATAGTCCATCATTTACAAAGTAGAATACATTCTTTTAGTACCTAAGTAATTGTTACGTATGGGATTACTCAAAGGCGTAGGAAAGTAAATAGTACATTATTTGCTTTTACTGGATATGAAACACTAATAATGTTGTCAAATCCAGTGGGAGCATTGTGTTATAATTACTGAATTATATATATATTCATGTAATGATCTGTAATTCAGTGGGAGCTACAAGCTTTGATATCTTGGTAGTAACCCAAAATTATCTCTAGAATGTCTTGAGATAATTACTTTCCATTTGTAGACACTTGTGGGTTTAAGGATAGTCATGTACGTTTCCTTACTAGACAAGGTGGTCCTACATCTACTAATATCCATGACACAATCATATTGATCACATTAAACAAATGCGTGACTTGTTGTTTATTTGATTAATGATGTTGTTCCATGCACAAGTGGGAGAAATCTTTATTGTGTGCAAAGAACAACACATAGTAATATGATTCTCTTGACTGTAAGGTAAGAGACTAATGTTCTAATGTGATTTATTCACATCTAATTCATAGAACACTTGGAATTAATATCTGGCGTAAGTGAGACCTTGACACAGATATTAATGACAAGGTAAATTACATACTTACATTACTAGCAGATCAACTGATGTAATGTAACTGTGTTAATTTACAAGTTCTAAATTAAATTCTTATTAGAACAAGTGTCAATCTAATACTACTTCAAATTTGAATATTTATGTATTCTTGGAATGTCATAAATATATGAAGTAATAAATTAACTTGAAATACTATTGAAACCAAATTGTGGTGTTCATGATTACTTTAGTTATGCATATTTATATTTTATTGTAAATTTATAAATATGTAGTCTTTTAATTGTTACAAGACTTATAATAAAGTAAGACGTTAACTTGTTATATTTTTTAATTAAAACATATACAAGAAGTCATTGAGTTGATCAATGATTTATAACGTATATTGGGATTATAACAGTTTATGTCTTCTTGTTAAGACATGGACATGAAGTGACTTGGTCAAAAAGTACTTAAGTTATATAGTATGCAATTGGTTTGGAAAATCTATTTCACCATTAACTTGATTTAGTTGGTAAATAGGTGAGCCAAAACAAAATATATTTATCTTACATATTGTAAGATTGTCTTACAATATTAATCCTAATGAAATACATAATGTTTATGGTACGTTCAGTTAGGAAAATCAAACTCTCATTATATTGTTTGATTAAAGATAACTATATCTTCTTTTCTTCCAAAGTTATCAAGGTTAGGAAATTGAGTATGCATTGTATATACTCAATTAGACTCCAACCTAGAAGATTAATAAGACACCATTTATTATGAAATGTGATAAATCACATTAAGTCTTAAAGTTGAAGTTCTGAATTTGATAAAACTATTTTGAGTAGGTTATTAACAAACTTCATGTAAGGAACTGTCAATGTGTATTTGTAATGTCCCAAAAGAGAACAATTTTGTGTTGCTCTACTTGCTAAGTATTTATAGATAGTCTATAAATTGCTAAAGGCAAGTGGGAGTTTTATCTTGAAAAGATAAAATTACAAGATACATGATCTTCTAAAATACACTAGCAAATGTCATGATGAGGATTAAACATGTTAATGTTAAAATCTCATGATGATGGAGAAATTTGTATACATATTTAATGTGTGAAAAGATTATCAAACACACTTAAGCAATTAACTGTTATTGAAATTCTTTCTAGGCACATTAAATGTATAAAGATTATGATTGTCATTCTTAGTTTCATTTATATGAAATTAACAATGGAATATCAAAACTCTTTCTTGAGTAATTACTTGTGCGAGGACGATAAGTAATTGAAAGGAGTATTTGAATTCAAATAATCTTTGGAAGTATACAAAGTGCAAATCATTTATGAATGGATTAATGCATGCATCTGGGATATACTTATGTTTAGTTATTAAATTCATATTTTGATTTATAATTAAAATAAGGCAATCTCTTAATATTCCTAAAAGCTAGTGGGAGTGTTAAATTTATTTTCTTATTTCATATATGTTGCAAAACATATAGGAAGTAACATTCTATAAGCATTAAATGTTAAGTCTTAGTTTAGAATGAAACTTCACGTGAAGAAAATAAAATACAACCTTGGAATATATGTTTATTATAAACATAAGCGGTAAAATTATTGATTCTAATGAACATGATTATATTATTAGAAAGTCTAGATAGATGCATATCTTTGAAAAGATATGACATGAATAAATTCTATGTTTGACGCAAGGATTTTTCATGTACATCATGTTGTTTGTTGTATCATGCTTGATGAAAGATGATTTGACAACATTAAATATCTAATTGAAAGTTATTAGATAACTTGGTGTAATGGATATGGTTGGATTTAGAATTAACATCCTCATCCTGGAATAGCTCAAAAAAAAATTCTAAGTATGACCCATATGGCAATTGTTGCGTAATTGATATAGCCAACAAATCTTGTAAGATTTGAAGATATCAAACATGACACATTGGATATTAAAGTTTACGGGATTTTAAAGAGCATATTGTTATTTGCATACAATGATGCTGATAAAATTGAGATGACACTCAATACTAGTCATGGTAGGATTTCATCCTTGTTAATGACCATGTGTACTAGTTATGCTTAACTATAAGCATAGGATTTCATCCTTGAGGATGTCACGTATTTTATAGATCAAATTAGTTGATCAAAATTCCATAGATCAAAATTCTCAAAATTCCCATAGATCAAAATTAGTTAAGCAAAACTAGTTATGCTTAACTATAAGCATAGTTGTATTATACATTAAAAAATTAGAGTACTTAAACATAAAAGGTTTGATAGTTTGCTTGTCATAAATTCGTGGTTGAGGATGTCACGTATTTTATAAAATATTATGTGGCATTATCAAGATAATTGATAGCACACATACAATAATTTCATTAATTGAATTCTTGAAATAAGTATTCTCAAAATTCCCATAGATCAAAATTAGTTGATTTATGCCTTGTCAACAAGTATGTTTGACATGACTTGAAGCATACTTCATTAATTAGAATTATCATGCATTGATCTATTTTAGTATATGGATAATGGGATGTTATTGAACAGTTATTATTTTAATAAAATAAAATAATGGTTATGTTTATTTTTCATTTTCTTAATAATATATCCTATATTTGCATGTTTATATCCTTGAATATATTTATATATTCTAAACTGTCCGTTGCCAGTTAATGATATGGGAATATCATTAAATTAAGGTAAATCTGAGTATTGGTATAATATACTTCAAAAGTATATTGATGCGTTGTCATGCCAATTTCACATGATATTCAAATTGTTTGAGTATAAGACTTAATCCTGCCACATAAGTTTACTTTATGGATCTTGTCATTAAGTAAGTCTTATGTATATAGTTATCCTCAGACTTGAGATACCAGATAACTGTCATGCATGTAGTGCATTTCTGTGATTCAATTTAATGCTATACGTAACTGGTAGTTATACGGATTATTTTAAGAAGTGTTGCGAAGTGCATGAGTTATGCTCGTAGTCAAGATAGAATTTGTTCCTTCAAATTGTTTGAAGTTTAATATTGCTGGGCCCCTCGTAGGGTTGACAAGATGTTTGCATGGCCGTGCCCAAGATCTTCCCTGAATAGTTCAGTAGATTTGGTAATCTTGCTCAATCATAAACAACGAGAAACATAATTATTAATAAAGAATGACTTAAGATCCATATCTTTATTAATGTAGTATTATAACAAAAGGATAAGTATGATGATTAATCATCAAGTGGTTTTCCAGGAGACCACCACCCGAGTTGTACTAGGGGCATTGGCGTGTTGCTAGACGCTAACCAATGTCATTACCCTTTCAATAGATTTCCAAGTGAGAGCTGTTAGAGTTTTGGAAAAATATTAAATCGTGTATGACTAGAATCGAACCCGGGACTGAGGGATTGCACACTTTACGTATGAATGATCAAAGGAATAATTAATATATATATTATTATATATTTTAATTATTTGGACACAAAAGGAAAGAAAGAAAAGAAGAGGGGGTTAAGTGTCGAGTTTTGAAATTTGAGAATGTATTATACTCAAACTTAAAGAACAAGTTTGGAGGCTATATATACACCCTCAAACCTTTCAAAAAGTTCGACACAGATGATAACCCAAAATGGTCGTACGAAACATTAAAACCAATAATAATGTCAGGCGATATTATATTCTCACACAAAGTCAATCTACATTATTATCCCATCGTACTGTACATGATATCTATGTATCAATCTATGTACAGTACATGATATCTATGAATCAATCTATGTAAGCATCGTACTGTGCATAGAGTTTGATATGTTTGACTTTGAAGAATATGGATTGAATATGCATTAATTATAATATATTACATATACATATGTATCGACAGTATGTATATGTACATATATATATTCTTTACTTCCTCCTTCTTGAATAATATATTCAAGGTTTATTAAACAAAATAGTTTTGGTTTAATAATTGTGTTTATTCACTAGCATCAACCTTTGGTTGCTTTTATAGTACGTGTGTACAAGATCTCGGATATAACATACTTTTGTTATTCATTTGTGGAACAAAATTGTAAGGGATTCCACGTTAATCCGTTTGATTGATCAAGTGAAGAAAAGAGAAGTTTTGATCTTTGTTTAGCTAAGATCAAGGTACGTTTTCCTTTATGTTTTCGTTATTACTTTATACATGTTAATTAATGATCCTTGCTTCCGCTGTATATGTGCTTTGATGTTTATGGTTTATTATTTATTTGAATGTCAAGTTATTTAAAACCAACAGCATGATATAAAATGCGTTGAAAGAAATACATATATCACATATTTACTCACTTTTAACCTTTTTATACAACAACAATACGGAGTATCTTTATTAAGAAGAATATATCTATTATTAATAAACCCAGAACCATAATTAAATTAAACAACCCTTATGATCAGATTTTTTTAACGATTTTAACTCTCTTTAATACAGAAAAATCTAATATATAAATTTTTAGCACTTTAAAAAAAATGAAAATTAATCAAAACTATATACTCCGTAATTTAGAAAAATGTGAGCAAGTGAGGTTGTCGTTTTAGCTGAAAATACAAATCAAACTTGGATACCGAATAAGAAGACCACATGTGCCTCTCGTCGTACTTGCACAAATAGTACGGATGAATTGATGGCAATGGGGTCATTTTTTTTATTTTTATTTATTTTTATTTTATTATTATTATTTTTTTCCTAATTTATATTTTACTTTTTCCTTTTTAACGGTTGATATAGATAACGTGTGCTTCTTATGATTTTTCTAGTTTTTTCTAGTTATGCATCCCAAAAGGTTAAGGGTGCGTTTGGTTGGAGGGTGTCGGAATTGGATTTGACTATGATAGTAATAAATGGTTGTTTGGTTGATAGAATCAAATTTTCAAAACCCTTACCGACACACTTTTTGATTCCACATTAATTTGATGACTTTTGAACAAAACCTGTGGAGCCCACATTTTTTCTCTCACAATCAATTTACTCTTTCCGTCCTAATTTTATTGTCCTTTTTTCTTTTTTTGGACGTTCCAAAATTATTGTCCCATATCAAAAATAGAAAGTGAATAGGTAGTGGAGTTTGGTAAAGTTTACTATATTACCCTTGGTTGAAATTAATATTACAAACTTTAAAGAAGTGTTAATTAATTGGTTAAGGGTAAACTTGTCATTTGGCAAAAAAATAGGAGAGGGAAAGTAGTAATAGTGACATTTTTCTAAAAGAATGCGTTTTTTGTCGGGGGACAATAATTTTAGGACGGAGGGAGTAATACTTATATTAAAATATAATATTTAAATACTATTTAATTATAATACATAATTTAATTTATATATAAACAAATACATAATTTAAATAATTATTAATTTTCTATCTCCTCATTTTCTTTCAAACATTTCCCAAATCCAAATCCAATTCCAATCCCACCTACAAACCAAACGCACCCCATAAGGTTAAATTCATTAAATAGAAACTACTTTCACAAATTTATAGATATTAATATTAATCTTTCTAGTATATGCGACTTATTTTGTGATAATTCAGTAATTATGACCGGATGATATTCCACGTGTTAATTTTCAATTACGCGTATCGTGGTCGATTCCCCGTAGACTTTCCAACTAGTCTAATAATATATATATTTTTGAATATATCTTTAAGTCACACTCAAATGACTGAATATGTTTCGACCCCTCAACCCTCAATCATTTTCCAACAAAGAGACGTTACATCAATTATCATCATCAATTACCGCTCAACATGCATAGGTTCGTAGCTGTAATACACCGTAATTTTTCAGACGTATTTTTATATGAGATTATCCATGTTTTTCATATACGAACTTTTCTAAACTCAATTGGTTTAAAAACGTGAAGTTATCTCGCGAAACGTGAAATTTGTACACAAGGCGTACTGGCACAACTGACGATTTGATTTGATTATTTTATTATTTGTGAGAAACGAGGCGTATGAATAGTCTTTTTTATTGAAAATATTATTCTAAGCCCGATGGCGAAATTCTCGTGTCTTGAATCCGCCGTTTACTAGTCTAAACGAGCCCCGAGCCACATTTCAAGAAAGATTGCTAAAATGACAGAATTGGTCCCTGTGGTAATACTTTCCCCGCCACCCCTATACTTTGTGGGTTACATGAATGATCCCTCGTGGTTATAACCCATCAAGGGTTTTACTATAAAAAGTCATATATAACACTCCCTCTCATTTTGTATAAACCCTAGCCCCCTTCCTCTGTATCCAGCAGCCGCCAACCTCCCATCAACACCACCACCTCCGGCCACCATCATTCGCCGCCATCGCCACCCTTATCACTCCGTATCCACCATCAAACACCACCACACCACCACGTCTATCCCTCTCGTGAACAACACGCGTGTTCACGCGCCCCCATTTCTCGTTTTTCTTTCGTTCTACGCCGTGTACTTCGAAGGTAGGTGTAGATCAAATAAGAAAATCGGTCTAAACACCGAAACACCACTCGTGGTGGGTCGGTGTGGGTTCAAAATTGGTAGAAATGATTCTTTTTAAATAAAAACGTGAATATAAATTATGGTATCATCGTTTGTTCAGTTTGTGCGTCAAGAGTTTGATACCGTGAGTTTAAGCTCACGGCCGTGGGTTTGTCGAAGCTTATAAAAGCTTTTCGGAGCTTGATATAAGCTTATCTTGGTCCTTGAATTAATTTTTTTATGTTTTCTTTTAGATTCGTTTCGGGCCGAAACCCATTTAGGGTTCTGATTAAAATGGGTGTTGTATTGGTTTTGAGTTAGGATGAGTTTAGTTTGGTTTAGGAATTGGAGCCGTGACCCCCTTGAGGACCGTTTGTGTTGTGGCTGTCGACAGATTCGAAGCCGAGACCTCCCATGGTCTCGGCATGAGGGAGTTGATATCGTTCTTGGTTATAGTTGTTGTGTCGTGATGTTGAAATTGGGTTGGAGTCGTGACCTTTTTCTTGGTCAGTTTGGTTGTTTTGCAGACAAGGGTTCAGCCGAGACCCCTTGGTCTCGGCATGGTAAGTAAATATCAATTGTTGTTGTTTTTGTCAAGGTTGGACATGGATTCGGATCTGAAATATGTGTTGTTGTCGAGCCGTAGGATTAGTGGCCGAATGATTATTGATTAATATTGGAGCTTGGAATCTATACTTGTGATTGTTTTGAGCGACGTTGAGTACCACCGAGACTTTGTAGTTTCGGCATGGTCTCGACAAGCCAAAAAAATGGATATTAGATTTATATTTGGACTTGTGACTATTGATATTGACTTGTTGACTCGAGTATAATGAAAATCGAATTGTGACTCGGAACGTAACATTGACTCGATATATATTTAGTCTAGAAATTGAAATGGCAAATTAAAAATGTGATATAATAAATAATAATGACTTAAGATATTACTTAATAAAATAATTTGTTTATAACGAATTATTTTGTTATCTAATATCATATTTAAAAAGGAAAGTAAATAAGTGAACTAAAATGAAAATATGTGCGAGTTGCTAAACGTTTTGAGGACATGCTTATCGAGGAATACCATTTAGATTAATTGTGGGACTTGTTATTGAATGATTGGTAGTCGGAATTACTTGAGAATAAATGGTAACAGTTATTACTTTAACCCGTTGGTAAACTTATAAATTGTTCGACATGGTAACGTTCCATTAGGGGACGGGCCATGGCGAATAAATGTTTTATTATATAAAACATATAAGAAGTATAACTTAATGGGATGTTTGGAAAATACCGACGACTACCAATCTATTCACTTGATTTGGGTGTGTTTGATTTGTGTAATTTATCTGGTTTGACCCCGTCATTTCGTCCTGAGTTCTGTATCATTTTTCTCGTCGATTTCGTTTGTTTATTCTTCTTTTGGCGTGCGTACTCTTGAGTCATGTCTTTCTTCCGTCACACGAATGATGATACCCAACTTATACTAAAGGATAAGAATAGAATATTTTCGAAATGGAAACGGTTAACCATTGGGAATCTTTGTAGATCTAGTTTATTGTTGAGGATCTCGTATTAAGACAAGTCTTATACGTACTAGGTTGCGCCGTTTCCGTACCGTTGTGCCTGTCTTCTGGATACCGTTGTGATTAGCTAGATGCCAGTTGTGTCAGTCGTGAAATCTTGCATTGCTGTGGCTAAGGTGAGTTCATGGCCCATACTTTTACTTGTTTTATAACTGTTTTGGGGGAGAATACATACTCGTTTTTAACTAAACTCAATGCTTTTGAATGTTTTCATGCTGTGAACTACATTTTTACATGATTTTGGACATATATGTGTGATGATGCGATTATATGCTGTGACATGTTTGTTTTGTGATTACATTACTGCGCCACTGTTAACTCTCTGCTGAGAGCCCACAAGTTATAGGTTCAGTTGATGCAACTGTTAACTCTCCTTGAGAGCCCACATGTTGATAGATCTATCGGGGTAGCTCCCCACGTGATATTGGTTATGAGTATGATGAACACTATAGGTTCAGTTGGCGCGACACTATTACTGTTTGGATAACGTGCTTTTAATTGGTATTCATGTGAACTATTGTCCTACGCTATTGTTCACAGCTTTGTGGTTTAATTCACAAACCTATAAACTCACCAACCTTGTGTTGACACTGTTAGCATGTATTTTCAGGTTTAAGGTGATAGCTTGTTTCGGGAGGCACTTGGCAAGGGGCACGGTCATAGACGACTTTGACATATATGTTGGGACCGCTTTACTTATTTTATGGGCCTATTTCCGCACTACTTTTGAATTATGTAAATTTAACACTTTTTGTGAATGAATTTTATTTTAAATGATTGAGGTTAAAACCGTTCTTTGTCATTTGTGTTGTGATACCAATTAAGTAGCACCCCAGTGACATGTATGCTTCCGCTGGACCCCATTTTGGGGGTGTTACAGATTGGCATCAGAGCCTAGGTTATAGAGAACTCGGTATATTTTAAAACCTATACTATAACCACTTTTATGAAAACTTAACCCTATGACCGCCACGTGCCTGCCTGCCAAGCCGAAGCCTCACTGATGATTTTGTTTAACGGTATATATGATTGTGTTGGGAATTAAATATTCAAGATGTTTAATATCGGGTTCTAATCCAAGAAATGCTCTAAGTGTAATTCTGTACTAGTGCAAAATGGTTTCTGCTGATAATGTTGATTCTGCTGATAGAACATTTCACTTGCTGATAATGATAAATGACTCTGCTGATAGGCTTAGCATTCTGCTGATGGATTCTGCTGATAGCGATAGGTTGTTCCTGCTGATAGTGAACACTCTGCTGATGAAAGGATAAGATCGAAAAGATATTTATTGTATTTTGGTCAACAATATACGGTAGATAATATCTTACTCCATGTGCTTAGTTAACAAGTTGTATACATAGATACATGTTGTATCTGATGTACTGACACTCAAAAGGATAAGTTAACCAAAGTAAGTCGGCCCAAGACTTTAAGCAATATGTAAAGATCTTTTGACTATAAAAGAGATCTTAGTTGTGATATTAGTGTAGTACGTTAAGGACATCAAGTGTTAGAAGTTAGAACATATAACTGTTAGAACAAACACAAATATATCACAAGTGATAAAAACATAAGATTCAAGGTTGTAACCCTAGTGATATTTCAAGATCACTCGTATTATTATCTTTAATAATATTGAATCGTTTGGTGATAATCTTTATGTGTTCATTGCTAAATAACAAACATAACAATTCCATTTCCATAACAAACACAACCTTCTAAGTTTGGTTGAGTGAATTCCGCGCACTTAATCATTTTAACACAACATATCATACACACAAAGTTACAAGGTTTAACCACCTTAATCGTGTGTCCAGGATCCTAGCAAGTGGTATCAGAGCGAGAGTTGATATTGTTGTTTTTAGAAGAAACAAGAAATGGATGTACAAGATGTTCAAACAAATGTTGCTGCAAAGTTGCCCATGATCAAACCCAATGAGTTTGAGTTATGGAGGATGAGAGTTGAGCAATATTTTATGGTTCAAGATTATGCTCTTTGGGACATAATTCAGTATGGTGATTCCTTCACTTTAGGCTATTCAGATGTTCTTGTTGAAGGGAAGACAGTTAGAAAAAGAAATACTGGACCAGTCTCCAATGATGAAAAGATACAGAAGAGAAATGATCAGAAAGCAAGAAATTTGTTGCTTATGACCATTCCTGGTGAGCAGATGCTATCTTTTAGCAAATATCTTGATGCAAAAACTCTTTTTAAAGAGATTTGTGCATGGTTTGGTGGTAATGAAACTACCAAAAAGACACAGAAGACTTTACTAAAACACCAATTTGAAAACTTTACTGCTTTTAGTAATGAGTCTCTTGATAAACTATTTTCAAGACTACATAAGCTTGTCAGTCAGTTAGCTGTGTTGGGTGTTGAGACTGAGAAGGAAGATCTCAACATGAAGTTCTTGAAAAGTCTACCTATTGATTTCCATACTCATGTTATTGTCTGGATGAACAAGCCAGAAATTGAAACAATGAAGCTTAATGATTTGTTCAACAACTTTAAAATTGTTGAACAAAGTCTAAAGAGAGGTGGAAACTATGGTACTTAGTTCTGGGAATGCTGCACTCTTATCAGTTCCTAGTGTTAGTCATGCAGAAGAGGTAGATGAAGTTGAAAGTTTCTAATGTTACTTATGGTGGTCCTTCTACTAGTTTACAAAAGGATATTGCTGGACTTGGAGATCCAACATTTTATGCCTTTATAACCAGTCAAGCTAGTGGGTTCTCCTTTAAATCATGAAGACCTTGAGCAGGTAGATGGTGATGATTTGGAAGAGATGGATATTAAGTGGCAAGTTGCTTTACTTAGCATGAGGGCTAAGAAGTTTTGGCAGAAAACTGGAAAGCAAATTACCATAAATGGTAATGATACTGCTGGGTTCGATAAGAAGAAAGTGGAATGTTTTAACTGTCATAGGTTGGGACATTTTGCTAAAGAATGTAGAAGCCCAAGGAAGCAGGATAATAGGAACACTTGGTATAAACAAGAAAGGAATAAGGAAGTACTGGTGGAAGAGCCAAAGGCTATGCTGGCCATTGATGGTATTGGATATGATTGGAGCTCTATGGCTACTGAAGAGGATGCACCACCAAATGCTGCTCTTGTTGTCGATGAGATTGCTCTAATGGCTTCTTCTGATTCAGAGGTAGATACCATTCCTACTTGTACTAATTCATGTCCTAATCTTAAAAATTATGAAGACATTAAAAAGAGATTTGATGCTTTTAGAGAAGAGTTAATTGATGCCCTTCATAATTTAGCTAATCATAAGAGGTGTGTAGGAGTTCTAGAAAAATAGATTCTACATTATAAAAAGAATGAATCTACGTTTACTGATGACTTAAATGCTTTAAAAAGAGGAATAGCATTTAGAGATGAATTACTTAATGATCAAAGTAGACAGTTATCTGAAGTCAAAACTGAAAAAGAAAATGTTAAGGTAACTATAGATACTCTAGCACATGCCTCAGAAGGAATGAATAAGATTTGGGAAGCTCAGGTAATTGATAAAGCAAATTCAGGTGTAGGTTACAAAACTGTCCCTCCACCATATAGAGGTGTTCCTTCACCTCCAGGTGTTGACCTAGCACATACAGGTTTAGCTGAGTTTCAAGAACCAATCATGGAATATGGTTCTAAGACTAGTAAGAGTCTTAAGGTAGCAAAGATAAGTAAAAGTTTAGATAAAACTTTACTTTATCAGGACAAGGTGTCCTTTGCTAAGAAAGGAGAAACTATAGTTGTTGAAGATTGTACAACTGATAGTGATGATGATGAAGAAGACAGGTTATTTCTAAACCTGAAGTGGTTAAGAAAGTAGAAACAAGTGTTTCTAAGGTAGTCAAACACAATACTGATAGGCCTAAATCAAATATTAAGCATGTTAGGCAACCAGTTAGATATTGTGAGCAATATAGAACCACCAACCAGCCCAGAGGTAACCAAAGGAATTGGAACAACCTCAAGTCTAACCAATTAGGTGATGACTTTGCTTTTTATAATAAAGCTTGTTACACATGTGGTAGTTTTGACCATCTTGCAGCTTTCTGCAACCAATGGGTATCTCGGTATGAAAACCATAGAGTGAATCACAAAAGGCAAACACCTAAATCTCACTTTCACTCTAGTTCTAAGAAATCAAACCCCAGAGTAGTCAAAAACAAGTCTATCTCAAAATCTGATCCTGCTGATAGACCAAATGATCCTGCTGCTAGAAAATTTGTTCCTGCTGCTCGACCATTTATGACTATTAACCCAAAATCACCAGCTAAGGGTGCAAAAATATTTTTCAAACATGCACCAACAACTGTTCTAAGGCCCATTCAAACAAAAGCAGTGGTCCATAAACAAATTTGGAGATCAAAGAGTTTAACTACAAAGTTAGCAGACTCTGCTGATAAGTATGTAGTTCACTCTACTGCTAAGGGAAAAAGGGCAAATGCTGTTAAGGCCTCAGCATGTTGGATTCTTAAATCCAATGTTGCATCAACTATCCTCAAAAGATTCAATTACATTGATGCAAGAGGCAGATCCAAGTCAGTAATGGCTTGGATCCCCAAAAGAAACTAACACTCTTATTTGTGTGCAGGAACATTCAAATGATCAGGAAGAGGATCAAGGATACTCAGATAGTGGATGTTCAAGGCACATGATAGGCAACATGTTTTATCTCTCAGATTTTGAAGCTTTCAATGGAGGATATGTTACCTTTGGAGGGGGTGTTCGTGGCAAAATTTCTGGTAAAGGTACAATCAAAACCGGAAATTTAGATTTTGAAGATGTGTACTACGTAAAAGAGCTAAATTATAATCTTTTTAGTGTCTCACAAGTGTGTGACAAAAAGAATAATGTTCTTTTCTGTGAGACTGAATGTCTTGTACTTTCTCCTTATTTTAAGATGCCTGATGAAAGTCAAGTACTTCTTAGAATTCCTAGAAAGGGCAATATGTACAGTGTAGACATGAAGAATATTATTCCTAAAAAGAATTTAACCTGTCTTGTTACAAAGGCCACATTGGATGAATCAATGAAATGGCATAGAAGGCTTGGTCATATTAACTTCAAAACCATAAATAAAATTGTTAAGAATAGTTTGGTAAGAGGTTTACCTCACAAAAGATTTGAAAATGATCAAACATGCATTGCTTGTCTAAAAGGCAAACAACACAAAGCCACTTGTAAGCCCAAGATTTCTAACTCTATCAATCAGTCTTTGTTTATGCTACATATAGACTTATTTGGACCTGTTTCAGTTATGAGCATAATGCATAAGAGATATTGTCTAGTTATTACTGATGACTATAGTAGATTTACATGGGATTTCTTTTTAGCCACTAAGGATGAGACATCAAACATCCTTAAGGACTTCATTACACAAATAGAAAACCAAGTAAGCAAGAAAGTGAAAGTCATTAGATGTGATAATGGGACAGAGTTTAAGAATAGAGTTATGGATGACTTCTGCAAAGAAAAAGGTATTAAGAGAGAATTTAGTGTTGCTAGAACACCACAACAGAATGGTGTAGCTGAAAGAAAGAATAGAACACTAATTGAAGCTGCTAGAACAATGTTAGCTGATTCTAAGCTACCAATAAATTTTTGGGCAGAGGCAGTCAACACTGCTTGCTATGTTTAAAATAGAGTTTTAGTTGTGCAACCTCACAATAAGACATCATATGAACTTTTTAATGGTAGAACTCCTGCAATAGGATTTCTTAGACCTTTTGGATGTCATGTAACAATTCTCAATACCTTAGACCATTTAGGAAAATTCGATGGTAAGGCAGATGAAGGTTTCTTTGTTGGTTATTCTCTTAATAGCAAAGCATTTAGAGTTTACAACACAAGAAAAGAAATAGTAGAAGAAAATCTACATGTGGAGTTTTTAGAAAACAAATCCAATGTAGAAGGTCAAGGACCAAAATGGCTATTTGATCTAGAGTATCTAACAAATTCAATGAATTATGTGCCTTTTGTTGCAGAAACTAATGATTTTGCAGGTTCAAATACAACAAATGAGGCAGAGTTAGAGAAAGATCAAAATGATGTGATAATGCCAATATGGTCAAGTTCAATTGTGGAATCAACTTCGACAACTGATGAATCTTCTTCTAGTAAAGCTAAAGAAGGTGTTGAAGATGAAAGTAAAGAATATGGAACTCAGGAACAACAAAGTGTTTCTGCTGGTAGTATTGCTGCTGGTAGTGTATCTGTTTCTGCTGATGACTCTGCTGATAAGCTTACTGATTCTGCTGTTCGGCCAAATGACTCTGCTGCTGGCCCTTCAGAAACAAAAGAAGCAGAATTCTCAGATAATGAGGTGGATTTCAACAATCTTCCATCAAATTATCAAGTTCCTACTACACCACAATCAAGAATTCACAAAGTTCATTCCCTGGAACACGTGATTGGAGATATACAGTCAGGTGTGAAGACAAGACAACAATTGAAGTCTTCAGACCAACAAGGGCTTCTTGATGCCCTTTATGCTTCAAAACAACATGAGCTTTTAAACACTTGTTTGTTTGTATGTTTTCTATCACAAGCTGAACCAAAGACAATTCTTACAGCCCTAGATGATTCAAGCTGGTTAGAGGCTATGCAAGAAGAGCTTCTTCAGTTCAAGATTCAAAAGGTTTGGGTGCTAGTTGATTTACCTACAGGTGTGAAGGTAATTGGCACTAGATGGGTTTTTAAGAACAAAAGGGATGAAAGAGGAATAGTGATCAAGAATAAGGCTAGATTAGTAGCCCATGGGTACACACAAGAAGAAGGGATAGACTATGATGAAGTTTATGCTCCAGTAGCAAGGATTGAGGCAATTAGGCTGTTTCTAGCTTATGCTTCATTTTTAGGCTTCACAGTCTACCAAATGGATGTCAAGAGTGCATTTTTATATGGTGAAATTGGAGAAGAGGTGTATGTTTCACAACCTCCAGGCTTCATTGACCCATTACATCCAAACAAAGTGTACAGAGTAGTGAAAGCTCTCTATGGCCTTCATCAGGCACCAAGAGCTTGGTATGCAACACTAGCTTCCTACTTATTAGAAAATGGATTTCAAAGAGGAAAGATTGATCAGACACTGTTCATCAAACAGCACAAGAAGGATCTTCTGTTAGTGCAGGTGTATGTGGATGACATTATCTTTGGATCTACTAGGAAAGAGATGTGTTTAGAATTTGAGAAGCTTATGAAAGATAAGTTTCAGATGAGTTCTATGGGAGAACTTACATTCTTTTTGGGTTTGCAAGTTAAGCAATCATCTGAAGGCATATTTATTAGTCAAGACAAATATGTTGCAGAGATACTTAGAAAATTTCAATTTGCTGATTCAAAAATAGCAAGCACACCAATGGACTCTGAGAAGCACCTTCTGAAAGATGAAGATGGAGAAAATGTAGATGTACACAATTACAGATCTATGATAGGCTCTTTGATGTACCTTACATCATCTAGACCTGATATCATGTTTCCTGTTTGTGTTTGTGCAAGATTTCAAGTTACTCCAAAGGTTTCTCATTTAACTGCAGTCAAGAGAATTTTTAGATATCTCAAGGGTCAACCAAGGTTGGGTCTATGGTATTCAAAGGAATCTCCTTTTAACTTGGTAGCATATTCGGATAGTGATTATGCTGGTGCTAGCTTGGACAGAAAGTCAACAACTGGAGGATGTCAATTCCTTGGGTGTAGACTTGTCTCATGGCAGTGTAAGAAGCAAACAAGTGTGGCAAATTCAACAACTGAAGCTGAATACATAGCTACTGCAAGTTGCTCTAGTCAAGTTCTATGGATTCAAAACCAACTCCTTGATTATGGGTACAATTTCTTAAACACTGTTATTCATATTGATAATAGTAGTACAATTTGTATTATTAAAAATCCAGTGCAACATTCTAAAACAAAACACATTGAAATTAGAGATCACTTTATAAGAGACTGCAATGAGAAAAGATTAATTCAAGTTCTTAAAATTGCTTCAGAACATAATTTTGCAGATCTGCTAACAAAAGCTTTTGATGTTTCAAGGTTTCAGTACTTGGTAGCAAGTATTGGAATGCTTAATCTTTAAATTTTCAATATGATGTGTTTTTGTAAATAAATTTTTGTTGTTGCTGCTGATTTATAAGGTACTGCTATTGTATCATAAGGTACTGCTAAGCACACAAGGTGCTGCTAGTACAAATTTAAATTGTGTTATTCATATAGTTGGTCTTATGATTATTCTAATGCAAGACAAGTACTTTGTATTTTGTTCTTTTGGTTTTAGACTAACAATTTCAGGTATGAATATGTGAACACAAAGGAAATTTCAAGTGAAATGGAAGCAACACAATGCTGATGTTGGCTGCTACCATAATAGGTTTATGATGGACTGAGTTTGGGACTTTAAAGCTCCTTAAAACTTCTTTCTTGAAATCTAGTTATGATATTTCACATTGAATTGATGACTTAGTTGATCAGATAGTAACTGATGCAACTCACTTTCTATCATTTTATACTTTTAAGTATAATGTGCAAGTCTGAGGACATCTGATAGAAAGAACAGCTAGTGAAAGTGAATCTAACACTTGTGTTAGAGGTAACAATTACTATGAGCTGGAAACCCTGTCAGGAAAACTCTTTGAATGAGTTTATCTGCACACAGGCAGTTATTTATAACTGAAAAATATTGGTTCTCACACAACCAGAGGTTGCTTTAAACCGAAATGCTGATTAAGTGTCTGTTATACACTTGATTCCTTCAAAATGGTTGAAAGTAGTATGATTTTTCAATTCTAAAATCATGAACATACTACTAAGTCAAATGATTTCTTAAAAGGATTTTCAAGGATTCACAAAAACCATCCATTGATGGATCATGAATCAAAATGTCCACTGATTCACCTCTCATAGGAGTTAACACACCTAGAAGTGATGAGGGCAGTAACTTAAACTCTTAAGGAATTGATGGCTTCATGTACAATATTGTCTGACAACAAGTTCTAAATGCTGTATCAGATGATAAGGAAAGATATATTTTGGTACATAGTGAGATCTTCCAAACAAGGGGAGGAAACAAAAGTTATTTGCTTCAGGGGAGGTAACAATCTCAGGGGAGGAAATAATGGCCCAGAAAAGGAAGATAATCCAATAAAAGGAAGGAGAAGACAAGAGCATACAAGATGAGGAGGTTGAAAATGACAAGAACATTCCAAAGGAGAAAGTTCTATCTAGATCAAACGAAGAAAAGTTTCAATTTCACTTCAAAGACATGCTGGTTAGATGATTTCACTTGTTGAAACAAGCATCCAAGATACACAGCATCATTGCCTCTTATAATTCCTCCATCCAAGGAAATTGCACCATCTTTTAGTCCAAGATTGGTTCAATATGTTTTGATATTGTTAAAGTCAAAGAAGAGCAAAGTAGATGAATTACTGAGAAGATATTCAATCTTGAAGAACATAAGTGTTTGAAAGATCTTCAATCCAAGATTTAATTCAGAAACATGTTTGAAAGGATTCACATGTTTAGGGGAGGATTGTTGGGAATTAAATATTCAAGATGTTTAATATCGGGTTCTAATCCAAGAAATATTGTTGGGAATAAAATGTTCAAGTCAAAGAGCCTGCCAAAAATGTCAAAGAGCCTGCTAGTTGATTTTGAAGAGTATGAAGATGTACTAACAGTACCTTCTGGGTAGAAGGTACTGCTAGTTGACAAAGGGCCTGCCAAGCTATATGTCAAGTTGATTAGATATTTTGTAATAGATATTTAGTTGAATTATTAGTCTTTGTACATTGTTATACGTTATGTAGAAGTAGTTTAGTCTTCTGTGGTGTACAGAAGAATATTACAGAGTTGTACATTGGTAGTTGTATTTAATTGTAGGCTAGAATAGTCAAAGTAAAGTATTATATTAAACCACTTGACAACTTGTAATAAGGTGTCCTTATCTTATAAAAGGATACCTTAGTCACACTTCATGCATGCAATCTCTTCAACTATTAACCAAAACCGAACCATCTCTCAAGTAACTTAGTTACTAAATTCACAAATCCTTTTACAATCTTAGATTCAAGATTACTTTGTAATCCCGGTGATATTTAGATCATCTGTATTATTTCATCAATAATATTGAATCGTTTTGTGTTAACCAAAGTTGTATTCCTTGTTCATTGCATACTCACGTTTACATAAACTCACCACCTTGTGTTCTTTTAAGTGTGTTGTAGTAGATTCCGCATGCTAAACACATTCATACATAAATATCTCTCAAACACGTTACTAAGATTCACATCCCAAGTGTTTGAACAACAATAAAACCTTTCCACAAGTGGTATCAGAGCTAGGCTTGATATTTACTAATTTAAAAGAACAATGGATGTTGAACATATTCAAACAAATGTTGCAGCTAAACTTCCATTACTCAAGCAAAATGAGTTTGAAATGTGGCGACTAAGGGTAGAACAATACTTTCAAGTGCAAGACTATGCACTTTGGGAGATCATTGAAGGAGGCAACTCATTTAAACCCTCAATCACCACTACAACAGTAAATGATGCTCTTGTCTCACAAATACAAGAACACCCATCAAATGCAGATGAAAGAATTCAGAAGCGAAATGATCTAAAAGCCAGGAGAATGTTACTGATGACTATTCCAAATGATCAGCTTTTGATCTTTAACAAATACAAAGATGCCAAAACCCTTTTTGAAGCTATTGTGGCTAGATTTGGTGGTAATGCTGCTACCAAGAAAACACAGAAAACACTTCTCAAACAACAATTTGAGAACTTTACAGCCACAACCAATGAGTCTTTGGACAGTATGTTCAATAGACTTCAGAAGCTTTCAAGCCAGTTAGCCATCCATGAAGTGATGATAACTCAAGAAGACCTAAACTCCAAATTTCTTAGGAGTTTACCCACAGAATGGTCCATGCATGTTATTGTCTGGAAAAACAAGCCAAATATTGATCAGATGAGTCTTAATGATCTCTACAACAATTTCAAAATAGTAGAGCATGAAGTAAAGAAGACTACTGGGTCAAGCTCAGGAAATATGGCTTTTGTTTCATCTCCAAGCATCTCAAAGGTTGTTGATGAAGAAAAAGATGGCAGAGAAGAAGGTACTGCCAACACAAACATTGGTACTGCCAGTACTTCTAGTAGTACCAAAACCATTTTAGATGAAACAATTGGGTGTGCTTTTCTTACATCTCAACACAATGGGTCCATATTAACTTTTGAAGATCTTCAAGAGATTCATGAAGATGATCTTGAAGAAATGGACATTAAGTGGCAACTTTCACTTCTGAGCATCAGGGCTAAGAAGTTGTTGATGAGGACTGGTAAGAAGATAATGATAAATGGAAATGAGCCTGCTGGGTATGATAAGTCAAAAGTGGAGTGTTACAACTGCCACATGAAGGGTCACTACTCTAGAGAGTGTAGAAGACCTAAGAAGCAGGATGACAAGGGTAGAGGGTTGGAGCAGAGGAATAAAGGAAACTTTGAGAAGAGAGGAAGCTTTGAAAGCAAGAGTAAGGCAGTAGAAGTTGCTGAGCCTAAAGCAATGGTTGCTATTGATGGTATGGGTTTTGATTGGAGTTTCATGGGTGAAGATGAGTCAACTTCAGATGAATTGGCTTTGATGGCATTCTCCACCCCTGAGGTACAAACTATCAAATGTTCTAATAATTGTGAATTTCTTAAAGAATTAGAAGTTATAAGAAAATCTTATGATGCTCTGACATTAGAACATAGAAAAACCCATCAAACCTTAGTTGATTATAAGTGTGGTATGGCCAAGCTTGAAAAACAAATCATTCATTATAGAGAAAATGAACTTACCTTTTCTGATGCAAAAGCTGCTCTTAATAGACAAATATTTTTGAAAGACTCAGAAATAGAAATGTTAAGGACTGAGTGTACTAAAGTGACATTGGCTAGAGATAATATTCAACTGACTGTTACTAAATTGGAAATTGCTTCTGAATGCACTAGAAGCATAGTTGAGAATCAGATGAATAAAAGAATCAAATCAGGGATAGGATACAATAAATGTGCACCTCCTTATAGAGGAATTCCTTGTCCCCCAGGATCAGATCTAGCTGAGTCAGGTCTACATGAAATCATTAACAAACCATTGGCTAAACCTGTAGAGAAGAGTGAACCTTCTGAGAATGCTAAGAATGCCTCACTCTCTAAGGTGCTCACTGATAAGAAACCAGATATTTTAATTATTGAAGATTGGGTATCTGATGATGATGAAGATGAGACTGTTCCTATCAAAGGAATCAAAGTAGGACCAATCAGTCCTAAGAAAGTAGAAATTAAGGCTAAGCCTAAAGCTGTTTTGAAAACAGTTGAAAGTTGTGAAAAATGTAATAACAAACCTAGGGGAAGCCAAAGAAATTGGAACAACCTTAAGTCACAACAACTAGGTGATGACTTTGTCATGTACAATAAGGCTTGTTATTATTGTGGTAGGTTTAATCATTTTCATGCTTATTGTAATAAATGGGTTTCTGGGAGTAAAACAAAGTCTAAAACAAATGTTACTCACCCCAGAAAAAGTTTTGTTAAGTCTAACACCACAAAAGTTAAAGATACTGTTAGACAAAATAAGCCTGTTATTACAAAACCAACTGATAAGGGTACAAGAAACATCTTTAAATATGTACAAAAAGTTGAGAATAGTCCTACTAAAAAGAAATCTGTGGTCAAAACACAAATTTGGAAACCAAAAACCAAAGGTCCTGCTAGACCAAATGGTACTGCCAAAATTGGTATTGCCAAAATTGGTTCTAATAGACCAAAGACCACACAATGGATTAAAAGGGAAAGTGCTGTTAAGTCCTCAGCATGTTGGATTTGGAAACCAATCCAATCAAAAGGTGCATCAACAACCCTGAAAAGGTTTGATTTCATTGATGCAAGAGGCAAACCCAAGTCTGTCATGGCTTGGGTACCCCAAGGAAACTAATATGTTTATTCATGTGCAGGAACATTCATCTGATATTGGAGATCAAGGATATGTTGATAGTGGATGCTCAAGGCACATGACAGGCAACATGTCATTCCTCTCAGACTTCAAAACATTTGATGGAGGATATGTTACCTTTGGGGGAGGAATAAAAGGAAAGATCACTGGTAAAGGTACTATCAAAACCAGTAAATTAGATTTTGAAAATGTGTATTTTGTGAAAGAACTTCAGTTTAATCTCCTTAGTGTCTCACAAATGTGTGACAAAAAGAACAATGTTCTATTTACTGACAATGAATGTATGGTTCTTTCTTCTGATTTTAAAATGCCTGATGAGAGTCAGATCCTTCTTAAAATCCCAAAAAGGAACAATATGTACAGTGTGAATTTAAAGAACATTGATCCTAAGGAGAGTCTAACTTGTTTGGTAGCAAAAGCCTCATTGGATGAATCTATGCTTTGGCATAGAAGGCTTGGTCATGTAAACTTTAAAACAATCAACACTATTGCAAAATATGATTTAGTAAGAGGTTTACCCAAAAAGATTTTTCAAAACGACCAATCCTGTGTTGATTGTCTAAAAGGCAAACAACATAGAGCTTCTTGTAAGCCCAAGACCCAAAACTCTATTTCTCAGGCTTTACATATGCTTCATATGGATCTCTTTGGTCCTACTAATGTGTGTAGCTTGAATGGTAAAAGATATTGTCTGGTTGTTACTGATGATTATAGCAGATTTTCTTGGGTTTTCTTTTTAAGATCTAAACATGAAACTAGTGAGATTCTTAAAACTTATATCACTGAGGTAGAAAACCAATCTGATAAGAAAGTCAAAGTCATCAGATGTGACAATGGGACAGAGTTCAAGAATAGGGTTATGGATGACTTTTGCAAGGAAAAAGGCATAAAAAGGGAATTTAGTGTAGCTAGAACCCCACAGCAAAATGGAGTAGCAGAAAGAAAGAATAGAACACTTATAGAGGCTGCTAGAACTATGTTAGTAGACTCTAAATTGCCTATTTCATTTTGGGCTGAAGCAGTTGGTACTGCCTGTTATGTACAAAACAGGGTTCTTGTGACAAAGCCACATAGAAAGACAACTTATGAACTTTTCTTTGGTAGAACCCCATCTTTAAGTTTTATGAGACCTTTTGGTTGTCAGGTTACTATTCTAAATACCAAAGATCATTTAGGCAAGTTTGATGGAAAAGCATATGTTGGCTATTTGATAGGGTATTCCTTGCAGAGTAAGGCCTATAGAGTGTTTAACACTTGCACTAGGCTAGTGGAAGAGAATCTTCACATAGAGTTTCAAGAGAAACTAACAAATGTGAAAGGAATTGGACCAGATTGGATGTTTGATATTGATAGGCTTTCAGAATCTATGAATTATGTGCCTGTTTCAGGTACAAATACTAATGATGATGCAGGTTTTGAAGAAAATGTTGAAACTCCTAAAGATCAAGATTACATCTGGATGCCAATTTGGAAAGGTTTGGATCTATCTTCAAGTCAAGAAGAACCTTCAAAATCAACAAATGAAGGCAATGAAGATAATCATGGAACTCAGAATCAAGAGAATCAAGAAAGTGGTACAAATGACAATGGTACTGCTAGTTCAACAGATGGTCCTGCTAGTTCAAGTATTGATACTGCTGAGCCATTGAATGTTCAAATAGATGATTCTTTACAAGAAGAGGTGGGGATTAGCAATCTTCCATCTACCTATGAAGTTCCTAAAACACCCAACACTAGAATTCTCAAAGATCACTCATCTGATGATGTGATTGGAAGCATAAATTCTGGTGTTAGAACAAGATCTCAAGTTGGTTTATCTCAAGTCTTGTCTTCAGATGAAGAAGGGTTTATCTCCTCTATTTATGAAGAAAAGAATCATGATATTTCCAATATATGCCTGTTTTCATGTTTTCTATCTCAGGCTGAACCCAAAAACATAAACAAAGCTTTAGATGATGCTAGTTGGGTGGAAGCAATGCAAGAAGAGCTTCTCCAATTCAAGATTCAGAAGGTTTGGATATTGGTTGATTTGCCCAAAGGTTATAGGGCAATTGGAACTAAGTGGGTGTTCAGAAACAAGAAAGATGAAAGGGGTATAGTGATCAGAAACAAAGCTAGATTGGTAGCACAAGGATATACTCAAGAAGAAGGGGTAGATTATGAAGAAGTGTTTGCTCCAGTTGCAAGACTTGAAGCAATTAGGCTTTTCTTGGCCTATGCTTCATTCATAGGCTTCACTGTCTATCAAATGGATGTTAAGAGTGCATTTTTATATGGTGAAATTGAAGAACCAGTATATGTCTCTCAACCTCCAGGCTTCATTGATGCAGAGTATCCAGACAAGGTTTATAAGGTTACCAAGGCTCTTTATGGCCTACACCAAGCTCCTAGGGCATGGTATGAAACATTGGCTTGTTTTCTACTAGAAAGTGGATTCCAAAGAGGCAGGATTGATCCAACTTTGTTCATCAAAAGAACAAAGAAAGACATCTTGCTAGTACAGATTTATGTTGATGACATTATCTTTGGATCAACAAACCAAGACTTATGTGTAGAATTTGAAAAACTTATGCATAGTAAGTTTTAAATGAGTTCCATGGGGGAACTTACTTTCTTTTTGGGTCTCCAAGTGAAACAATCTAAAGAAGGCATATTTATTAGCCAAGATAAGTATGTAGCAGAGATCCTAAGGAAATTTAATTTTGCTGATTCTAAGGTTGCAAGTACACCAATGGATCCAGATAAAGGGCTACTCAAGGATGCTGAAGGAGAAGATATGGATTTGCATAATTATAGATCAATGATTGGGTCTTTGATGTACCTTACATCATCAAGACCAGATATCATGTTCTCAGTATGTGTATGTGCAAGGTTTCAAATACATCCCAAAATCTCTCATCTCACAGCAGTCAAAAGAATCTTTAGATATCTTAAGGGTCAACCTAGGTTGGGTCTTTGGTATCCAAGGGAATCATCTTTTGAATTGGTGGCTTATTCGGATAGTGACTATGCTGGTGCAACTCTAGACAGAAAATCCACAACTGGTGGATGTCAATTTCTTGGTTGCAGACTAATCTCTTGGCAATGCAAGAAACAAACAATGGTGGCCAACTCTACAACTTAAGCAGAATATGTTGCTGGTGCAAGTTGTTGTGGGCAAGTTCTTTGGATCCAAAATCAAATGCTTGACTATGGGTACAATTTTCTTAACACCATTATTTATATTGACAATAGCAGTACTATATGTATCATTAAAAACCCAGTTCAACACTCAAAAACAAAACACATTGAAATCAGACACCATTTCATAAGGGATTGCAATGAGAAAAGGTTAATTCAAGTTGTTAAAATTGATTCTGAAAAGAATTATGCAGACCTTCTCACCAAAGCTTTTGATTTAGGTAGATTCAAATACCTTGTAGGAGGTATTGGAATGATAAATCTTTGAAAAACATGTGTTTTTGTATATAAAATTAACTGGTATTGGCTCTTAAACATGGTACTGCTAGTTAGTCAATAGGTACTGTCAGTTCATAATTGGTCCTGCTAGTATAAAATTTGCTATGTTTTGTTCATATTGATGCTTAAATGTTTAAAATGCTATAGATCAAGTGCTTTGCACTTTGTTCTTTTGGTTTGCAACTAACACATTTCAGGTTGATAACAAAACAAGAGATCTTTCAAACAAAAAGGGGAAACAAAAGTTATATTAATCTCAGGGGAAGAAATATTAGCCCAGAATGGAAGAAAAACCAATTTATGAAAGAAAAAGACAAGAGCATACAAGATGATGCAGAGGTTGAAAAAGATAGAGTTAGATCACATATCTAGAAGGGATGAAGCATTTCTAAAGGAGAAAGTTCTATCTAGATCAAACTAAGAAAAGTTTCAACTCAAAGGCATGTTATTAGATGATTTCACTTGTTGAACCAATCATCCAAGATACACAGCATCATTGCCTTTTTAATTTCCTCCATCCAAGGAAATTGCACCATCTTTAGGCCAATATGGCTTTTGGTATTCAGTTCACCAAGTTTTTACAAACTTAAGAGCTGGCTAGTCCATAAGCAAACGGCTTTTGGTAAAGACACATCAAATCCGTTGATGGTTGATAGTTTACCAAAAACTATATGGTTGTTAACTAACCATACTTAATTGTAAATAGTTAGCTAGTCCTTAAGCAAACGGCTTTTGGTAAAGACAACTCAAATCCGTTGATAGCTGGTAGTTTGCTAAAAACTATAAGGGATTTTTACAAAACTTTCAAAGGTACTGCTAGTTCAAAAATTGGTACTGCTAGAGTAAAATGGTACTGCTAGATAGCCGTTGAGCCTGTCAGAAAAAGTTTTAACCGTTGGGCCTGGTAGTTAAAATTAGACGTTGGGGTAGTTATGTAAATTACTGATGATTATATTATATTATATTTCACATATAAAAGATCTTTTTAACCGCCTTTACATTTACTTTTAATAATCTTTCTTATTGTCGGTTAAAAGTAATTCTCTCATATCTTCTTTCATCAGTCCTTATCATAATTCACATACACCTTTCATCTTCTACCAGTACCACCAACAAATCCCACCAACATATTCAAAATTTTCATTATGGATTCCACAGTTGTTCTAAACTTTGTCCAACGTCACAATCAATTAGCATTTTTGGAGATGTCAGAGGATAATGCCTCATTTCATCAAGTAGTGTATTTTTTAAATACCTCCTATATCAGGTTTGCTTTACTAGTCAATCCCACTATTTATGAATCTCAAATTTTACAATTTTGGCAAACTGCTAAAATTAAAACTTCTGAAAATGGGGAACAAAGGATTAAGGCCAAAGTGGATGGCAAATTTTTGACTCTTACTGAGTCATCCATAAGAAGACATCTTCATTTGGATGATTCTGATGGTATTAGTCAGTTGCCAGATACTGAAATTTTTGAAAATTTACAAAGAATGGGGTATCATGCTACTTCTACAAAACTCACTTTTCTAAAGAAGCATCTTACTCCACAATGGAGATTTTTGATTCACACAATCATTCATTGTTTGAGCCAGAAGAAAACCTCTTGGGAGCAATTCAGTGGAAACATGGCTTCTGCTCTCATCTGCTTGGCTACAAACAGAAAATACAATTTTTCCAAACATATTTTTGAAGGATTGACTAAAAATGTGGATAGTGAAACAAAGTTTTTGATGTATCCAAGATTTATTGCATCCATCATTGCAAAATCAAAACATTTGTTACTTCCCCATCACACTCTTTATGAAACACCCAAACTTTCTCACAAAGTATTTTCAAATATGAGAATTGGTTTTAGAGGGGAGGAAATACCACTATTTGATGAAATGTTACCACAACATCCAGAAGAACCAACACCATCAGCTGAATCACCATCATCTAGTTCTTCACATGGTTACATTTCACCAACACATCAAACATCACCAATACCATCTCCAGTACCATCAGCAACACCACCAACATCATCACATCATGTATCACAAACCCAATCACCTCATACAATGCAAGAACTAAAAGACCAGGTGAAGTTCTTAGAAGATGCTCTTAAAAGTCAAAGCAAGAAGTTTTCTGAGATCAACATCAAATTAGTCAAGAGGGTAAAGAAATTGGAGGGTGAAGTGAAGAAGCTAAAGGGTAAAAGATCTGCAAGGGTTGTTTTATCTAGTTCTTCACAGTCAGATGCTGATAGGATAGGTCACTCTTCCAAAAAGGGGAGGATGGATAGTTCTGAAGATGAGGAGGAGGCTCAATTTGAATTCCATGAAGGAACTCAAGTTTATGATGAAGAGCCTGTTGGAGCAGGGCAAGAGCCTGCTAGGCCAGAACAAGAGCCTGCTAGGATTGAGAGGCTATTGGCAATGGAGTACAAAGGGTCTGCTGAGAAAGTGTACAAAAGAAAGAGGGACTTAGAGCCTTAAGGAGATTTGTTTATTCAAGGGAGGTTATTTATTGCTGATGAGCAATCAACTGCTCCATCCCAAGAACCAACTCCAAAGGATAAGGGCAAAAGCATTATGGTTGAAGATGAGCCAAAGCCCAAAAAGTTAAAGAAATCAGACCAAGCACAGATAGCTAGAGATGAAGAAGAGGCCAAAAGAATTCATGAAGAAGAACTGAAAGCACTTGAAGCTTCAAGACTGCTAACAGAGATGAAAGAGCAAAAAGATGCTCAGTCTCTTCTTGATACTCAAATTGCTCAAGAAACCTTTGATGCACAAATGCAATGGATTATTGCTAATGATCCAATTGTGAAAGGCCAAGCTTCAATGATAGTAAATGACAAGAATCTCAATTCTGATGAGAAGACAGCAACACTTGAATCTTTTAT
Source organism: Artemisia tridentata subsp. tridentata (assembly GCA_021014915.2). Taxonomy (NCBI): domain Eukaryota; kingdom Viridiplantae; phylum Streptophyta; class Magnoliopsida; order Asterales; family Asteraceae; genus Artemisia; species Artemisia tridentata. The sequence goes on from CP139509.1 coordinate 91,504,879, forward strand.
CAACAAGAAGTATAAAGAAGCAGCTCTGGCTGACATTTTTGAAAAGATGAAAGAAAGTGAGAAAAGAGGTTTTAAGGTGGGCAAATCATGGAAAGATCAAGTGACTTTCATGAAGAGATTTCTAAAAGGTCAAGCAAATTGGACTGATTATCAACTGAAGAAGAAATCTAATGATGAAATCTACTACTTGTATCTTCAAGCCTACAAAAGTCTTTACTACAAAGTTCCATCTGATGCAAAGCCCTCTATGAAGAAGAAAGATGCTCAGAAGAAAGAAGTAGCAAAATTGGACACAGAGCAAGTAAGTAAGATGTTAATTACTTTGCCAACTATCATACATGCTGATCCAATTAGCTGTAGACGCCCTATTATTGATTGGGAGATCAACCATGATAGATTAGGAAAGTCATGGAAAATAATAAGGGTTGGGGGTCAGTTTGCTATCTTTAAGAATTTTGAAAATCTAGTTAGAGCATGTGACAGAGCAGACTTGGATGAATTGTGGAATCTAGTGCAGATTAGGCTAGACACAACTTCTAGTACTGATGTTAAGGAACAGGAACTATGGGTAGAATTTAATAGGATGTTTGATCTTGATCCCAAAGATGTTCATTGGAAATTTCCCTATTATGATCCTTCAACAACATGGGAATTTCTAAGCCTTAGCAATATTCATCATCTTTACACATCAAGTGGGATTGAACTCTACATGTTGGCTGAGAAAGAGTATCCACTTAGTTATGAAGTGCTTAAATCTATGATCTCCAAGAGACTAAGATGTGACAAGGATGAAGAGAAATCAGAAATTGTTCAAAGTTTGCTGAGGAGCATATTCGAGCAATGTAAAAGAAAAAGGAAGAACAGAGAGTGAAGGTTTTTGGAAGAGTTCCCTCAAATCCTCAAGGTATTTATTTTATTCATCAGAAACTTGTGTATTTTAATGGAAATAACAAGTTTAGGGGAGGATTGTTGGGAATAAAATGTTCAAGTCAAAGAGCCTGCCAAAAATGTCAAAGAGCCTGCTAGTTGATTTTGAAGAGTATGAAGATGTACTAACAGTACCTTCTGGGTAGAAGGTACTGCTAGTTGACAAAGGGCCTGCCAAGCTATATGTCAAGTTGATTAGATATTTTGTAATAGATATTTAGTTGAATTATTAGTCTTTGTACATTGTTATACGTTATGTAGAAGTAGTTTAGTCTTCTGTGGTGTACAGAAGAATATTATAGAGTTGTACATTGGTAGTTGTATTTAATTGTAGGCTAGAATAGTCAAAGTAAAGTATTATATTAAACCACTTGACAACTTGTAATAAGGTGTCCTTATCTTATAAAAGGATACCTCAGTCACACTTCATGCATGCAATCTCTTCAACTATTAACCAAAACCGAACCATCTCTCAAGTAACTTAGTTACTAAATTCACAAATCCTTTTACAATCTTAGATTCAAGATTACTTTGTAATCCCGGTGATATTTAGATCATCCGTATTATTTCATCAATAATATTGAATCGTTTTGTGTTAACCAAAGTTGTATGCCTTGTTCATTGCATACTCACGTTTACATAAACTACCACCTTGTGTTCTTTTAAGTGTGTTGTAGTAGATTCCGCATGCTAAACACATTCATACATAAATATCTCTCAAACACGTTACTAAGATTCACATCCCAAGTGTTTGAACAACAATAAAACCTTTCCACAAATACTCTAAGTGTAATTCTGCTGCTAGTGCAAAATGGTTTCTGCTGATAATGTTGATTCTGCTGATAGAACATTTCACTCTGTTGATAGTGATAAATGACTCTGCTGATAGGCTTAGCATTCTGCTGATGGATTCTGCTGATAGCGATAGGTTGTTCCTGCTGATAGTGAACACTCTGCTGATGAAAGGATAAGATCGAAAAGATATTTATTGTATTTTGGTCAACAATATACGGTAGATAATATCTTTACTCCATGTGCTTAGTTAATAAGTTGTATACATAGATACATGTTGTATCTGATGTACTGACACTCAAAAGGATAAGTTAACCAAAGTAAGTCGGCCAAGACTTTAAGCAATATGTAAAGATCTTTTGACTATAAAAGAGATCTTAGTTGTGATATTAGTGTAGTACGTTAAGGACATCAAGTGTTAGAAGTTAGAACATATAACTGTTAGAACAAACACAAATATATCACAAGTGATAAAAACATAAGATTCAAGGTTGTAACCCTAGTGATATTTCAAGATCACTCGTATTATTATCTTTAATAATATTGAATCGTTTGGTGATAATCTTTATGTGTTCATTGCTAACTAACAAACATAACAATTCCATTTCCATAACATACACAACCTTCTAAGTTTGGTTGAGTGAATTCCGCGCACTTAATCATTTTAACACAACATATCATACACACAAAGTTACAAGGTTTAACCACCTTAATTGTGTGTCCAGGATCCTAGCAAGACAGGTTAAATTAGATGAGATATATATGATTGGATGGTTGATGGTACATGTGATGAGATTTTTATGATATATTAGATGAGATATTCATGATATATTTGACGAGTTGTTTGATGAGATGCTTGATTATATACTTGTTGAGATGTGTGCCTGACTATCGGATATTTTTATATCCACCTATTTTAGCTGTTCACCATAAGCATTTCCATATGCTTATGCACGCACTGTACTTGTCGCGGAGTTACGCTATTTCCTTGCGTAATCTCTCTATTGAATGTCGAGTTTGTACACTTGTCGTGGTTTTGGGAATGATTTTGGAGGTAAAGGACATACTACTAGTATAACTAGGCTGAGTATTTCAAAATTCATTGAACCTCGGGTGAATATAGACTGATCACCTATATTCAACCAGGGACAGTGGGACATAGCCTGATCACCTATGTCCGACTCAGATGTGAATTTTGCAATACTGGGAGTAGTTATATTGGAATTATGTTCGGGTTGGTTGTTGATTTTGGAAATGGTACAGTTTTGCGTGTGTACACGGACATGGAATACTACTTCCACACACACGACACACTGGCATCACAACACCGCATGAACCGTAATACTTCTGGCACCGCTATACGTCTCCGTTATATGGAATTCCTGTTTGTCGCCGGCTGGCCATAGTTTTCATCGGGTCGGGTTAAACCCGATTGGCACCGTTTGAATCCGAGTTACTTATTTGTAACCCCTTAAGAGCGTAATAAGCCCGTCTGAGCTTATTGGAGTGTTTGGATTTGATTTTGGCTGTGGTTGGATTCGATTTTGGCTACGTTTGGATTTGATATTGGCTATGTTTGGATTGGTTTTGATCCTGATTGAATTTGGATTGTTGATTTTGTGATTTTGGACGTCATCCTGGATTTGGATTTGTTATTCGGCCCTGTTTTTGTTGTGGTCTTGTTACAGTCGCCTCTACCCTAAGCCTTGTGCTCAACCAATGTTGTTCAATCGAAGTTGTTCAATCAATGTTGTACCTTTCGCTTTAAGTACTATGTACATTACTGATTCAACCAACTGATTGCTAGTAGCAATCAACATCCTCCCTCAGAGTTGCACTCTGAAGTCGCTAAACTCTCCATTTGGCAGAGATTCCACGCCCAACAGAAATCTTAAGACCCCAAGGAGTAACCTGAACCGCGCCCCTTAGGACAATCACCTAATTCTCCTCTCGTCCCACGGGAATACAGTTATCTTTGCTAACCTCTTATAGGATAATAAACTATTTTGCCATTAACTTATAATCTGCCTTTGATTTTTCTACCGACCATTTTGCGGTCATCCTACAAAATGTTTTACTGCCATTTCATAAAAATCAAAATTTTGATCTTACTACCAAGACTTTGTAGTTTCGGCATGGTCTCGACATTGAGTACCACCGAGACTTTGTAGTTTCGGCATGGTCTCGACAAGCCAAAAAATGGATATTAGATTTATATTTGGACTTGTGACTATTGATATTGACTTGTTGACTCGAGTATAATGAAATCGAATTGTGACTCGGAACGTGACATTGACTCGATATATATTTAGTCTAGAAATTGAAATGCAAATTAAAAATGTGATATAATAAATAATAATGACTTAAGATATTACTTAATAAAATAATTTGTTTATAACGAATTATTTTGTTATATAATATTGATATTTAAAAAGGAAAGTAAATAAGTGAACTAAAATGAAAATATGTACGAGTTGCTAAGCGTTCGAGGACATGCTTATCGAGGAATACCACTTAGATTAATTGTGGGACTTGTTATTGAATGATTGGTAGTCGGAATTACTTGAGAATAAATGGTAACAGTTATTACTTTAACCCGTTGGTAAACTTATAAATTGTTCGACATGGTAAAGTTCCATTAGGGGACGGGCCATGGCGAATTAATGTTTTATTATATAAAACTTATAAGAATTATAACTTAATGGGATATTTGGAAAATACCGACGACTATCAATCTATTCACTTGATTTGGGTGTGTTTGATTTGTGTAATTTATCTGGTTTGACCCCGTCATTTCGTCCTGAGTTCTGTATCGTTTTCTCGTCGATTTCACTTTTTATTCTTTTTTTGGCGTGTGTACTCTTGAGTCGTGTCTTTCTTCCGTCACACGAATGATGATACACAACTTTATTAAAGGATTAGAATAGAATAATTTCGAAATGGAAACGGTTAGCCATTGGGAATCTTTGTAGATCTAGTTTATTGCTGAGAATCTCGTATTAAGACAAGTCTTATACATACTAGGTTGCGCCGTTTTCGTATCGTTGTGCCTGTCTTCTGGATACCGTTGTGATTAGCTAGATGCTAGTTGTGTCAGTCGTGAAATGTTGCATTACTGTGGCTAAGATGAGTTCATGGCCCCTACTTTTTCTTGTTTTATAACTGTTTTTGGGGAGAATACATGCTCGTTTTTAACTAAACTCAATGCTTTTGAATGTTTTCATGTTGTGAACTACTGTTTTACATGATTTTGGACATATATGTGTGATGATGCGATTATATGTTGTGACATGTTTGTTTTGTGAGTACATGACTGCGCCGCTGTTAACTCTCTGCTGAGAGCCCACAAGTTATAGGTTCAGTTGATGCAACTGTTAACTCTCCTTGAGAGCCCACATGTTGATAGATCTATCGGGGTTGCTCCCCACGTGATATTGGTTATGAGTATGATGAACACTATAGGTTTAGTTGGCGCGGCACTATTACTGTTAGGATAACGTGCTTGTAATTGGTATTCATGTGGACTATTGTCCTACGCTATTGTTCACAACTTCATGGTTTAATTCACAAACCTATGAACAAACCAACCTCTTGTTGACACCTTTAGCATGTATTTTCAGGTTTAAGGTGATAGCTTGTTTCTGGAGGCACTTGGCAAGGGGCACGGTCATAGACGACTCTGAAATATATGTTGGGACCGTTTTACTTATTTTATGGGCATATTTCCGTACTACTTTTGAATTATGTAAATTTAACACTTTTTGTTAATGAATTTTATTTTAAATGATTGAGGTAAAAACCGTTCTTTGTACTTGTGTTGTGATACCAATTAAGTAGCACCCCAGTGACATGTATGCTTCCACTGGACCCGATTTTGGGGGTGTTACAGTAGCCCTAATTTTACATGTGCAGTACCGGTAGATACCTGACATACCCTAAGTGGTGATTCTTTCCAATAAACCCTTTGGTGATCGATCAAGGTTGCAAACAAGAAGAAGAAGTCGATTTTGTGCATACAGTTGACTGCAATCAATAGTTGAAGCTTACATCTTGTAGGAAAAAGTAAGTAATTATGTAAACACCCTTTATACGTGTTAGGTTTATGTTATATTTATTATTAGAAGATATTGATATTAGATTTTGTCTGCATGACCTTTATGTGTTTATTTTCAGTTGTGTATGTTTTATGGGCTATGCGGTGACCACCAATACCTTACAATTTGCATTTATGTTACCTAAGATGCCACTTATTTTGAACTTGACTCAACTTTGTGTCATATTGCTAAATCTATGACACTAAAATGTGGACTGACAAAACGCCCTCACTTTTGAATGTAAATTGTCAGTAATACTTTTTTTTCCTAAAGTATTGTCACTTATGCCAAGATGATTGTAGTAACTTTTGCTTCAAACTTTCACTCTCTTGCTTAATTAAAACACACTCATCTTTTTTAATCTTATCTATATGTAAAACTACAATAAAAAAAAATGGGACAAATTATACCAAATAACATGCTATTTAATCTTTTGTAATTGGATATCCATTTCTTCCTTCCATTTCCATCTTCCTCTCTCATTCTGAACATTGTCTTCATCCCACCATCTATTTTAAAAACCCGCTTACTTTCACCATAATTTTTTTATTCCACCTTCATTTTTCATTCATTTTACCATTTTTCTAACAATTACAATATTAATATCCAAAATCTTTCGATCACACTTATTAATTTATATTATCATAATTTAATTTGAGCCATCATAATCTAGTTTGAGAAAAATTAATTGGGTTTGTGTTGTGATATTAATTTTAGATTTACATGGGGTTATAATATTTTCATCAACTTTTTTTAACTAGTAATTAATTTTAGGACATAAAGGGGTCGTACATGTTATACAACTTCTAGTTAGTGTTGAGTTTCTTGACCCGACATAAAAAGGTCGTACATGTTATACAACTTCGAGTTAGTGTTCAGTTTTTTGACCCGATTAATAAATAAGTCGTGTTTGCTTTGAGGTGATGCTAACCCGCTAACCTAAATAAGCCAACTTGTATATAACTCGATTGCCAACCTTAACATGGCAAATTTCGTAGCCAGAAATGGTGTTTGGTGTCATTGCCAACCTTAACATGCAAATTTCGTAGCCACAAATAATAGAACAAGGCAACAAAAGCAAATCATAACAAAAAAACAAAGGAATATCCTTACAGGTCATCTTTTTTGTTCGTTCAAATCCAGCCTCATCCCCATATCTACATTTTCTAAAAGGAAAAAAATTATTATTGTCCCTAACATATAGCACACTAAATTATATTGAAGAAAATACTTGTCTGAAATTCGTATGCAAGTACCCAAAAACATTCAATTAAGTATTCTATATGTAAGTTGATTTTGAGTAACTTATTTTTTCTACATGCATATATCAGGCAGTAAGGTAGTATATTTGTATATTTAGAAATGTAGGCACACAACAAATATGGCCCATATTTGTTGTGGTTTATGTTAGGGCAAATGTTTTATAAAGGTATCATATTTGTCATTATTTTTTTTTACGTCATGGAACAAAATTTTTCCTTATACGGTACTAATCTTTCAAATTCGGTCTTTTTAAGATATTTTGTGAAATTTTTGTTCTTCAAATTATTAAAACTCTTGTTAGCTGAGAGGGGCAAAAATGTCACAAAATAACACAAGAAGACCGAATTTGAAAGATTATTACCCGTATAAAGGAAAAAAATTTGTTCGATACCCAGAAAAAGAAATTGTGTCAATTATGATACCTTTATAAAACATTTTCCCTTTATGTTATCTCGAACAGTCTAATTGTAGTTTTTTTTTTTTTTTTTTTTTTTTTTTTTCTACATCCATTTATCAAATATGATCGTTTCATGGTTTGTGTGGTTTATGTTATCTCGAACCCTCTAATTGCATGCGCTGGCCAACTTGGTTGTTGGAAGGGCCTGCAGAGCACCCTCTAACCCTCCTGATGTCTCCGTCCCTGTAATACCACTATACAACAATTCTGTTTGAACAAAAAATTGAGCTGCTGAATCAACAATTTTTATATACATGAAAAATATCTCAAAAAATAAATAGATGAAGAACACATCCAAAAACAAAAGTTGATGAGATTAAGACACTATGCATTAATAAAAGGGTGAGCTTTACCTGGTTTGAGTATGTGTGGTGGTGGGTTCAAACCCCATGAATTAGTCTGGTTACCAAAAAAATATATATATATATATATAAAAATAAAATAAGGAACTTATCCACCTTCTAAACATTTATTAATTGTGCTTAATAGCAATTAATTTTAAAATACCTTGTAGGCTATATCATTTTCCTTATTCACCATAATTTTATTCCACGTTCATTTTCATATCTTTTACCATTTTTCTACAATAAAATATAAGATCCCAGTCTTTGATTCACACTGTAGTACTTTTTGCAATTATTGAGCCATCTATTTCTATTTGAAAAATTTATGCGTTTCATGTAATTACTTGATTACCATGGGTTAAATTTCATCACTGTTTGTACTATAATTATTTTGATAAGTGTTTTACATTGTTTATATTTCAGTTTGTAAGTATGTAGTTTTGTACGATATAAAATGGTAGTAAGTGATTATACAATTCGTTAGTGTTTATTTTTGTACATTAATAAATAAGTGTGTTTGCTTTGAGGTATGAATACCGCAAACTAATAACAACTGATATAAACTTCATTGCCAACCTTAACATGCAAATTTACCAAATAATAGAACAAATGAACAAAGGAAATCATCTGAGACAAACAAAGGATACCTTACAGACGATCTTTCTGTCGTCAAATCTTCCTCCCCCATATTATTTCAAAAGAAAAAAAAATTATTTTTCCCTAACATATAGCACTGGATTATTATTGAAGAAAATACTGTCTGACTTCTATGCATACCCAACGTCTCAATTTAAGTATTCTTACTGTAAGTCTTGATTTTGCAGAATTATTTTTCATCTATTAGCAATGGAGTTATGGTTATTTGTTGTACAACGTGAATTACCATATTTTGTGGTTTAAAACGGAAAATTTTTATGAAAGGTTCATACTTCATCATTTTGACGCATGGAAAAATTTGTCTTAAGAAATCTTCAAATTCGGTATTTTTGAAATATTTTGAATTTTGGTTAATTAATTTTAAAATACATTACATGAGAGGACAATTTTCACACAAATTAACAAAACCAAACATTTGAATCGAAAATTGGTCTCAAAAGGAAAAAATTTTGTGATTCCAGTAATACAAAGTTCCAATTATTATACATAAAACATTTCCTTTTGTAATCCAACAGTTATGTAGTTGTTTATTTTTTTTTTTTTTTTTGTGTGTATCTGTTTTTTAACTAAATGCATTTCACGTAAAGGACAAGACTTCAGGTTGTGGTATAAAATTCAACCATCTAATTCATGTGGCGTCAACTGGTGTTGGAAAGGGCGTAAAGACCCTCTAAACCCGACCATTGTCTCGACCCTGTTATAGGACTATACAACAATTCTTGAATACTACTTGTGTGTGAATT